>BSBK01004766.1:387500-430000 GCA_027943335.1 Chamaecyparis obtusa
CATCCCTCTGTGGATGGTGCAGTGAGATGAACTTCAAATTTATCTTTATCTTTTTCCACAATGTCCTCCAAAAGTACCCAACAAACTTAGTGTCTCAATTTGAAACTATTCTCTTTGGTAGACCATGTAGTCTCACCATTTATTTGAAAAACAATTCTACCACATGAACAACATCATTAGTCTTTCTATAAGGAATGACATGTGCAATCTTTGAGAACCTATCCACCATCACAAAAATAGAATCATTTTCTCTTTGAGTCCTTGGTAAACCAAGAACAAAGTCCATACTGATATCCTCCCATGGTATCTTTGATATAGGTAATGAATGATATAATCTTGTATTCTTCTTGGTTCTTTTTACCATCTGACATATTCTACAACTTTGCACAAACTTCTTAACATCTTGTTGCAATTGCAACCAATAATAATTATTACTAACCAAATCAATGGTTTTATCTCAATTAAAGTGTCCAACTAATCCTCTGCTATACTTCTCTTTGATTAGGTTATACCTCATAAAACTCTTTATAATGCACAATTGGCTACCTTTGAATAACATACTATCTTGGATTACAAAATCAAAACACCTGGTCCTATCTAGAGTAACAAGTTTTTTGCAAGCTCTCTAGGCCTTACCAAAAATATGATCCTCAAAGTACAAACTGTAGTTCTTGGAACCCAACAACTTGGATATGCATCTCCATCAACAAATTTTGCCTCCTTCTCAGGGCATCTATAACCCTATTAGAATTTCCACTCCTGTACTTCAAAATAAAAGAAAACTCTGCAAAAAATCAACCCATTTTAAATGCATGTGATTCAACTTTCCTTGGATATTCAAATATTGTAAATCTTGATGATCTAGAAAACAAAACAAACTCTTTAGGCAAAATATAATGACTTCACTTCCTTAATTCCTGAACTATAGCATAAAACTCTTGATCATAAATAAAATATTTTTTTTAAGGTATCATTCAACTTCTCACTAAAATAAGCAATGGGTTTACCTTCTTGGCACAAAACAACTCCAATGGCATTGCCACTAGTATCACAATCTACTTGAAATACCTTATTAAAAATTAGAAGTGCCAAAACAAGCTGCTCTATAACTTTTCTTTTCAACAAATCAAAACTCGTTGTTGGTCTTGTAGTCCACTTAAACTATTTTCTACCCCCTTTCATGGTTTCATCTAAGGGTCCACATATACTATTAAATTTTTTGATAAACTTTTTGTAAAAGCTAGCGAAACCATGTAAATATATTACCTTGAGAGTACTCCTTGGAGTATACCATTGAAGGATAGCCTTCACTTTCTTTGGGTCCATTTTAAGACCATCTGGTGAGACAAAAAATCCTAGGTACACTAAATCCTTCACAAAATTTCCCTTCTTTACGTTAACCAACAACTTCTCTTCCCTTAACTTCTCAAGGACCCTACAGATATGCATTATATGCTCTTCTAATGTCTTGTTGGAGATAAAAATATCATCCAAGTAAATAATAATGAACTTACTCAAAAATTATTTCAATACCTCATTCATGAGTTTTATGAATGGACTTGGTGCATTGGTTATCCCAATGGGCATAACTAGCCACTCATACAAGCCATCCTTTGTCTTGAAGGTTATTTTCCATTTTATCTCCTTCTCTAATTTGGATTCGGTGATATCTACTCTTCAGATCTATCTTTTTAAAGTACTTAGCTCCATGCAAACAATCCATAATGTCATCCATCCTTGGAAAGTGAAACCTATACTTGATAGTAATCTTATTGATTGTTGAAGAATTTATACACATCCTCCTATCTCTATTTTTCTTTGGTGCTAGTACTTCTAGTACAACGCATGGAATCAATCTCACTTGAATCAACCCTTTCTGCAATAACTCTTGCACTTGTATTTTAAAATCTTCATTCTCTATTGGAAACATTCTATGGGATTCCTTATTCAAAAAATGAGCTCTAGGAATCAAGTCCATTTGATGACTAATATTTCTTACTGGTGGAAATCCATCAGGTACATTATCAGATACAATATCTTGAAATTCATCCAAAAAATCTATAACTTCTACAGGTACATCTTCTACTTCCTCTTTATCAAATTTTTTAATTAAAGAAACACACATATGCTCATGCTTCATGCCTTCTAGAAACTTCCTTCCATCAACTAAACATATTCTTGCATTACTACATACCTTTCTATCTATTTCCTTCAATAGATTCAACTTGTGTTGAACTCTATCCTTTATCAAAGAATAGGTATTTCCATACCCATCATGTACTACATGATGATCAAATTGGCATGGTCTCCCTAAAAATAGATTTAAAAACTTTCATAGGCATAATATTAGACAATACCTCATCGTGATAGTTTCTAATTTTGAACTTTACCAAAAATTTCTTGTTGACCAAAACCTTATCGTCCTTCTACAATCAAGCAATCCGATGGGGATTTAGATGATTCCTTCTCTCTAACTTCAATTTATTAACCATTTCCTCTAAAACAAGGTTATCAGTACAACCACCGTCTATAATGACATTTCATACCTTACCTTTACACTTACATCTTGTGTAGAATAAATTTTTCCTTTTCTTAGGTTCCTTCTCATCATTTAGAAAGGATCTTCTAGTAACAAGGACTTCTCCTCTTTCAACATCTTCAGAATGTGAAGACTCAACATCCTCATCTACATTTGAAACTCGTGCATGGACCTCTAGTATCCTATTTTTTCTCCCTTGATTTTAGGGACACTCATAAGCTCAAAGTCCCTCTTCTTCGCATGAAAAACATGTTCCACAAAAACCTCCTCTTCTCAGTCCTTGCCCTAGATTCCTCTTCCTCTTTGATCTTAATTATTTTGATCATGAGGATGAAATATATTATTTCCCATATTATTATAACTTCTACTAGATTCATCATTCTTTTTCTAATATTCATTTTGGCCTCCACAAGATTGTCCACTTGGCTTTCCACCATGACCTCTTTCATTTTTCTTGCTCTCAAACTTCTTGTTTAGATTTTTTTCTACCTACAAATAAAATTGATATGAATCTTCAATGGTAGACATTATTATCATTATCAAAATAGAAATTTATTATCATTATCAAATCTTCCTGAATACTCTACCTCAACCCATTTATATAATGATAAATCTTCTCCTTGTTGGCTTCGTAATGACTTGGTTGGATAAGGACTCAATAGGACTCTTCTGTATACTCGTGGATAGATTTTCCTACTTTCTTCAACCTTGCATTTTCTTTAGAAAATCAAGATCATAGTCAATAGGCATGAATTTTCTCTTCAATTTGTGTACCATCTGATCCCATCTTGTTATCTTCTCCTTCCCTCTTCTATTTCTCTCCAATTGTACCTCTTTCCACAAAATTTTAGCATGACCTTTTAGCTTGGCCTTTGTGAGTCTAACCCTCTCAAGGTATTCTACTTTTTCATACTTAAAATACTCTACTGTATCATTGATCCAATCAATCATCTCATCTAGATTAAGATTTCCAGAAATGTGGAAACTTCAATCTTTGGTCTCTTTCCAATCTTGGAAATGGCCCATAGAAACCTAGCCTCATTAGGATCTCTAGTTGTTTCTTGTTCTACTTAAAACTATCCTTCTTCTTCAAATTCATCCTCACTTTCATTTCTTTCCCTAATATAGACTCCTCTACATATCTCCTCTTTTAGTTCTTTCACTTGTCTTTGGAGGGCTATAAAACCATCTTTTATCACACCCACAACTCTTCCACCAGGGTTCCTTTGTGGAGGCATTTTTGCACTTATCTCTCAGACCCACAACCACAGTCCTAGTGAAAAATACCTCATGGTCAAAAATATATCTACACTCAGTAACTTCTACTTTAAGACAACTTTATTAACTGTACTCCCATTTTTCAACCAAACATGCACAACACAACAGGGAAATAAATAGAAAATTCCAAGAATAGAACAATGGAAAGAACAAAAACACTTTCTTTCTATTATCTTCAATGAAATAATATTACAACATTTAGAAAATAACACGATACATCCACATGGGCATTTTCATTACAATAATCTACAAGCTAGAGCCACCATATGTACCTCAGAACTGCCCCTAGTAACCCCATTTGTCTTCTTTACATTGGGAAGTTTAACTGTCCTAGAAGGTTTTGGAAATTGTAAATCCCCTTTCGAGGCCAATCACCTTTATTTTATTTTTACCTACATTGTAATATATTTTTAATATGTCCCAAATGGTTTTCGACACTCATTGTAGTATTTGAAGGGATTTTATTTTTTTCTCTTAAAGTAGCGCAACTTCTGGAGGCCATATCTTGTGAACTGTATACTCGATTTTCTATTATAAGAACTTTTTGAAAACCTCTCAAAGTTCTTGTAACGCCCCACCAGGAGACCCAAGAGAATTACACTAAAATTATACTAAGTTATGCAACATTTTTTTTTTGTTTACTAATGTTAACAAGTACATTGAATAAAGCATCACATTGTTCTACAAACATCAGTTTAAATGAACACTTCATATGTTTTGTTCCCAAGGGTCCCTGACGTAGAATTACATTGTCTAACTAACACTACGCTAACATGATCAAATGTTAAAGAACTTTTAAGTACATAGTAGAATTAAATACATCACTTAAATCAATATTACATTACAACACATGATCACCTACATCCGCTACACATGTCCTAGGGTATGCGGTGATATTTAATACAATTACAAGTATCAAAATACATCATGGATCCACGTAGGGATCATTACTAATCAAATGAAACCTCTTACAAGTACAAGATGATATCTTCTAACAACTGGGTACATAAATCTACAACAAAAGAGATAGACTGATCCAAGTGTACAATCAAGTGACGAAGGGTAATCCGCAACAGTCTCAATGGAGAAGTACACTACCTCTCGACCATGTGGAACCCAGAGGTCCACCCCACCATGCTAGGGAGATAACACCAGGCCCACACACACACTAAGGACCAATCCACAAGTGTCACCTAGGAAGATATCTCTAGAACAAGAGGGTTTACAGGTTACCAGAGGCACTAACCTACGTAGGTTATCTACAATATGAGTAGGGAGGTGTCATCACGTAGATCCACCCTTGAGTTTAGTCCTGAAGGTTCCTCACTGAACCGACGGCACTCAAGCGGTCATACGTGGCACCAATATCTCTCAAGAAGACAAGTATATCGATGATGCATCAAGCATCTTCCTGCATCCATCCTTAGTCTTAACTAGCACTCAAGGCATGAGCGAGGTATCTCAAAAATTATCTTTTTAATGTTCTCCTAACTAGATCAATTTTTATAATGTTATCACTGGGATTAAGAAACTTGACAATGGATGATCCGTCAGCCACTTGCGGGCCTCGGTGATCCATTGCAAGCCACCCCCCCTACACCACATCTAGATAACCTACCCTAGTTTCACAACAATACCCATCCTGGTTTGTGGCCACTTATAACATATTAAGTTCCAATAATCAATCAAACAAATTAAACATAATCCCATTTCAAACATAAATCCACTTGGCCACTAATTCAAATTTTAATCCACCAGGAGGAAGATACTAACAGGGATCGGTTTGACCACCCCATCAAGGTCTCACATTGACCCTAATCGAAAACAAGAAAATGAAGATAGAATCCACATTGCACCATAAATACAATCAACAAATAGATAACTGATAACCACAACAAGTACCCGACCTCTAGATTTTACCCCCCTATTCGGTTATCTAATCCCGTATGTAAATCAACTATATCCATAGTGTACTTTACATGTACAAACAATATACGCAAAGAGAACATCTCACACAAGTAATTAACATGTCGCAGATAAGCAAGAACGTAAGAGTCATGTTAACATGTAGTTTGCTCATACCAATTAATCACACCAATCGGAATATCAATGCTTTCAATAGAAATGATCATATTGTTAACCTTCACTAAAGCCTATAACAGTTTGAAATTAATGAAAACGTTATTATTATCCATAAGGTTTTCTATCATGTGAAGAATATTTCAAAGGCATTTATTGAATAATGTCCTCATTAATTAATATAGATGACAAAGCAATGTCTAAGGTTATAGACCACCAGATAGTTATATTATTATCAAAATTAATCAAAATATTAATTACACAAAAAGGTTGCATAGTTGTGCTTATAGATAAATCCCCTTAATTAAGACTAAATGATAGTTCAATGGATTCAATAATACTACTAACAAGTGTTTGATTATAATAATTCGTATACAATTAAAAATTACCTTATTCAATAATAATAACAATCAATTATTAAATTAAAGCCCTCCTATTAATTGAGCACTTATTACATCTAGACTAGCTTAAGACAATCTAATTACCTACTCTAAGCTCAATAGACCTATACTTATTATCCCTAAGACCTATCACACATGTCATCCACCTAATCCAAGGAGCAAATGCCATGTGTTCCCTAAAGGCAAATGGGCTAAAGAAAGTGAACAATAAAAATCATTTATTTAAGCTAGTCCCAAGGACCCACGCCACCTTGCCAAAGAGGACTGCAAAACACATTAAATGGGAGGTAAAAAGGACTTTGACCCAAGTCCAAGCATTCCACAAATGGCTAGGGGAGCCAACATAGGGAGAAGAGCCTTCCACCAATGAAAGTGGAGTGTAGGACAAGTCAGAACCCATCACATGCAAAAAGGAGGCGCAGGTGTTGAAGTTTAAATCCCAAGGCAATGAAAACAAATGTTAATTGCATCCCCCAAGTAGAAGTGGCGCCCACCTAGGTGTTTGTGTCCAATGCACATGGGAAATAGGTGTAAGTTTCCCATACAAGTGGGCTGGGTGCCCACATTGGGTTATGAGCCCAAGACAAGTGTTTAATGCAAATACAAGTGGGATAGGCACCCAGCATTGGGTGTTGAACCCAATGCAAGTGGATAAGATGTGAAATAGGGTAATGTGTACATGGTAGGTGAGGGGAAGAGGGGGAGAATGCCAAGTGGCAAGGAGGAAAGGGCTAGGCCCTAACAAACAAATTAAAATATATGCATATTAAATAAGTTCTTAAATATTGATTTGTCCTCAAAATAAAGTGGGTCCCACCCAGATTTTTTGATGAGAAATGCATTGAATTGATTTTACAAGTTATTTATTTTAGAGTTGAAATAAGCATTTGTTTATTTGAGAGTTGAATATACATTTAATCAATTTATAAGATACTAGTTGATAGAAATATTATTATAATATTGACTGTGTTTTTTGAATGAAAGGAAATTTCCTTTCCTCATACATTTTCCAGCAAGCTGGAAATATGTATGTTGGTTTCAAGACTTAGTTTTTTTTGTTTTTTTTTGTGCTTGCTCTTTCTTAAGGGCTTAGTTGATTTTGTCATCCAAGTAATGAAGTATGGTCTCCAAATTGGTTTCTAAAACAATATTGGGTTCTTAATTTTTAGAATGATATATATATATATAATCAATTTAATGAATAAATGGCAAGTAAATGGATCTAAATACAATGATTTTCATTGAGATTATGAAGCATCAAGCTCTCTTGCTTTTCAATTTGGTTTCATCTATGGTTGAATTGAGAGGGTTTATAAGTTTGAAACAATGTAATCTCACAAATGTAAACTAAAATTCTCATTGTTTTGTTTTCTCACTCCACATTTAGAGAAGGTAAATATGCTCTCTCATTAATGGAAATTTTAAAACTAACATGGAAACATACTAAGGGAATTCGAAACCTACCTGATTCTCAAAGTAGGTTGATGAAGCCAGCCTCTCAACTGTGATCCCAATGTACTCCACAAACTCAATCCTCCTCTTCTTGCTCTCTTCTCCTTCTCCAAGCCTTCTCTTCTTCCTCTATTTTCTTCTCCAAAAATTGCATATCCAAAAAGTGGTGACAAGTCTCTCTCTCTTGCCTCTAAATTGGCTTGGAAAGTAGGGAAGAAATATTTTATTATTTCCCCCTACTATTCAAGTCAACTACCTAAAATGAGATAATTTAAAATTGTAGAATTTCTTTTTCTTTTTATTTCTAATTTATCATTTGGTTTAAGTTATATCACTCAATATCTCAATATTATATAGTAAGCTATGTTTATATATAATCATATATATATACAATTAACGTATTTACAATTAATAATAGTATAACCATAAGGGACATAGTGTAAGCATATGTATCTGATAATGTCATAACATACTAATAACATAATATTTACCAATGTGTCAACATAATTTCAATAACTATCAGAGATCAGACATGAGATCCACAAGGTCAAAATGCAACACTGACATGGAACAACACCTAAGACAATATCATGCTCAACCGAGAAAACATATATCAGATTCATTCTACCAGAACAAATTCAATTCAGGTAAGTCAAGTAAGGTCCCATCCGTGGTTTTAGGATGGTTAGGTTAGGTTAGGGAATTGGCCTAGGTGCTAACTCCCCTTCTCCGCCATTGAGACATAATGAGGGCAGGCTCATCCTGTCAAGCCAGGGAAGTCGATGCCCGGTACCTGCAACCTGCATAAGAACCATTGCATGTACATGTGCATATATAACATACTATCAGACAATGGTAGGGATGGCTAGGACGTGTGGACCCGACTAAATGCAGGTAACTACGCCTCCTCCTCTACCATACATGCATGTCAACAAAAAAGAAAACATATATGATAACAAACATGATACCATACACATGCGGGTATGGGGTAAGTACCAAATATAATCATCATCTAATTACTTCAATTTATACATGCATTTGAAACATCATATAAAATCCATCATTACTAGATTTAACCATCACGTAAAGTTTTGTTTCAGGTTCAAACATGACAATTAACATCCAAACTATAATTGTTTAATCACACACCAAAATATAAATATAACATGTGATATATTTCTGATCTAATCAACCAAGATAAAACGGTGTCAAACTAAACATAGTATCAGCAAAAGTAAGATGCGAGGGGTACTACATCCGCCCCCCCTAGGACTAGGCTTATTCCTGGAAGCCTGCAAACAGATAAGGATAGGCATCTCGCAATCGAGATGCATCCTCCCAAGTAGCTGTGGTCTCATCATTTGGGTCCCATTGGACCCTAGCCTAAGGAATAATACGGCCTCTGAGTGTGATATCCCGAAGCTCCAGAATGCGCACGGGCTCCAGAGCCAGCTTCTCGTCCTCGACCTGTAATGCGTTCCAATGAAGGACATGTGTCACATCTGGAATATATTTCCTAAGAACAGAAACATGGAATACATCATGTATGCGAGATAGGCTAGGTGGTAATGCAAGACAGTAAGCAACTGGACCTATCCTCTCCAAAATCTCAAATGGTCCAACAAATCGAGGCGCCAATTTAGAACCCTTTCCATAACGGATTGGACTCTTCCTTGGATGCACTCTCAAGAACACCTTATCTCCAACTGAAAACTGAATGTCTGACCTATGAGCATCTGCATATTTCTTCTGTCTATCCTGTGCAGTAATCAAATGCTCTCGAATACGCTCCACCTGTTGCTCCAAATCACGAAGCATCTCTGGTCCCAAAAGAATCCTGTCATCTAACCTATCCCAACTAAGAGGTGTACGACAAGGACGTCCATACAATGCCTGAAATGGTGACATGCCAATGGAACTGTGGTATCCATTATTATATGCAAACTCCACCAGGTATAGATAATCCTCCCAATGTGTCTGCCTGTCCATGACATACATCCTCAACATATCCTCTAGGACCTGATTCACACGCTCTATCTGCCCATCTGTCTGAGGGTGATAGGTTGTGCTAAAGTTCAACTGAGCACCCAAATCATGCTGCAAAGAAGTCCAAAATGCAGAAGTAAATACTGGATCCCTATCAGAAATAATCTTTCGAGGAATACCGTGCAATCTCACTATGTCCTGCATAAAGACTCTAGCTACTGATGAAGTTGTGTAGGAGGATCTCATGGGAGAAAAATGAGCTACTTTAGTCAACTGATCAATAGTGACCATGATAGCATCATGTCTACGGGGTGTCAAAGGCAAACCCACAATAAAATCCATCGATATAACATCCCATTTCCACGAGGGAATACTGTGTGACTGTAACAGTCCTGCTGGATGCTGATGTTCTGCCTTAACCCTCTGACACTCTAAGCACCTAGCAACAAAATCAGCAATTTCCCTCTTCATTCCTGACCAATGATATAGTTGTCGAAGATCTGCATGCAACTTCTTGACACCAGGATGTGCCGAGTAAGGTGCACAATGAGCCTCAGATAAGATCAATGAATGAAGATCATCCAATGGTGGTACATAGATCCGGCTTGCATGACGCAACAAACCATCAGACTCCAACACATACCCCTCAAATCTGCCTACTAGAGGTCTCCCAGACTCAATCTCTGCCTTCACCTCCTGATAAAAAGTATCTCGAGGAAGTGCCTGCAAGATCCTACTCCTCAAGTCAACACCAAGTGTAGTCACAGCTGCAACTCGCCTCTTCCTACTCAGAGCATCAGCTACCACATTCTCTTTCCCCTGGATAAACTTGACCTCAAAATCATACTAACAAAGGAACTCCATCCATCTCCTCTGTCTAGCATTCAGATTAGGCTGAGTGAAAATGTACTGTAGACTGCGATGATCAGTATGAAGCTCAAATTGGTGTCCCAATAAAAAGTGTCTCCATCGGACCAAAGCATGGACTACCGCTGCTAGCTCAAGATCATGCGTGGGATAGTTCAACTCATGATCCTTGAGTTTGCGAGACTCATAAGCAATCACCCATCCTCCTTGCATGAGGACTGCTCCAATACCCTCCAATGAAGCATCTGTACAAACCACAAAATCACCTGTGGGATCAGGTACTGAAAGAATAGGTGCACTAGTCAACTTATGCTTGAGGTTTCTGAATGCCTCTTCACACTTCTCAGACCAAATGAACTTCTTGCCCTTTCTCTGCAATGAGGTGATGGGATAAGCAACTCTAGAGAAGTTCTCTACGAACTTACGATAATATCCTGCCAAACCCATAAAACTACGAACCTCTGGCACATTTGTAGGTGCTGGCCAATCAACTATCACCTGGATCTTTGCGGGATCCACTGAAATACCATCACCCGAGATCACGTGACCCAAGTACTGAATCTCTGTCTTGAAGAACTCACACTTAGCTGGATTAGCATACAATTGATTCTCTCTAAGGCATTGCAATACCAACCGAAGGTGCCCTTCGTGTTCCTTCATGGATTTAGAATAAACCAAAATATCATCCAAGAAGACAACAATGAAGTGATCAAGATACCTACGGAATACCCCATTCATCAAACTCATGAATACAGATGGAGCATTCGTCAAGCCAAATGGTACCACTGTGAACTCATAGTGACCATAGCATGTCTGGAAAGCTATCTTGTGGATGTCCTCCTCTCTAATGCGCAACTGATGATAACCTGACTTGAGGTCTATTTTAGAGAACACCCTAGCACCTTTCACCTAGTCAAAGAGATCATCAATCCGTGGCAAAGGATACCTATTCTTGACTGTAACTTTGTTCAACTGTCTGTAATCAATGCACAGTCGTAATGAACCATCCTTCTTTTTGACAAAGAGGACTGGTGCTCCCCAAGGTGAAACACTAGGCCTGATACATCCCTTAGCCAACAATTCTTCCAACTGCAGCTTTAGCTCACTCAACTCTTGCGTAGTCATCCTATATGGAGCTCTAGATATAGGCTCTACTCCTGGAATAAGATCAATACGAAAATTGATATTCCGCTTTGGTGGCATACCTGGGATCTCATCTGGAAAGACATCAATGAATTCCTGTAGCACAGGGTGATCAAGGGACTTCTTCTCAACATTCTCATCCTCAAACTCCCTCAAAGACACTGCAAACACTTGGCATCCCTTTCTCATACTTCGCTTCAACTGCATGGCAGAAATCATACGAAGAGAAACAGGATGCTGAATGCCTCTAATCTCAAAGTTTTTACCCCGATCATCCCTACATTTAATGATCTTCTGCCTACAATCAATAGTAGCTCCATGGGATTCCAACCAATCCATGCCTAATACAACATCATATGACCCCAATGGAATTATGTGAAGATCAATTGGAGTGCTAATGCTACCCAAATCTATCCAGCATTGCTAGATTAAGGTGTTTGTGTTCACCTTTGCCCCTGAAGCTAGCTCCACTTGCCAACCTATGTCTTGCTTTACTGCCACTAGTCCACATCTCTCTACTACAAATGGAGATATAAAAGAATCCGTAGATCTAGAATCAAATAATATAGAAACATCAATACCTCGGATAGCACCTGATGACTCAATAACTGTGCCCTAGTGCTCTGCCTGATGGTGGTCTACTGCTGCAAACACTCTGTGAGATCTACCTGAATCCCCAATCGTAGGCTCAGATGGTGCGGGTCTCTGCCCTGAATACTGTGAACCATGCTGCGGGCAATTGACTGCAATGTGCCCAAACTATCCACATGTGAAACAACCTGTGCCTCTACCATAACCCCTTCCTGCTGAAGGTGCACTGGACTGATGGAAACTGCCTCTACTACTACCCGAATGTGAGCTCTGCACTGACTGTGTGGGCTGAGAAGACTGGTTGCGCTTGAAGCGCTGGCTATTACAAAACAATCTGGAGTTGGAAGTTGTACCACTCTAATCACGAGGTTTTGAACTCTGTTGACTTTGATTTTGATTGCCTTTGGAGAAGTGTGATGGCTTCTTGAAACTGGTGTTACCTTGTGACTGTTTACCCCTGAAATCTGATGTGCCACCACCACTTGTCTGCCCACCATGCTTGCCTTGAAATTTCTTCTCTGTGAGGATAGCTTTTGTTACTGCTTCTCTAAGGGTCTTGGGTTCTAAGACCTTCACTTCCCCTCCAATATGGGCATTAAGCCCCCTAATAAAATGTTGAATCATGAGGGGTGATTCACTACTATAACCAGCATACTGTTTCAGCTCAAAGAACTTCCGCTCATACTCTTGTAGGGTCATATTCCTCTGTCTCAGGTAATGATACTCATCCGCACAGTCCTGTCTCCACTGGTCTGATAAAAACTGATCTCTAAAGCTCTCAAGGAACAAATCCCATGTAACTGTATCTATGGTGATTCCCAATTTACTCTCTTCTGTCCTCCACCATGATGATGCTGAATCTGTCAATTGCATGATAGCATATCTAGCTTTTACATTGCTAGCAAATGGGTACATGGAGAAGTACCTATCTAAACCAATGAGCCATGTGTCCGCCTCAAACCCGGTACCTATGCCATCAAATGGAAGTTTTGGCATTCTAAACAGGTCCTTCATCTGACTTGCCATAGCGGCATCATACTCTACTGGTACAACCTGTCTAAGGGGAGTCCTTTCCCTCTCTCTAGCCTGATCTCCCTGATTACCTCTATTCTGCATAGGTGGTAACCTCTCAAGAATGGCCTGTAAAATCTGTCTGGTATCTAATTCCTCTGTGCCATCCTGGTGGCTATCACCCTGATTTCTACTATGGCTCTGAGCACTATCCTGATCAACTGAGAAAGAGGGTGTGACCACTCTACTTCTACCTCTACCTCTACCACGGGCTCTAGTCACAGGAGGCATATTTCCTGCAACCATAATGTTAGGAAAAAAAAACATTTAAGCATATATATACATTAAGTATGTCATATTTGAAACCAAAAGCAATCACATAAGGACATAGTTTTAAGGCAAGTTTTGTTGTTCTAGTTTTATTTCGGTTCAAATTTTCGTGAAAGTTAAAGATTTCCACAAACAAGTTGTTTTGATGTCTAAGTTTGGTTTTAACATGTTTACCTAATAAGACCTAATGGGCGCACATATTATTCCCAGAGTTCCCAGTGTAGAACCTAGCTCTGATACCAAGATGTAACGCCCCGCCAGGAGACCCAAGAGAATTACACTAAAATTATACTAAGTTATGCAACATTTTTTTTTTGTTTACTAATGTTAACAAGCACATTGAATAAAGCATCACATTGTTCTACAAACATCAGTTTAAATGAACACTTCATATGTTTTGTTCCCAAGGGTCCCTGACGTAGAATTACGTTGTCTAACTAACACTACGCTAACATGATCGAATGTTAAAGAACTTTTAAGTACATAGTAGAATTAAATACATCACTTAAATCAATATTACATTACAACACATGATCACCTACATCCGCTACACATGTCGTAGGGTATGCGGTGATATTTAATACAATTACAAGTATCAAAATACATCATGGATCCACGTAGGGATCATTACTAATCAAATGAAACCTCTTACAAGTACAAGATAATATCTTCTAACAACTGGGTACATAAATCTGCAACAACAGAGATAGACTGATCCAAGTGTACAATCAAGTGACGAAGGGTAATCCGCAACAGTCTCAATGGAGAAGTACACTACCTCCCGACCATGTGGAACCTAGAGGTCCACCCCACCATGCTAGGGAGATAACACCAGGCCCACACACACACTAAGGACCAATCCACAAGTGTCACCTAGGAAGATATCTCTAGAACAAGAGGGTTTACAGGTTACCAGAGGCACTGACCTACGTAGGTTATCTACAATGTGAGTAGGGAGGTGTCATCACGTAGATCCACCCTTGAGTTTAGTCCTGAAGGTTCCTCACTGAACCGACAGCACTCAAGCGATCATACGTGGCACCAATATCTCTCAAGAAGATAAGTATATCGATGATGCATCAAGCATCTTCCCGCATCCATCCTTAGTCTTAACTAGCACTCAAGGCATGAGCGAGGTATCTCAAAAATTATCTTTTTAATGTTCTCCTAACTAGATCAATTTTTATAATGTTATCACTGGGATTAAGAAACTTGACAATGGATGATCCGTCAGCCACTTGCGGGCCTCGGCGATCCATTGCAAGCCACCCCCCCTACACCACATCTAGATAACCTACCCTAGTTTCACAACAATACCCATCCTGGTTTGTGGCCACTTATAACATATTAAGTTCCAATAATCAATCAAACAAATTAAACATAATCCCATTTCAAACATAAATCCACTTGGCCACTAATTCAAATTTTAATCCACCAGGAGGAAGATACTAACAGGGATCGGTTTGACCACCCCATCAAGGTCTCACATTGACCCTAATCCAAAACAAGTAAATGAAGATAGAATCCACATTGCACCATAAATACAATCAACAAATAGATAACTGATAACCACAACAAATACCCGACCTCTGGATTTTACCCCCCTATTCGGTTATCTAATCCCGTATGTAAATCAACTATATCCATAGTGTACTTTACATGTACAAATAGTATACGCAAAGAGGACATCTCACACAAGTAATTAACATGTCGCAGATAAGCAAGAACGTAAGAGTCATGTTAACATGTAGTTTTCTCATACCAATTAATCACACCAATCGGAATATCCACGCTTTCAATAGAAATGATCATATTGTTAACCTTCACTAAAGCCTATAACAGTTTGAAATTAATGAAAACGTTATTATTATCCATAAGTTTTTCTATCATGTGAAGAATATCTCAAAGGCATTTATTGAATAATGTCCTCGTTAATTAATCATAGATGACAAAGCAATGTCTAAGGTTATAGACCACCAGATAGTTATATTATTATCAAAATTAATCAAAATATTAATTACACAAAAAGGTTGCATAGTTGTGCTTATAGATAAATCCCCTTAATTAAGACTAAATGATAGTTCAATGGATTCAATAATACTACTAACATGTGTTTGATTATAATAATTCGTATACAATTAAAAATTACCTTATTCAATAATAATAACAATCAATTATTAAATTAAAGCCCTCCTATTAATTGAGCACTTATTACATCTAGACTAGCTTAAGACAATCTACTTACCTACTCTAAGCTCAATAGACCTATACTTATTATCCCTAAGACCTATCACACATGTCATCCACCTAATCCAAGGAGCAAATGCCATGTGTTCCCTAAAGGCAAATGGGCTAAAGAAAGTGAACAATAAAAATCATTTATTTAAGCTAGTCCCAAGGACCCACGCCACCTTGCCAAAGAGGACTGCAAAACACATTAAATGGGAGGTAAAAAGGACTTTGACCCAAGTCCAAGCATTCCACAAATGGCTAGGGGTGCCAGCATAGGGAGAAGAGCCTTCCACCAATGAAAGTGGAGTGTAGGACAAGTCAGTACACATCACATGCAAAAAGGAGGCGCAGGTGTTGAAGTTTAAATCCCAAGGCAATGAAAACAAATGTTAATTGCATCCCCCAAGTAGAAGTGGCCCCCACCTAGGTGTTTGTGTCCAATGCACATGGGAAATAGGTGTAAGTTGCCCATACAAGTGGGCTGGGCGCCCACATTGGGTTATGAGCCCAAGACAAGTGTTTAATGCAAATACAAGTGGGATAGGCGCCCAGCATTGGGTGTTGAACCCAATGCAAGTGGATAAGATGTGAAATAGGGTAATGTGTACATGGTAGGTGAGGGGAAGAGGGGGAGAATGCCAAGTGGCAAGGAGGAAAGGGCTAGGCCCTAACAAACAAATTAAAATATATGCATATTAAATAAGTTCTTAAATATTGATTTGTCCTCAAAATAAAGTGGGTCCCAC
Organism: Chamaecyparis obtusa; assembly: GCA_027943335.1. NCBI lineage: Eukaryota > Viridiplantae > Streptophyta > Pinopsida > Cupressales > Cupressaceae > Chamaecyparis > Chamaecyparis obtusa. The sequence continues at coordinate 404,156 of BSBK01004766.1, forward strand.
CCAGATTTTTTGATGAGAAATGCATTGAATTGATTTTACAAGTTATTTATTTTAGAGTTGAAATAAGCATTTGTTTATTTGAGAGTTGAATATACATTTAATCAATTTATAAGATACTAGTTGATAGAAATATTATTATAATATTGACTGTGTTTTTTGAATGAAAGGAAATTTCCTTTCCTCATACATTTTCCAACAAGCTGGAAATATGTATGTTGGTTTCAAGACTTAGTTTTTTTTGTTTTTTTTTGTGCTTGCTCTTTCTTAAGGGCTTAGTTGATTTTGTCATCCAAGTAATGAAGTATGGTCTCCAAATTGGTTTCTAAAACAATATTGGGTTCTTAATTTTCAGAATGATATATATATATATATAATCAATTTAATGAATAAATGGCAAGTAAATGGATCTAAATACAATGATTTTCATTGAGATTATGAAGCATCAAGCTCTCTTGCTTTTCAATTTGGTTTCATCTATGGTTGAATTGAGAGGGTTTATAAGTTTGAAACAATGTAATCTCACAAATGTAAACTAAAATTCTCATTGTTTTGTTTTCTCACTCCACATTTAGAGAAGGTAAATATGCTCTCTCATTAATGGAAATTTTAAAACTAACATGGAAACATACTAAGGGAATTCGAAACCTACCTGATTCTCAAAGCAGGTTGATGAAGCCAGCCTCTCAACTGTGATCCCAATGTACTCCACAAACTCAATCCTCCTCTTCTTGCTCTCTTCTCCTTCTCCAAGCCTTCTCTTCTTCCTCTATTTTCTTCTCCAAAAATTGCATATCCAAAAAGTGGTGACAAGTCTCTCTCTCTTGCCTCTAAATTGGCTTGGAAAGTAGGGAAGAAATATTTTATTATTTCCCCCTACTATTCAAGTCAACTACCTAAAATGAGATAATTTAAAATTGTAGAATTTCTTTTTCTTTTTATTTCTAATTTATCATTTGGTTTAAGTTATATCACTCAATATCTCAATATTATATAGTAAGCTGTGTTTATATATAATCATATATATATACAATTAATGTATTTACAATTAATAATAGTATAACCATAAGGGACATAGTGTAAGCATATGTATCTGATAATGTCATAACATACTAATAACATAATATTTACCAATGTGTCAACATAATTTCAATAACTATTAGAGATCAGACATGAGATCCACAAGGTCAAAATGCAACACTGACATGGAACAACACCTAAGACAATATCATGCTCAACCGGGAAAACATATATTGAATTCGTTCTACCAGAACGAATTTGATTCAGGTAAGTCAAGTAAGGTCCCATCCGTGGTTTTAGGATGGTTAGGTTAGGTTAGGGAATTGGCCTAGGTGCTAACTCCCCTTCTCCGCCATTGAGACATAATGAGGGCACGCTCATCCTGTCAAACCAGGGAAGTTGATGCCCGGTACCTACAACCTGCATAAGAACCATTGCATGTACATGTGCATATATAACATACTATCAGACAATGGTAGGGATGGCTAGGACGTGTGGACCCGACTAAATGCAGGTAACTACGCCTCCTCCTCTACCATACATGCATGTCAACAAAAAAGAAAACATATATGATAACAAACATGATACCATACACATGCGGGTATGGGGTAAGTACCAAATATAATCATCATCTAATTACTTCAATTTATACATGCATTTGAAACATCATATAAAATCCATCATTACTAGATTTAACCATCACGTAAAGTTTTGTTTCAGGTTCAAACATGACAATTAACATCCAAACTATAATTGTTTAATCACACACCAAAATATAAATATAACATGTGATATATGTCTGATCTAATCAACCAAGATAAAACGGTGTCAAACTAAACATAGTATCGGCAAAAGTAAGATGCGAGGGGTACTACAGTTCTCTACATATTGGGACCATAAATCGTCATCCTTGATGGATTTTTACACCCTTTTAGAGCTTCTAAGGCCTTCAAAATGAACTTTAGAGTTTTTCGTACCACCCCACCAAAACCAAAAACTTCAATATCCTCAAAACTAGATTGGATCTTTCAATGAAACTTTACTGGCATGCTTATATATCCAAAATGAACATCTAGGGAATTAATTAGAAAAATTTGTTCCCAAATGAAAGAATTACTAAAAATAGTAACTTTCTAGAATAGTAGCCCTACCCAAATTAGCCCTTATTAAAAAAATTGGACAATATTTTTTTAGGTGGTGCAAGATTTCTCTTACACCCTAGATGCTCTTGCATCACTTTCTTCTCCTCCTTCCTTTTCTTCTATTTCTTCCTCTCCTTCTTCTCCACCTTCTTCTTGTTATTCTCCTCCTTATTCATGTTCTTCTCCTTCTCCTATTTCTTCTTCTTCCTCTCCTCCTCCTCCTTCTTCCCTTTTTCCTCCTCCTTCTTCTCCTTCATGATCCTTCTTGTTCTTTACATTCTACTACAACTTCTTCTCTTTCTTTTTCTTCTTCTCCTTCTCCTTCTCCTTCTCATTCTTCTTCTTCTTCCCCTTCTTCATCTTCTTCTCATCCTTTTCTTCTTGGTATTATCCTTATGTGTCTTCTCTGATTCTTCTTCTCCTTTTTCTCCTCCTTCTCCTCTTCCTCATTTTCCTTTTGTCCTTCTTCTTTTGTTTCTTCTTCTACTCCTTTTTATTTTCTTCTTTTTTCCTTCTTCCTCTCCTTTTTGTCCCTCTTGTCCTTCTTCTTCTCCTTCTCCTTGAACAATTCATCACCAATGATAGAACACCAATTAAATAATTATATCCATTGCTTTGTTTAAAAAAGATTATACATTATGTGCTTCCCAAGTTCCGCTTCTAATTCTTAGATCTACCCTTATTCCCCAATCTAGAAGCCCCTCTTTACATAATCTTCATTTTCCTTCTATAGAAACTTTTACACATTCATCTTCATTTTTTCTCCTCTCTTCCCATTATATCCACTTAAAAGTGTCATGCCATGTCAATGTATCCACATTCTACATGTGAGATTATATGAGCATTTCCATCTTAAAACTTCTGACAAAAATTCCCTATCATCACATTTTCATTGTCTCAAAACTTTAAAGTCCTTAAAGGTTTTGTTAGAGTAAAGTATTAATTATGTTAATTAATATTTACTTCATTCTTAAGATGTCAACTCTTTTTCTTTAGTTGTTTATATTTAAACACACATGCATGAGTTGTTTTAAACTCATGCACTAGTTGTTTTAAATATAAACTTGCATGCATTAGTCATGTAATAGTTAAACTAATTATTACATGCACTAGGGTTTTCCTTTCAAGGCTTTTGATCTTCTTTATAAGGATGATCCATTGTATATTTAATTCATTCATTTTTTTGAGGATATTTTCTTCTTCATATTTTTGAGTCAAACCCTTGCCCCCTTTTTGTCTCTACTTCTTTGTAACAGGTTTTTGTATGCAAGTGATCTTCGGGTTTTGTGGATTTATATTGCTCAAATCCTACATGGTATCAGAGCCTAATCTGCTACAACTTGTTCGCATTTGAAGGATTCAAATTAGGGCTTTTTTAGTTATTTTTTATTGAAATTAGGGGTCCCTAAATTTTGGTGCACTTTGAGCTCAAATAGACCTCACCATTGAGCTCGCAGCGCCCAAAAACCCCTATTTTGATATAAGGCATGTCCAATTTGGACAACTTTGCATTTTGGGGCATTTTTTGGTACCAGATAGCTTGACACGCTTTCTGAGGCAACATTTGTATAGATTGGCACATTTCTTGAGACAAAATTCTATGGTTTTGGCACACAAATCAAGACAAAAATCTAGATGGCCTGACATGGATCCCGAAGCGCACATGCGAATTTGCAAAAAAAAATTATTTTTATTTTTATTTTTTTAAATTGCTAGCAACGGCCATTAGGCCGTCAAATTTAAGCCAGTGAATGCAGTTTTAGCCCTTGGTCATATGGCGACTAGGGGCCAAGAATTTTAGCCCCAAGGGGCTTGCATGCTGTGATGGCCATTTGGCTGTCAATTTTAAGCCCGTGAAAGTGCTAACATCAACACATCTAGACACCATTTTGGGCCCTCCGGAGCACTCCGTGGTTTTTTGCTCATAACTTGAGCATATGGTGTCGAAATCGGGCAAACAAGATATCGTCAAAAATTTTGTTCCGAGCTCTATCTAGATCTAGAGGTTTATTTTTTTATTTTTCTTTTTTGATGGTGTTTTTTACTATCAAAACCAAATGTTCATTTTTGCACTCTGGGAGCTCTATCTTGCACATTCGGACTCCATTTTTGGAAAATGAGATATCATTGGAAAGCTTGTTCTGAGAGCTTTCTAGTTCTATGAGTCATTTTTCTAGATTCTACTCTAGGTATATTTTATTCAATTTTTTGCACTTCTGCACTCTAGTGGATATATTGGATGTTACAGGTCCTGGGATCTCTTCCCTTTAAGGGATGACTCTTCTTAGGCTGTTCTTTTGTTTCAGCAGCCTTCTCTCTTCTTTGAGCAATGTATACTTCACTTTTGTAGCATTCTTTTATGCACATGCACAGAGATAAAGTGTCATTTTCTTGCATGCTTGAAATTTTGAACATGTTTGTGCTATTTGTACTCGCACTCCATTATAAAGTGCCATGGGGGGTTTAATGTTTTCCTTTGTTTGCCATATATGTTTGTTAAGTGAGTGTTCCTTCCACGACATTAGCCTTAGGGTATCTTTATTTGTGCTTGTGCTTTCTATGCACCTTCGATGTTCCTGGTTCTTCACGATGTAGTTCTTATTGGCACTCTTTTTAGTGTACCTATCACCTCTCTCTTGTCAGCATTATGGGGGGGTTCTATTGATTGTTCTTATGCTTCCTTGGTTCGATAGTGTGAGCTATGTATTCAGTATTTGTTCCTATGTACTAGGTGGATGCAGTGGCTAGGTACCTATGCATTTCGGTGAGATGGATCATTTACCATATAGACACTCTTTCTTTCCTATTTTTAGAGGCACTCTTCCATCTTTGATTGATCAACTCTTCAGGCTTTGGTGTTTTATACCATCTGTATCTTCGAGTTTAGTTGTTTTCCTTTGATTGCCTCCTGATTCAAGTAGTGTCATTTGATGGCACTCATGCAGATTATAGTCTTCTCTACCTGGTCATATTTCTATGGAGGATCTTCAGATCAGTAGTTACCTTTTGACAGAGTTTGCATCCTTTTGCTTCGTTGATGTTCTACATGTTCATTCTTGTTCCTATTTTCTGGAACATTCCTAGTTTTGGAGGCTTCTTCAGTCCTTCAGATCAGTCTTTGTCTCTTTTTGGAGTAGAGTTTTTCCCATGTGGTTTTCTCTATTTCTCCACTTTATAGAGACTCTCCTTTGTACATGGGTACCTCATTAGGCCATGTTGTTGGGACCCATTTTTATGTTTTCAGCACTATAGTTTCCTTTTCTTTCTTCTTGCATTGTTTGTAGCTGCATTGTTTCTCATCTTAAAGGGGGGTGTTAGAGTAAAGTATTAATTATGTTAATTAATATTTACTCCATTCTTAAGATGTCAACTCTTTTGCTTTAGTTGTTTATATTTAAACACACATGCACCAGTTGTTTTAAACTCATGCACTAGTTGTTTTAAATATAAACTTGCATGTATTAGTCATGTAATAGTTAAACTAATTATTACATGCACTAGGGTTTGCCTTTCAAGGCTTTTGATCTCCTTTATAAGGATGATCCATTGTATATTTAATTCATTCATTTTTTTGAGGATATTTTCTTCTTCATATTTTTGAGTCAAACCTTTGCCCTCTTCTTGTCTCTACTTCCTTGTAACAGGTTTTTGTATGTAGGTGATCTTCAGATTTTGTGGATTTATATTGCTCAAATCCTACAGGTTCTATGCAAAAAAATTCATCAATTCATATCGCATGATCATAACATTGCACTCCATAAAATAATTCCCTTCTACATTCCTTGCACTAACATCTCTTTGGAGCATCAAAGCACTTCATATGCATGCTTTTGTAACCATATTTCTCTGAAGTATTTGAAAGTACTCCCACATTCTATATATATATATATATATATATATATATATATATATATATATATATATATATATATATATATATATATATATATATATATATATATATATATATATATATATATATATATATATATATATATATATATATATATATATATAGTTGGTCAGCATTTCATTGCATTGTTTCTATTTTCTTCAAGCATTTCATCAAATAGTAGACGTGTCAATTCTATGCATCCACATTTTTCACTTTGTTTTGTTAATCTACGTGACTTGTATATGCTTCCATATTGTGTGTGTGCATATCCGAGCAGAGAATTCTACAATAACATCTCTTTGGAGCACCACAAAATACCTATAAAAAAAGTTAATATACTTGACAAGTTGTTTTATATATTTTTTAATATTAATGATCCCCTTTCATTTATTGCTAACATATCATACAAGGGAAAATGTTAGTAGTGTAATAATATATAATTGAAGTCATGTCTCAAACTATTTTTCTATTGAAGAGGCCATCTCCGATTATTTAAAAATGCACATTTTTTTCATCTTCAAGCAACTTAAAGATGTGTGTGTGTGTGTGTTTTCTTAAGTGAGACTATTTATTTTATATATTTTTCAAATTATAAAAAGTCTTTGATCAAGAGTTATGAACTGATGAGTTCAAAAACAAGATATTTTATAAAGGTTCAACAATAACATCTCAAGAAAATATGAATCTAGAGGACAACATTCATATCACCACAATTTAACCATCACATTATGCCAATACCTACTATATTAAATATTATTGACTTTATGATAAAACAATCAATAATAAATTATCATTTCATCCATAAAAAATATTTCTATCATTAGAATCAAACTGTCAATAACAATTTTGTATCTTGTCTATATAAAATTATTTTAAATTGGAAAAGTTTTTTATCCATATTTCACAAAGGTAACATAAACACCTCAACTAAATTTAAACTTAGATGACAACAATCACACTACCATAATTTAACAATCAGACTATACCAATATCTCCTCCATCAAATATTAATGACTTTACAATCAAACAATGAAATAACAAATTTAACATTTTACTTATATTTTAAATACTAAATAACTATATGATAAATGATATTTTTGAACATTAAACAATATCCAATTTAAACCCCATCATTTCAGCACTAGATATTATTACTCCATCTTAAGTTTCATTATAATTGACAATTAATCAATAATAATTTTAAACCTTATCTATAGCACCAAAATTAATCTTTAACTATTGAATGGTGGAATTCCTTTAAAAGATGCCTTGAAAAAATATATTAAATAATCTCTTAATTGGAATTTTCTCATTTTTAAAATACATTGTTAAACAGTATAGAAACAAATTTCCTCCACCATAGATTTTTTATAGAAAGCACAAGAAGCATCCATATTTCCCACAAAATTGGGAAAAACAACCAACACAAACCCAAGGATTTGTTTATTTTTCTCAAAAAAGATTTGAGTGCAAAAGATACCCAATGCAAATGCAGAGTCCATAATTGAAAGACCACAACTACCCAACTTAAAATCCAGTTTGTGTACATAGTTGCAGTTGTCAAACAATTTAGTTTGTATGCAAACTGCAGAGATCTAGGCAAAAAAAAAAAAAGAATCATACAAACCTCCTTCAACGTCATCCATTAGAATACCTTGCAAGAGGAATGGAGTTAGAGACTAGCATGGGAAGAGGAGTGACTAACGGAGACAATAACGTAGAAGCGACTCTAAAGACAGGACAAGACAGATTCATCCTAAGCCATGTATCTACACACCCTGCATGAAAGTAGTGCCAATAGTCTGGCAATAGACAAAGAACTTCCTTGTACTTGTACTCCCCCAAGAAAATCAAACAACATGTGTCCCAACATATCTGTCATCTTCAAGCATGAATTTTTAGATCACTACTTCTTGACCAACATAAGACATATGAAGAATACGGTGGGAGTTTCCCACAATAATAGTCTATCGACTAAAAATTAGTTGTTAATAGGTGTTCTCCAGTAGATTTTTTTGATGCATGGCAATGAAAATTGTCAACCATCTGGAAAAGATGTTTTCCATTGTATTTTTCTTCTCGATGGTGATGTTTGTTATTTTGTGTTGTAGTGGAAAAGGGGTTGTCTTTTAGTACTATAGATGGCAAGGTGATTGCAATTTTGTTGAGTGAGTTTCAATGATTTTACTTTGTCTTGGCTTGGGATAGCAAGTGATTTTTGAGTTTTTGGTTTTGATTTGTGGTATTTGTAAACAGTTGTTTGTGTTGTCTCTAGTGGCTTTTGTGTGCATTTAGAAGGAAGAATCAGAAGGTTGGGTTTGTGTTGGTTGTTAGTCATTGGTAAAGTTCCAGGTCAAGGTAACTTTGAACTATTTAATTTTGCTTTACAAATTCTTCTGCTTCGAATTTAATGTTTTCTATTATTTGAAAGTGCAAATGGTGGATTTCTTCTTAGAATTTATGGAAAAATGATTTGTTATGCTATGTGTGGTGGGTTTGTTCTATCTTCATAAAATGTAAATTTCATTCAATGTTTTGATGAATAGATTAAATGATTTTTGGAATCTTGGATTACATTTCTGGTATTTGCAAAGAGTTGTTTCTATTGTTTGTGGTGGTTTTTGTTTGCATTTGGAAGCATGATGTGTTTGTTTAGTGAGTTTATCTAAAATGTTTTTCTTCTGGCTAGGGTTTATGGTGAGGTTTTTTTATTTTCATCACATCATTTCGCTTACAAAAACATGCATTTAAGTCTATGTTTGTGTTTGTTTACTAAAACTCCTTTCGGTTCAAATGTAATTTGTTTTCTATTTTTTGAAAGTGCAAATGGTGGGTTTGTTCTTAAATTTCTTTCAAAAATGCTTTGGTGTGGTCACCATATATTTTTTGGTAGGGTTTATGTTGAGTGTCGTGGGTTTGTTCTATCTTCATTAAATGTAAATTTTATTCAATATTTTGATAAATAGATTAAATGATTTTTGGGTTCTTGATTTTCACTTTACTAGGTTTATCTAAAATGTTTTTGTTCTGGATAGGGTTTGTGCTAGATAAGGTTTATGTTGTGGTTTTTTTGAGCTGCATTACATCATTTTGATTACAAAAACATGCATTTAAGTCTATGTTTGTGTTTTTTTACTTAAAAATATTTATGTTCAAATATAACACTTTCTATTTTTTGAAAGTGTAAATGGTAGGTTTGTTCTTAAATTTACTTCAAAAATTATTTATCGTGTTCGACATTTTTTTCTCTCTTTTGCAAGGTTTATGTTGTGTCGTGGGTTTTTTCTATCTTCATACAACATAATTTTCATTCAATGTTTTGATGAATAAATTAAATAATTTTTGGGTTCTTGGTTTTCATTTGTGGTATTTCAAAGAGTTGTCTCCATTGTCTGTGGTGGATTTTGTCTGCATTCAGAAAGAAGATGTGTTTTTTTTACCGGGTTTATGTGAAAAAAATTTGTTCTAGCTAGGTTTTATGGTAGCTACAATTTATGGTGTGAATTTTTTATTTACATTATATCATTTCAATTATAGAAACATGCATTTAAGTTTTGGTTTTTGTCATCCATCTAGAAAATATGTCCATCCAAATTTTTTTGTGTGGCTATGGTTGGTGGTACCTAGGGTTTATGGTGTGGTTTTACATGCATTTAATTCATCCATTGTGTAAGCCATCTGAAAAATGTGTTCACCGACAGGTTTTACTGGTGCCTGGCGATAGAAATTATCAGTCGTTTGGAAAAGACATTTTTTCTTCTTTTTTTCTTTTGAACATTGACATGTGTTCTATTGTGTTACAATGGTGAAGGGGTTGTTGAATTTTGGTACTACAAATGGGAATTTGATACAAATTTTGCATTGGATGAATTTCAATGTTACATACTTCATCTTAGGTTGTGTTCATGGTGTAGGTTTACATGCATTTAACTCTACCTTTTGTTTGTTTATCAGGTTTATATAAGGGGTTTCGGTTGGAATATAATATTTTCTATTTTTTGAAAGTATAAATGGTGGGTGTTACTATAATTGATGGTGATGATGAAGAAGACTGACCAATATCAGAGGTTTACAAGATAGTAGAAAGGTTAGATCAGTTATTATCTTTTCATTGATGTCAAGTAATTGATTTTTGGTTTATATTATGTTGTCATATCATTCGGAGTATGATTATATCAAATCAGTAAAGAATGGTAAAGAAGATTTGACAAGTCGTTAAGAAAAATACTTTTGGATACCGAGTAGGAGAAGTCATTCGATAAGAGCAGGGTAAGTTTCGGTAAAGGAAAAGGAACTCAAGACACCGAACAAGAATTTTATGGCACCGAACGAAGTTAACTGAAATTCAAAGTTATCCACCGAGCAAGGAACATAAATTAAATACAAAGATCATAATGACATTTAATGATTAGCTATGATGAGATGGAAAGTTATGATGATAAGGAAAGTTAGTTAGAGAGATCTACGATCAGGAAAATTAATTATTATGATCTATGGATTAGATCTAAACAGTTAAAATAGAAGGAACAAGTTTCAAGAAAGTTCAAGTTCTGAGGTGAAGGTAACACATGTTACCGAGAACTAGATATAATGAATAAGTTTTTTAAATGAATTTAATGGCTAATATTGATCAAAGGAAAACATAATAGAGGAGATTAAGTGGCAAAAGAAATTATATGTAAAGGATGAATCTATATGAACAAATGGATGACAAAATGAAGGGTTGATAAGACACTGACTGATGCAATGAAGAAGGAAAAGGTAGATTTTGAGTCAGAAAGAAAATTTTGATGAATTGTTGAAGCAAGTAGAAAGTGAAGAATTGAAGTGAAGCTAGAAGAGCGGACAAAGATTCTGCTTATGCAAAGGATACTTGCAAATCTACAGGTCAATTTATTTACTATTGCTTATTAGCATTTGTAACAGACAAATCTCCTAACCGAGTAGAATTAACAGTTTTATTGTAAAATCTTTGTAAAAGGTAACATTCTAAAGAGTGTTCAAACTTCTTTTACTAGGACACTCCTAATAGAGTGAAGATCCTAATAGATCTGAGGTAAATTCCTTGACTGGGTCACACCTAACAGTTTGTATTGTAATCTTTAACTAGATTGGCTCTTAATCGAGTGTACTTCAAAAGAGTATTTTCTTTAATGGGTGACAATTCCCACAGTGGTTTTTCCCAAAGATGGGTTTCCATGTTAAATACAAGTGTTACATGTGATGAAAGAATTATATGTTTTATTTGTTGATTGTTAAAGTTTATTTACTATTGTCAATAAATAGTGAATTGTGTGTGACCGAGTTAACACCAGTTTAGTCAGAGAAATTTTTTTGAGGTACTGGGAATTAGGGATTACTGATTCACCTGCTTCCTTCCATAATTTAATAGTTGGTATCAAAGCTAAGTACTCAAGAGACATTAGTTTGAAAGACTTGAGTAAAATATTTGAAGATGTATAGGAGAGAAGTACCTAAGCTAAATAAGGAAAGTTTCTCTACATGGAAAAGTAGGATGAGATTGATGGATATTGCTAATGCATGGGTGGTGATTGAGACATTTAATATATTTAATCACTACGTTACTGAATGGGCACTCATACTATTGTCATTTGTGTTTTGTCACTGATGTTAACATATGCTTCTATGAAGGAACCAGACTGGTAATCACAGTGTACAGAAGGTGTACGGATGTTTTAGATGTTGTGAAGTCAAATGAGAGTTAAAATGGATGGTGTGATCTTATATCTAAGATCGCATCATTCATGGATGCATATTAAGGAAGTTATAGTTGTTTTGGTAAAGACTAGTCACTAGAATGTGACAGTAAGAATTGACAGAGATAGTCTCTGAGTTTTTGGTATAGATATCAGAGGGATTGGATTCAAGGTATGTGATCTTGAAGGATGATGGAGGATGTATTGAAGAATGTTCATTGGTCAGCACAAGGTATGGAATGGTTGGTGACATCATCTAGACGTGTGCTTTGGTGATGGCTTATTCTGTAGCTGACTCAGGAAATGAAGCGTGTGTTTTGTTTGACAAGCATAATTATAGGATGTCAGTCCTAAATTGTTGTAATATAATCATTGTAAACTTGATTTAGATACTGTGTGTATCTTAGCAAGGGCTTATGTAATTGTTTGTAATTAGGGAAGCCTTATGGGCCAACCTAATCTTGGTAAAATGTAATAAGGTATAAATGTAAGGTCTTTTTCTTGGAAAAGATATGGATGGATATATGTGATAGAAGAAGGTTGAGAACTTGTGTCTGTTGTATGTAGAGAAAAGGATAGTTGGTGGACTTCATTGGAACTGATCAAGTAAAGATAGTTGCTGGAAAATAGTTCAAAAGATTGTGTATTTCTTCATATACACTTTTTGTGAACTAATGAGTTCAGAAGGTGGACTTAACCTTCTTTGGGCAGTAAGCCTTGGGCAGTGAGCCCTCTTTGGTTACTTGACTCCTAATAGGGTCTGTCCTCTAACAAGGACTGTGTACTGTAATGTTTTAATAAGCTCCTAAAATGGCTATATATTCTAACAAGGATTACTATACTCTTAGTACATTATTAGTGGGTGCTAATTCCCACCGAGGTTTTTACCTTTAACAGGGTAACCAAAATATTGTGTTATTGTGTTGGTATTTATTGCTTCTGATATTGTTGAGCTCAAAGTTTAAAGTTTAATATTTTGTTATACAACTGATTCACCCCCCCCCCCCTCTCAGTTGTATTATGGATTGTTATTCCTAACAATTGGTATTAGAGCTTGTGGTCCTCAGAGAGAAAGCTTAACAGCTTGAGGTGATCTTGGAGATGGTACTCTATAGGAAGCCTGGTCCTAAATTTGATCCTGAAAACTTTGACAGTTGGAAGAACAAGATTCGAACACACCTATTGTGTTTAGGCATAGATTACTGGATGATCACAAAGAAGAAGATGGCCTTGAAGTCTGAAAATGATCTGCCATCTGCTAGTGAAGATGACAAGAAGCTATTTTCATATAACATGGTCACAAGAGAAGCACTGATCATCACACTATCTGAAGGTGAGTTCACTGAAGTAAAAGACTTAGATTTGGCACATGAAATTTAGAATAGATTAGAAGCATTGTATGAAGGGGATAAATATACCAAGCAGGCAAAATTACAAAATTGGAAAACAAAGATGGAGAAGCTACAAATGAATGAAGATCAAAGCATTAGGGCCTATGTTCAAAGGGTCACAGAAGCAATAGTTGGAATCAAAAATTATGGAGGTACTTATGATGAAGGGAAAGTTATTTCAAAAATTCTCAAATCATTGACTCCTGTATACAAATTCAACGCAATGTCTATTCAAGAAATGATACCCTTGACTCCAAACTTTAGTAGAGAGATGTTGATTACAAAGTTAACCACCTTTGAAGCTGCGGAATTGGGAGAAGCTACACCTAAAGTTGAATCTGTATTTAGGGCATATGCACACAAGAAAGTATCTGCACTTCCAAACACAAGCAAAGAAGACCTAAGAGAAGAGCTTGGTGAGTATGCTGAGGAATGGGAAAAGATAATAGAAGAAGAAAAGAAGATGGAAGAACTTGTTTCCCTAATTGCTAGAAGAGAGAAAAGAGGTAAGGGAAAATTTGAAGGCAAATTACCTTTGAAATGTTTTTCATGCAATAAGGTAGGTCATTTTTCATCTAGATGTCCTACAAGAGTTCCTAAATACAAACTTGATTATGAAAAGATTAGAAGAGATAAAGAGTGTTATTATGCTAGTGAAGGAATCTCTGATGATGATGATGATTTAGACAATGAAGAAATTGGATTTGTTGCTATTAAAGATGAACCAGTTCATGAAGAAAAAGCTTTAGTATCTCATGTTGACAAGAAATTTGAATGGATAATTGACAGTGGATGTTCTCATCACATGACTGATGATAAGAACAAGTTTGTTAAATTGGTAAATTGTGATGGAGGTGTTGTAAGGTTTGGGGACAATCTCCCAAAATCCATCATAGGAGTAGGATCCATTACTTTGGATGGAAAGACTAATACATACAATGTACTACTTGTTGAAGGACTGAAACACAATTTACTAAGTGTTGGATAGTTAATGGATAAAGATTTTTAGTTAAGTTTTGTTAATGGTAAGTGTTTTATCAGAAGTAAGGAAGGAAAACTGATTGCTACCGGTTCAAAATCTAGAGGTAATGTATTTGAACTAAACACATTTGGAGCCTCTTGTTTTTTTGCGAAGGTAGATGATAGTTGGTTATGGCATAGAAGATTATGTCATGTTAATTTTGACAACATTGTGAAGGCAAGTATGGCTAATGCAATAAGAGATCTTGAAGAAGAAGTATATATAGAACAACCAGATGGGTTTCCTCTATGCGAAGACAAAGACATGGTGTGCAAATTGAAGAAAGCTATGTATGGGTTAAAGCAAGCTCCTAGGGCTTGGTATGCAAGTTTAGACAAGTATCTACTTGGACTTGGTTTCAAAAAAGGTAATGCGGATAGTAATTTGTATTTAAGAACTACTGAAGATGGAATCTTGATAATAGAAGTATTTGTGGATGACATTATCTTTGGAGGTAATGGTGATCTATGTAAGAAGTTTGCTAAAATGGAAAGTGAATTTGAGATGTCCATGATAGGTAAAATGAAATTCTTTCTTGGACTGCAAATAACTCAGAATCAAAATGGTATTTTCATTTCTTAGACCAAGTATCTCAAAGAATTGCTCAAGAAATTTGGAATGGAAGATTGTAAACAAGCTAACAATTGATGATGAATCAAAATGTGTTTTTCAGACTTTATATAGATCAATGGTTGGAGGGCTACAATATCTGACTCACACAAGACCATATATTGCTAATGTTGTTGGAATTGTGGCTAGATATCAGGCAGAACCCAAAAAGACTCATCTTGTTGTTGTACTGAGGTATCTCAGAGGAACCATAGACTATGGTTTATGGTATGACAGAAATGATAACTTTGAACTTCATGCTTATACTGATGCTGATTGGGTAGGAAATATTGATGATAGAAAAAGTACCAGTGGTGGTGCATTTTTCCTTGGGAAAAAGTTGGTCTCTTGGCTAAGCAAGAAACAAGATTGTATACCACAGTCTACTGCTGAATCAAAGTATGTTGCTACTGCTATAAACTGCACTAGGATCATTTGGATGAAACAAATGTTGACAGACATTGGAGTAATTTTTGAAGAGCCTGTGGTTATCCATTGTGATAACACTAGTACAGTAAACATGTCGAAGAATCCGGTGATGCATTCCAAAACTAAACATATCCCTATTAAGTATCACTTATTAAGAGACAAGGTGGCACAAAAGGAAATCAAATTAGAATATATAAGTACAAAGGAGAAGATTGTAGACATTTTCACATTTCCACTACCAAAAGATACCTTTAAATATCTTAGAGGTATGTTAGGGGTTCAGGCCCCTCCCAGTCAGAACTAAATGATGCAAAAATGCATTTGTCTAGAAGTATTCAGAGCCTTATCATTATCTGGAATAGATGCAGGGATCTACTCCTCAGGGGGAGTGATCATGAGAGAAAGTTTATCTGTGAAGGCAGCAAAAGCCTCATAGTACCCTTTTCCATTGTTGTCAAAGGGGGAGTGTTGCTCTGAGAAAATCCTCATTGTGGGAGGAAGTTGTTCAGATTGAAGGACTTTGGATTGATTAAACTTTGGGACAAATTTTCCCATATGTTGACATCAATGCCAAAGGGGAAGATTGATGGATATTGCTAATGCATGGGTGGTGATTGAGACATTTAATATGTTTAATCACTACATTACTAAATGGGCACTCATACTATTTTCATTTGTGTTTTGTCACTGATGTCAACATATGCTTCTATGAAGGAACTAGACTGGTAATCACAGTGTACGAAAGGTGTACAGATGTTTCAGATGCTGTGAAGTCAGATAAGAGTTAAAATGGATGTTGTGATCTTATATCTGAGATCACATCATTAATGGATGCATATTAAAGAAGTTACAATTATTTTGGTAAAGACTGGTCACTGGACTGTGACAGTGAGAATTGATAGAGTTAGTCTCTGAGTTTTTGGTATAGATATCAGAGGGATTGGATTCAAGGTATGTGATCTTGAAGGATGATGGAAGATGTAATGAAGAATGTTCATTGGTCAACGCATGGAATGGTTGGTGATGTCATCTGAACGTGTGCTTTGGAAATGGCTTATTCTATAGCCGACTCAGGAAATGAAGCATGTGTTTTGTTTGACAAGCATAATTCTAGGATGTCAGTCCTAAATTGTTGTAATATAATCATTGTAAACTTGTTTTAGATACCATGTGTATCTTAGCAAGGGCTTATGTAATTGTTTTTAATTAGGGAAGCCTTATGGGCTGACCTAATCTTGGTAAAATGTAATAAGATATAAATGTAAGGTCTTTTCCTTGGAAAAGATATGGATGCATATATGTGATAGAAGAAGGTTGCAAACTTGTGTCTGTTGTATGTAGAGCAAAGGATTGTTGGTGGACTTCATTGGAACTGAGAAAGCAAAGACAGTTGCTGGAAAATAGTTCAAAAGATTGTGTATTTCTTCATATACACTTGTTGCAAACTAGCGAGTTCAAAAGGTGGACTTAACCTTCTTTGGGCAGTAAGCCTTGGGAAGTGAGCCCTCTTTGGTTACTTGACTCCTAATAGGGTTTGTCCTCTAACAAGGACTGTGTACTGTAATTTTTTAATAAGCTCCTAACAGGGCTATATCTTCTAACAAGGATTACTATACTCTCAGTACATTATTAGTGGGTGCTAATTCCCACCAGGTTTTTTACCTTTAACAGGGTTTCCCCGTAACCAAAATATTGTGTTATTGTGTTGGTATTTATTTCTTCTAATATTGTTGAGCTCAAAGTTTAAAGTTTAATATTCTGTTATACAACTAAATCACCCTCCCCCCCCCTCTCAGTTGTATTGTGGATTGTTATTCCTAACAGAGATTGTATCTATCTAGGATTGGAGAATTTGCACTGAATATTTTGGATAATGAATACAGTCCACCACCTCCCGAACCCATGACAGTTGATCAGATGAGAGAAAAGTAGGAACACAACTCGGTAATGATTGAGATTGCCTCATCACTGACCGATGTTGAATTTAATGATGTTAAGGATTGTGTTAATTCAAAAGATATGTGGGATAGGCTTACACTTATTTATGGAGGAGATCATCATGTAAAAAATCTAAGGTTGATAGTCTCAAAGGAAAGCATGATGATATGAGACTAAAAGATGAAGAGAATATTGCTCAATATAGTTTTAGAATCAAGGAAGTTGTAAGTGCCATCAAAGGTGTTGGTGGAGTATTGACAAATGAAGAAGTGATAAGTAAAATTATGAGAACTTTTCCTTCCAATTATGCTATTAGAGTATCTTTTATTCAGGAATTGAGATCCATACCGAATAATATTGTTACTCTTAAAGCCTTAATCATTAAGATGACTACATTTGAGCTTAGCAATTATAATAATAGTCTACCGACCATTGAAACAACCTTCAAATCATCTATGAGTATTAGAACTTCAAGAAGAGAAAGAGAAAATCACAGTAGTTCATGTGGAAATGAATATGATAGTATCCTAACCGAAGAGAAAGAACAAGAAGAGTTGGAAGCATTGTTGGCTAAGAGACTTCGAGAGGTAAAGGAAAGTATAAAGGAAAATTAACCTTGAAATGTTTCAATTGCAACAAGATTGGTCATATTACATCTAGATGTCCTGACAATGACAAAAATGATAAAAGTGATAAGAAGGATAACTGATACTAAAGATTTAGAGACTACAAGGATAAAGGTAATAAGTCTTGCTACCTAGCTGAGGAAAGTGTAACTGATGATGAATTTGATGATACAAAAGAAGGATGTAAAGTTGTCTATGTTGCTATAAAGGAAGACTCGGATGAAGAAAAGTATGAAGATGAAAAAGCACTTATTTCTCATGTAAGTAAAATTGACCCATGGATTATTGATAGTGGATTTTCACATCATAAGATTGGTGATATTGATAAGTTTGAGAACTTAGAAGAATATGATGGAGGATTTGTCAGATTTGGAAATGATGCTCCATGTTATGTTAAAGGTAAAGGATCCATTATATTGAATGAGAAGATGAGATGTAATGATGCATATTGGGTTAAAGGACTAAACTATAATCTATTGAGTGTTGCACAATTGAACAATAATGGCCACCAACTAGAAATTTTAGGATAGAAAGGTGAAGATTTATAGTACCGATGGAAATCTGATTAGAATTGGTGAGAAATCAAAAGGTAACTACCCAACTTAAAATCCAGTTTGTGTACAAACTTTCAGTTTTAAAACAATTTAGTTTGTATGTAAACTACAGAGATCTAGGCATAAAAAAAAAAGAATCATACAAAGCTCCTTCAACATCAGCCATTAGAATACCTTGCAAGAGGAATGGATTTAGAGATTAGCATGGGAAGAGGAGTGACTGATGAAGACAATAATGTAGAAGCGGCTCTAAAGATAGGACAAGATGGATTCATCCTAAGCCATGCATCTACACACCTTGGATGAAAGTAGCGCCAATAGTCTGGAAATATATAGAGAACTTCCTTGTACTTGTACTCCCATAAGAAAATAAAACATGTGTCCCAACATATCTATCATCTTCTAGCATGAATTTTTAGATCACCATTTCCTGACCGACATAAGACATATGAAGTATACAATGGGAGTTTCCCACAGCAATAGCCTATCGACTAAAAATTAGTTGTTGATAGGTGTTCTCCAGTAGGTTTTTCTGATGCATGGCGATGAAAATTGTCAGCCATCTGAAAAAGATGTTTTTCATTGTGTTTTTCTTCTTGCTGGTGATGTTTGTTATGTTGTGTTGTAGTGGAAAAGGGGTTATCTTTTAGTACTACGGATGGCAAGGTGATTGCAATTCTACATTGAGTGAGTTTCAATGATTTTACTTCATCTTGGGTTGGGATAGTAAGTGATTTTTGGGTTGTTGGTTTTGATTTGTGGTATTTGTAAATAGTTGTTTTTTTTTGGTCTCTAGTGGCTTTTGTGTGCATTTGGAAGGAAGAATTAGAAGGTTGGGTTTGTGTTGGTTTTCAGTCATCGGTAAAGTTGCAAGTCAAGGTAACTTTGAACTATTTAATTTTTCTTTATAAATTCTTTTTCTTCGAATGTAATGTTTTCTATTATTTGAAAGTGAAAATGGTGGGTTTTTTCTTAGAATTTCTTGAAAAATGACTTGTTATGCTATGTGTGGTGGGTTTGTTCTATCTTCATAAAACGTAAATTTCATTCAATATTTTGATGAATAGATTAAATGATGTTTGGATTCTTGGATTACATTTCTGGTATTTACAAATAGTTGTTTCCATTGTCTATGGTGGATTTTGTCTGCATTTGGAAGCATGATGTGTTTATTTAGTGGGTTTATCTAAAATGTTTTTCTTCTGGCTAGGGTTTATGGTGAGGTTTTTTATTTTCATCACATCATTTCACTTGCAAAAACATGCATTTAAGTCTATGTTTGTGTTTGTTTACTAAAAATCCTTTCTGTTCAAATGTAATGTTTTCTATTTTTAAAAGTGCAAATGGTGGGATTGTTCTAAAATTTTCTTCAAAAATGCTTCGACGTGGTTGCCATTTTTTTTTCTTTTGGTAGGGTTTATGTTGTGTGTCGTGGGTTTGTTCTATCTTCATAAAATGTAAATTTCATTCAATATTTTGATGAATAGATTAAATGATTTTTGGGTTCTCAGTTTTCAGTTTACTAGGTTTATCTAAAATGTTTCTATTTAGGATAGGATTTGTGTTAGCTAAGGTTTATGTTGTGGTTTTTTTGCACTACATTACATCCTTTTGATTAAAAAAAATCCTTTTAAGTCTATTTTTGTGTTTGTTTACTAAAAAACCTTTATGTTCAAATGTAATACTTTATATTTTTTGAAAGTGTAAATGATAGGTTTGTTCTTAAATTTTCTTCAAAATTGTTTATTGTGGTCGACACTTTTTTCTCTCTTTTGGCAGGGTTTATGTTGTGTGTTGTGGGTTTGTTCTATCTTCATAAAACATAAATTTCATTCAATATTTTGATGAATAAATCAAGTGATTTTTGGGTTCTTGGTTTTTATTTGTGGTATTTTCAAAGAGTTGTTTCCATTGTCTGTGGTTGATTTTGTCTGCATTCAAAAGGAATATGTTTTTTTTTTACTAGGTTTATGTGAGAAAAATTTGTTCTAGCTAGGTTTTATGGTAGCTACAATTTATGGTGTGAATTTTTTATTTACATTATATCATTTCAATTAAAGAAACATACATTTAAGTTTGTGTTTTTGTCAGCCATCTAGAAAATATGTCCATCCATTTCTTTTTGTGGCTATGGTTGGTGGTACCTAGGGTTTATGGTGTGGCTTTACATGCATTTAAGTTGTCCATTGTGTATTTTTATTGGATTTATATAGGGGTTTCAATTGGAATGTAATTCATCAATAGGCATTAATATGGGCATTGATTTCCAAGAAATTTTTAGCCATTTGAAAAATATGTTCACTGATAAGTTTTACTGGTGCCTAGCGATAGAAATTATTATTTTTTTCTTTTGAATAGTGACATATGTTCTATTGTGTTGCAATGGAAAAGGGGTTTTTGTCTTTTAGAACTACAAATGGGCAGTTGATTGCAATTTTGCATTGGATGAATTTAAATGTTGCATACTGCATCTTAGGTTGTGTTCATGGTGTGGGTTTACATGCATTTAGTCTACCTTTGTGTTTGTTTATCAGGTTTATATAAGGGGTTTCGTTTGGAATGTAATATTTTCTATTTTTTGAAAGTGTAAATGGTGCCCGTGTTACTATAATTGATGGTGATGATGAAGAAGACTGACCAAGATCAAAGGTTTACAAGATAGTAGAAAGGTTAGATTAGTTATTATCTTGTCATTAATGTCAAGCAACTGATTTCTAGTTTATATTATGTTGTCATATCATTCGGAGTATGATTATATCAAATCAGTAAAAAATGGTAAAGAAGATTTGACAAGTTGGTAAGAAAAATAGTTTTAGCTACCGAGCAGGAGAAATCATTTGGTAAGAGTAGAGTAAGTTTCAATAAAGGGAAAGGAACTCAAGACATCGAACAATAAGTTTATGGCACCGAATGAAGTTAACCGAAATTCAAAGTTATCCACTGAGCAAGGAACATAAATTAAATACAAAGACCAGAATAACATTTAATGATTAGCTATGATGATTTGGAAGGTTATGATGATAAGGAAAGTTAGTTAGAGAGATCTACAATCAGGAAAATTCATGATGATGATCTATGGCTTAGATCTAAATGGTTAAAATAGAAGGAACAAGTTTCAAGAAAGTTCAAGGTATGAGGTGAAGGTAAAATGTGTTATCAAGATCTAGATACATTGAATAAGTTTGAGAAATGAAGTGAACGGCTAAGATTGATCAAAGAAAAATGTAACAGAGGAGATTAAGAGGAAAAATAAAGTCTATATAAAGGATTAATCTGTATGAACAAATGACTGGAAAATTGAAGGGTTAATAAGTCACTGACTAATGTGGTGAAGAAGGCAAACATAGATTTTGAGTCAGAAAATAAAATTTAATGAAGTGTTGAAGCCAGTGGAAAGTGAATAATTGAAGTGAAGATAGAAGAGTGCATAAAGATTATGATTATGCAAAGGATAGTTGCAAATATACAAGTCAATTTATTTACTATTTCTTATTAGCATTTGTAATAGATAAATCTCTTAACCGAGTAGACTTAACAGTCTTATTGTAAAATCCTTGCAAAAGGTAACATTCTAAAGAGTGTTCAAAGTCCTTTTACCAGACCACTCCTAACTGGGTGAAGATCCTAACAGATCTTAGGTAAATCCCTTGACTGAGTCACACCTAATAGTGTGTATTGTAATCTTTAACCAGATTGGCTCTTAACCGGGTGTACTTCAGAAGAGTATTTTCTTTAGTGGGTGACAATTCCCTTAGTGTTTTTTTCCCAAAGCTGGGTTTCCACATTAAATAAAAGTGTTACATGTGATGAATGATTTATATGTTTTATTTGTTAATTCTTAAAGTTTGTTTATTGTTGTCGATAAATAGTAAATTGTGTCTGACCAAGTTGATATCGAGTTAGTCAAAGAAATTTTTTTGAGGTACTAGGAATCAGGGATTACTTATTCACCCCCCCCCCCCCCCTCTCCATAATCCAACAATTGGTATGAAAGATAAGTACTCTAGAGAGATAAGTTTGAAATACTTGAGTAAAAGATCTGAAGATGTATAGGAGAGAAGTACCTAACCTAAATAAGGAAATTTTCTCTACATGGAAAAGTAGGATGAGATTGTATCTATCTGGGATTAGAGAATCCGCACTGAATCTTTTGGATAATAACTACACTCCACCACCTCCCAAACCCATGACAATTGATCAAACCCATAACTTAGTAATGATTGAGATTGCCTCATCACTGACCGATGTTGAATTCAATAATGTTAAGGACTGTGTTAAGTCAAAAGAGATGTGGGATAGGCTTACACTTATTTATGGAGGATATCAACATGTATAAAAATCTAAGGTTAATAGTCTCAAAGGAAAGTATGATGAAATGAGAATGAAAGATGAATATAATATTGCTCAATATAAGAATCAAGGAAAATGTAAGTGCCATCAGAGGTGCTGGTGGAACATTGACAAATGAAGAAGTGATAAGTAAAATTCTAAGAACTCTTTCTTCCAAGTATGCTATTATAGTATCTTCTATTTAGGGAACTGAGATCCATGTCAAATAATGTTGTCACTCTTGAAGCCTTAATCGGTAAGCTAACTGCATTTGAGCTTAGCAATTATGATAATAGTCTACCGACCATTAAAACAACCTTCAAATCATCTGTGAGTATTGAAACTTCAATAAGAGAAAGAGAAAATCATAGTAGTTCATGTGGAAATGAATATGACAGTATCCCAAAAAAATAGAAAGAACAAGAAGAGTTGGAAGAACTATTGACTAAGAGACTACCGAGAGGTAAAGGAAAGTATAAAGGAAAATTACCCTTGAAATGTTTCATTGCAACAAGATTGGTCATATTGCATCTAGATGCCCTAAAAATGACAAAAGTGATAAAAGTGATAAGAAGGAGAACCGATACTGAAGATTCGGCTTGCTACCTAGCTGAGGAAGGTGTAACCAATGATGAATCTAATGGTACAAAAGAAGGATATGAAGTTGTCTATGTTGTTGTAAAGGAAAACTCGGATGAAGAAAAGTATGAAGATGAAAAAGCACTTATTTCTCATGTAAGTAAAAATGATCCATGGATTATTGATAGTGGATGTTCACATCATATGACTCATGATATTGATAAGTTTGAAAGCTTAGAAGAATATGATGGAGGATTTGTCAGATTTGACAATGATGCTCCATATTTTGTTAAAGGTAAATGATCCATTATATTGAATGAGAAGATGAGATGTAATGATGTATATTGGGTTAAAGGACTAAACTATAATCTGTTGAGTGTTGCACAATTGAACAATACTGGCTATTGACTAGAAATTCAAAACAGAAAGGTGAAGATTTATGGTATTGGTGGAGATCAAATTGGAACTGGTGAACAATGAAAATGTAACCTATTTTATCTTGATACTACTACAAAGATTTTCTTGTTTGTCAAAGTTGAGGATGTGTGGTTATGGCATAAAGACTATGTCATGTAAATTTTGATAACATGATTAAAGTGAGCAAAAAGAATAGAGTCAGAGGTCTACCGAAATTAAGCAAACCTGATAATGTGATGTGTAAGGAATGTCAAATTGGTAAGATGAAAAAATCAAGTTTCTCAAGCAAGTTTTACTCATATAATGATATTTTGGAATTAGTTCACACTAACCTTTGTGGTCCTATGAAGAGGCAAATCTATTATGGAGATCGGTATTTCATTTTGTTTTACATTGATGATTATTCAAGAATGATGTATGTTATGTTTCTAAAAGAGAAGTCTAATGCATTCCAAATTTTCAAATGGTATAAAGCTAGAGTTGAAAAGGAAACAAGTAAACAGTTGAAATGTTTAAGATTAGATAGAGGAGGTGAATTTATCTCTGATGAATTTATTGTCTTCTGCAATGAAAATTGAATCAAAAGACAAGTATCTACACCGATGACTCCACAACAAAATGGTATAGCTAAAAGAGGAAATAGATCTATTGTTGACTATGCTAGAACATTGTTAATTGACAAAAAGGTTGCACACACATTATGGAGAGAAGTCATAAGTATTGTTGTCTACACACTCAACCAAGTACAATTAAAGAAAGGCATAAACAATACACCTTATGAACTCTAGTATGGGAATACACCGAATGTAAGTTACTTTAAAAATTTTAGAAGTGGGTGTTACATACTGAAAGATGCTAGAAGTAGGAACCATTCTAGAAGAACACAATCCTTTCAATTCCCTAATGACATCCTTCATTATCTTGTATGGTCTATCCAAATATGTCACATCTCCATGTATTCTTCTTAGTATGATTTAGATCCAATTGTGTGCATAGCTCAAATATGGAAACTCTTTCTAGATGTCTAAACCCTTATCCAAAATGTTCTTATATTCTAATTTAAATGTCTTCAAATCATCTTTTTCCAACCTTTTTTTTATAGATCATTGAATTTCATTTGCTTGATTTCTATCAACAACACATGGATGTATGCACCACTCTTGTCAAGGCTTGAATTTTGGTCAAGGCTTCATGGAGGCATCAACGACAATGGGAGTAACCATCTTAACACCAAAAACATAAAACGCACAACTCAACATGATAAATACATCTAAGAACAATCTCGCTAGGGTTTGCACACCTCATAGTAAGATATCTTCTTTGCACAATAATACTCTTCAATTCACACAAATCAAAGTGATGAAAATGAATTCCAAACACAAAATATAAGATTTCTTCCAAAATCCTAAGTGTACTGCATCGAATACATTTGATCTAGTATAGATAGACATAAAACAATTTCTTCTCTATATACACAAAGACATCAAAAACCTTTGAAAGTCTATGAAAAGAATTGAAAATCTTCATAAATCTCTCCAACACCTCTACCATGTTGAAAACTATCTAGAATACCAACAATAAAGGGGTTCATAATTTTTTCAATCAAAACTCCATATCATACAATGCTCATTATTAAGTTTCTAGAAGAAATACCTGCACCAACTTGAGGCACAAACTCGTCCTTTACCTTTCTCTCTTCCTTATCATTGAACTTCTTGACACATTGTCTTCTGCATCTTCTCCTTTTCTTGTTCTACATCAATCTTCTTCAAAGGAGCATGGGTTCTTTCATTATTTCCTCTATAGCTTCTAGTAGTGTGTCCCAATTTCTTGCAATTATAATATGTAGGACCATGTTTTGGACCACTTCATTTTCTTCTATCATTAGATTTGCACTCAATAGACTTGTGCCCAAATTTATTGCATGTATAATAGTAATCATTGAAATACTGATACTTGTACCATTATTCATGAATTCATTCCTCATCATCTTACTTTTACACTCATTAGAGATTTATGTCTAGACTTTTGGAAGCATAACATTGATTATTAAATGGTTGGGATTTGATCAAGATTCTACATTCACTAGATATATGTCCAAACTTTTTGCATGAAAAATAATTACCATTGGAAGATTCAAAATATCTAGTTTGAGCAAGAGCAAACTTCTTAAAATTCTTC
>BSBK01004767.1:0-422500 GCA_027943335.1 Chamaecyparis obtusa
TATATAGATATATATATATATATGTATATATGTATATATTTATATGTATATATATATATACATATATGTATGTATATATAGATATATATATCTATATATACATATATATATACATATATATATACATATATATATATATATACATATATGTATATATATAGATATATACATATACATATACATATATATACATATACATATATATATATATATATACATATACATATATATATATATATATAGATATATACATATATATACATATATATATATACATATATATATGTATATATATGTATATATATATGTATATATATGTATATATATATGTATATATATATATATATACATATATATATACATATATGTATATATATATATATATATATATATATATATATATATATATATATATATATATATATGTATATATATATATATATATATATATATATCCTCTATGTAGATATATCAAAATAGAGTACAACTAAAATGGGACAAGAAGAGGATAAGATAGGAATGGATATTAGGATTGGCTCCCTCCCTCTGCTTGATCTCAAGGTGGAGGAGGAGGGGCATCTTCTCTACTAGATGGAAACACTATTACAGCCCCTAATGTTGGCAAGTTGGCTATACTAGTGTATATGACTTGATATAGTGTTCTCATTATGGCAACAAAGTCATATAGTTTCTTGTTGTGAGCACACTTGATGAGAAGATCAGAAATTGGCTAAGTGTTGAAGACTAGATAGTGTACAGAGTACGTGAAGCTCAGTGCATCAGTGCATATGCATACAACTAAGTTATGGTATGCACCCTAGAAGATAAGTTGGTTAGAGTATATTCATGCTTAGTTTATGAGCACATGATCAGATATGCAAGTATGACAAAGTTACAAACAGTTGAAGTTACACAACTAGTATGTGCTAGAGAAGAACAGAGTAAGCAGCTGACTGTTGGCATTTTGATTTGTAGTTATATTCTTATGTTTTTAGGGCTATGCATCTATTTTAATTAGGTTTCCAACATGTAATTATGTTTTTTTGTAAACACGCTTGTGAATAGAGGTAAAATGGATTCAACCCTATTCAAATGTATAGGGGAATTATGAGATCTCTATTCTCAAACCCAAATTCCCCAAAGAAGAGATCCAATTTGATCAACCACAAGGTTAATACATAATTGAATCAATTTTGTGAAGAATATGGAAGAGAGAGAAAGTAAATCCAATATTTTCCTATAGAGGAGGATATATATATATATTTGGAAATTTGAAATAATTGAAATACAAATACTAATCTCAAATTAGGGCAAATCTAGAAAATGTTGAATTTTGATGTTTGTGTACACTTTTAGGAACTTGAACTGGACATGCCAAGATAGAGAAAACCCAGAAATATTTCTCCAAGATGGCTTAGCTTGGGTTTGAGCCTCATAAAAAGTCAAATACTACATTCTTTATTGAAGTCCGATTTGAATTATATTTGCAGATCTCGAAAGTTTTCTAAAAAGGGTATCCAAATTCCCTCTTAGACCCAAAATTTTGTACCTATACCTACAAGAAAATGGGGGTTTTTTCTGTATGGGGGGTTTTCCTTGGTCAAACCCCAATTTAGGAATTAACCTTGAAATTGAATTGAAATGTATTGTGCATCAACAAAATAATTGAAACAAATCACCTCTCTTATGTTGAAGTCCTTGTAGAGGATTTGAATCCTCAAATCCACAAGTAGGAGTGCTTCAATGAATGTAGGATGTCTCCAATCAATGGCATTTGATCTTGAACACAAATCTTAACTTGATCTTTGCATATGAGAAGGCTTGAATGAATGTGGAAGGATGGATCATCAAAGGGGGCTCCAAAGAGATTGAATCCTTCAATGGCTAACAATGGATCTCCTTAATTGATGGATGCTTGAACACTTAAATGCTTTAAGACTTGCTTTCACTATGAGAGCTTGAGCACTTGAGAGATGGATATCAATTGCTTGATTATGGATGTGAAAATGAGAGAGGAAGGCCTCTTTTTACAGTGAAATAGGGCACACTCCTCTAGAGGGGCCACCTTGGAGAATTAAATTCCAATTAGGTCCTAACCTTTAGAAAATATACCTAGATTAAATGAAATTAGAGGATTTACCATCCTGAAACCCAAAATGGCTAACCCGGAGGTTGGAAAATAAATCTCTCGAAAGCCTGATGCCTAGAAATCATGGAAATTGAAGATTTGAAGAAAGGGGGGAAAATCAATGTTGGAATTGACCTAGTTAGGTTCAAGATTAATCTTGACCTAGTTAGGTTCGAGCTCGACCCTGACCTAGTTAGGTTCAACCTCAACCCTAACCCTGATCCTAGATTGACTCAGAACCAAGTCAGGAGGTCTCGGGGATGCCCAGAAACCTAGAACTGATGCCAAAATAGGATAGAATTTCAAGGGTAGACATAAAATCCTATGATTACTATGATGAAGCCCAAGATGATCTATTTCTCCATCCTACCTAGAAAATAGAGCCATGGAAGAGGGAAAATCAGTAGAATCCTTAAGATCCTAACCCTAATTTCACCTAGAATGAAGAAATCAAGTGCAGGAAAGAAGTGGAAAGCGGGGAGAAAAGCCAAATACATGTAAAGACCTGATCAAGGCACTTGACATGACCCAAAACCACTTAATCAGAGGGCTAAACACTCTTATCATGGAAGTGCTTCCATTTTAAGATGATACATTAAGCCCTCACTTTAGCAAGAGTATGGACTCAATGCAAACTCTTGGTAAAGGAGATCAAAATGAAAAGATAATCTTATGATAATCCAAGGGACAAAGAGAAACCTTAAGCCCCTAGGGACTCAAATCTCCATCGACTCCTAGATCACAATAAGAGAGACATTTCTAGAGAGAGAAAGAAGGTGTGATTACCTCGCCCAATGAGAACTTATGTCCCATTGTGAACCACACAAGAGAATGGTGCAATTGGAAAGATGGAATTGAACTACCTAGTGAATGTGGCTACTCACTATTCAACCCATCATGGATTTATCCTTAGGAATATTCTACTCATAAGAATAAAACCAAAAATAGAAGCAAAAGAGTTCCAATCTTAAGGACACTTCTAGCCTTAAGGGATCACAATATATGTATATTTGAAACTGGAGGGATCAAGAGATCCTAAAATATAAATCCATGCTTTAAGGATTAGATACTAATCCAAAAAAGGAAAATAAGTATCTTGAAAAAAATATGTGTATTGAAAAGTGCGTGTGTGCAATAGGTGAGTAGAGTGTATGCCCCCACGTTAAAGTCATTGCTGACACTTTAACAGGAGCAATGGCTTTAATAGAAACATAAACAACTCCACTAATTACATTTCCATGTCGAGATGCCCCCAGATGAAGACAAATCAAGGGAAATATCATAGAAACATATAGAGAACACATAAGGGATCCACCTACTGTGGCATCAGTATTATCATAAGATAATATATATATGATATTATTACAAATGAATTGACGTCCTTCCCCAAAGGAAGTAGAACTACAATCACAAAGGATGAAAAATCACATAAGATATATGAAAGAGAATCTTTTTGGACCATGACATGGAGACCAAAAAGAATTAGTGCTACCATATCTTTAATCCAAGAAGATTACACAAGGAAAAATTTACGAACAATAGCACAGTTACAACATAACATTGAATAATGCATAGAAGATAGAGATACATATAGGAGAATTTGAACAACAGTTTCAATTCCTTTATCACCTTGCACCAAGTGAGTAACAAGGATTGTATAAAAGAATCTAATAACATTTAGCAAACACATTACAGGAGAAACACAATACAGCAGGCAAACACACACCAAAGCTACCATGAAGGACAAGTCGATCAAGTGTGCCACCTACTTTCCCCATCTTATTGTATATTATTTAGAGAAGGTGGGTAACTCGCAAGAGGGACTATATCTAACATATATCTAACATAGTAGGAATGATAGCCAGTTCCAAACAAGGATCCTCTTGAGAATCACCATGTTCGACACTAGGTGTAAGAGTTAATTGTGATGAAAGCATATTAGGTAAATCAATGTCAATTTCAATAGTTTCATATTCATCATTAACATCATCAATATAATCAAGAGTATCTTCCTTATCCAAATTAATCAAAATAAAGATCTAAGATATGAATAGAATCCTCATAATCATGCATGCGAACATCATTATTAGTAACAACATCTTCTAACCATTATGCATAGGTTTATTTGAAGAAGGTAGAGATCTTGTAGCTTTAGCATGAGCATGATGCTTTTTATGACGTTCATTAGCAAATTGGTTTCATTTTGATTTATTTGAAATAGGTTGAGAAATAGGAGAAAAATCATAGGATCCTTCACAAGTTCTTTAGGAAGATCAATAGGATTATTAACCATCAGAGAAACAATCACAAGATCTTTAACAGGTTGAGTACAAGGAACTTGATTAATAGAATAGAAGTTATAGTTAAAGGAGGTATATATAGGTGTAGGTAAAAGATCACAATTAAGATCCCTAGAAGGCGAACTTAATTCAAGAATTTTATGATGTTTATAAGCGTTGATATGATCAAAAAATATTATCAGGTGAGGAGGACATGAATTAGGTAATGAAGGCCAAAAGAAATCTAGCGCAGCGCAATCTTGAGGCCTGGAAGGTTGATATAAACTATGATTAATCATCTTCACTTCTTCATCATGAATGAACTTAAGACACTTATGGATAGGTAAAGCAACAACATGCATGGCAGTCAACAAAGGCAAACCTAGCTTACCTTGAAATTGATTAGAAGTAGGAACAACAACAAAGGTAGTGTTCACAATATTTCCACAAAGTTCAACCAATATATTAATAGAACCAAATGATGGATAAAGAAAAACCATTGCAAGTTTGAATCCACACATCCAATGCATCATAGAAGTCACATTGTAAAACTTTTCATAAAAAGATTTTCTTCAGTGATAACATTGACTAAGGAGGTAGGATCAGCAACGCAACCATGAGTAGGTATCTGAGCAATCCTAGTAGCAATGTAAAGGGGACCATCGGGAGCTTTAATAATCTTGGATTCATAAAAGGTAATCAAAATTTCCTGAGGTCTTTATTCTTAGATTGTTGTCGAGGTTTTGGTTGAGTTTTCATTTTAGGTTTAGATTTTGGATGAGGTTGAGATTGAACTTGAGGTTGAGGGTGAGGTGGATATATAGACTGATCAACATGCTCCACTTGATTACCAACATGATTGAGATCATCCATCTTTGAATCATACATAATTTCCATAGTAGATGGTTGAGCAATAGTATTAGTATCATGCGTAGGCAAAGGGTTCATATAGATTTGAAGGTTTTGACTAGGAAGAGAGACAGATTGATTCAAACTACTATCCAGATTATCAATAGATAAAACCTTAGAATCAATTAAATCTTGAACCTTATGTTTTAAAGAATAACATCTCTCAGTATCATGACCATTCTGACAATGATATTGAAAAAAAGCATTTTGATCAAAAGATTTAGATGCAATCGTAGTAGGTAAAAGAGGTTGAATAGGAGGTAAAGTAATCATATTAGCAACTAACAACCTATTCATAATAGCATGTAAAGTTTTAGAAAGAGGAGTAAACGTATGATTTAATCGAAAAGAAGTGGGTGTAGAAGTGGCATTATGAGATGCAATAGCAACCTAATCAACAAATGCATTCACTTGTTTTTTTTATCTTGACATAGTTGTTGAATTTTTGAAATTTATTTGGATTAGGAGCAGCATTACTCTTATCAACTGGAACAAGAGCCATTGGAGTGTTTCTCTCAAATTGAATCACTTGTAATTGATAATGATGAAGTGTTGTACAAAGTTGTTGAAAAGAGGTAAATTCAGTAAGAAGAATCTTATCTCTAATATCCTTTTACAAATTTGAAATAAATATACATTGAATATCAATATTAGGAATAGGATAGGAAATCTAAGCATGAAAATGCTTAAATCTACCAATAAATTCAATCAATTTTTCTTTAGAACTTTGTTTACAATGCATTAAATCAGTCAAAGACACTTGTGGACCAATATTATTTTGGAATTGTTGAATAAAGGCATTAGCAAGTTGTGGAAAGGAATCAATTGAATAAGGAGGCAAAGAACAATACCATTGTAAGGCCTTGTCATAGAAGGTTCTAGCAAACAGTTTAGCTAAAATCCTATGGTCATGAGCATAATCACTATAAAGGATTTGGAATGTTTTAACATGATGAACAGGATCTCCTTTTCCATTATAATTCTCAATATGAGGCATCTCACCTTGTTGAGGAATAGGAGTATGAATGATATCCCAGGGCAAGGGACTTCCCATGTCACATGTAGGAATACTAAACTTGTTTTGGGTTAAGGAAGTGAGTTGTTGTTGTAAGGATGATATAGTTTGAGCCAAACTGATGATTGTTGAATCATTAGAGGAAATAGGAGGAGTAGCAACATTAGACACACTAGGTAAAGTGTAAGAAGCTACAGGAATAGAAGATACAATTGGAGGAACACTAGAAACTACAGTTGGAAGAGGATTGGAATAAGTGAAAGGAACATTATGATATGAAGGTTGTGATGTAGGAAGGGACATAGGAGGAACACTCATAGGAATAAAGGGAACCATCACAATCACCAAAGGAGGAGTATAGAGAGGAATACCATGTAGAGGATTAGGAGGTTCAACACTAGTGATAAGAGGAATCAGCCCTAAAGCTTGAGCTTCTTGAGCTAAAGGCTTAACATTTGAATGCACAAGATGAGTAATACCATGCAAGAGGTTAACACCCTGATCACTATCATAGAGAACTTTCTTAAGAGCCTCTATAGCTTGAATGGAATCTTGATTATGGTTTTCTTGCAGAAGCCAATTACCCATTTTATCAAGTTCAGTGGAAAGTCTTTGGATTTGTTCAGGAGGAACTCGTAAAGCATCATCCTCATCATGAGATGAGTCAGAAGAGTTTTTCTCCATAAGAGGATTGGAATCATGAAGAATCAAGTTATCATCTAGGATCCTAAGGAAAGGAGAGAAAGATTCAGGATCAAAGGCACCCATGAGTCTACAACTTCTTCTAACTGGAATGTTATAAGTAGGACTAGTGGTAGTAAAGCTCATAAACCAATGTAATGCAAATGAACTAAACTAAAGACACATAAATCATGAAAATAAAATCTAATTATCATGTGAAATCTAACACAAAAGAAAAATCTAATACTAACAAGATAAAAAGCATAGCACAATAAGGCATCCAATTCCACAATAAGAATAAAGAGGAATCTAACACCAAAATAGAAAGAGAGTAAGCTAGATAGGTTCACCAAAATGAATAGAGGTAAAATGGATTTAACCCTATTCAAATGTATAATGGGAAATATGAGATCTATTCTCAAACCCAAATTCTCAAAAGAAGAGATCCAATTTGATCAACCATAAGGTTAATACACAATTGAATCAATTTTGTGAAGAATATGGAAGAGAGAGAAAGTAAATCCAATATTTCCATATGGAGGAGGATATATATATATGTGTGTGTGTGTGTGTGTGTGTGTGTGTATATATACACACACACACATATATATATACACATACACACACACACACACACACACACATATATATATATATACACATATACACAAACACACACACACACACACACACACACACACACACATATATATATATATATATATATATATTTGGAAATCTAAAATAATTGAAATACAAATACTAAGCTCAAATTAGGGAAAATCTAGAAAATGTTGAATTCTGATGTCTGTGTACACTTTCGGGAAAATTTGAAACCTGTCTTGGACTGGAAATGCAAGGACAGAGAAAACCCAAAAATCTTTCTCCAAGATGGCTCAGCTCAGGTTTGAACCTCATAAAAGGTCAAATACTACATTCTTTATTTGAAGTCTGATTCGAATTCTGTTCACAGATCTCAGAAGTTTTCCAAATAGGGTATCCAAATTCTCTCTCAGATCCAAAATTCTGCACCTATACCTGCAAGAAAATGGGGGTTTTTGTTGTATGGGGGGTTTGCCTTGGTCAAACTCTAATTTAGGAATTAACATTGAAATTGAATTGAAATGTATAGTGCATAAACAAAGTAATTAAAACAAATCACCTCGCTTATGTTGAAGTCCTTGTAGAGGATTCAAATCCTCAAATCCACAAGTAGGAGTGCTTCAATGAATGTAGGATGTCTCCAATCAATGAAATTTAATCTTTGACACCAATCTTAACTTGATCTTTTCATATGAGAAGGCTTGAATGAATGTGGAAAGATGG
Organism: Chamaecyparis obtusa; assembly: GCA_027943335.1. Taxonomy (NCBI): domain Eukaryota; kingdom Viridiplantae; phylum Streptophyta; class Pinopsida; order Cupressales; family Cupressaceae; genus Chamaecyparis; species Chamaecyparis obtusa. Next base: position 8,339 of record BSBK01004767.1, read on the forward strand.
ATCATCAAAGGGGGCTCCAAAGAGATTGAATCCTTCAATGGCTAACAATGGATCTCCTTGATGGATGGATTCTTGAACACTTGAATTCTTGAAGACTTGCTTGCACTTTGAGAGCTTGAGTACTTGAGAGATGGATATCAATTACTTGATTGTGGATGTGAAAATGAGAGAGGAAGGCCTCTTTTTATAGTGAACTAGGGCACACTCCTCTAGAGGGCCACCTTGGAGAATTAAATCCCAATTAGGTCCTAACCTTTAGAAAATATACCTAGATTAAATGCAATTAAAGGATTTACCATCTCAAAACCCAAAATGGCTGACCTGGAGGTGGGAAAATAAATCTCTCGAAAGCTCGATGCCCAAAAATCATGGAAATTGAATATTTGAAGAAAGGGGGCAAAATCAAGGTTGGACTTGACCTAGTCAGGTTCAAGGTTGATGCTAACCTAGTCAAGTTTGAGCTTGACCCTGACCTAGTCAGGTTCGACCTCGACCCTGACCCTGGTCCCAGATTGACTCAGAACCAAGTCAGGAGGTCCTGAGGATGCCCAGAAACCTAGAACTGATGCTAGAAAAGGACAGAATGTCAAGGGTAGACTTAAAATCCTATGATTACTATGATGAAGGCTAGGAGGATCTATTTCTACATCCTAGCTAGAAAATAGAGCTATGGAAGAGGGAAAATCAGTAGAATCCTTAAGATCCTAACCCTAATTTCATCTAGAATGAAGAAATCAAGTGCAGGAAAGAAGTGGAAAGCGGGGAGAAAAGCCAAATACATGTAAAGACTTGATCAAGGCACTTGACATGAACCCAAACCACTTACTTGGAGGGCTAAACACTCTTATCATGGAAGTGCTTCCATTTTAAGATGATACAGCTTGAGCCAATTCAATTGGAAGCATTGTATGTAATCGGTTAAAGGGCCGACCTAGTTATTTGTTTTTTATGCACATATAACTATAAGATGCACCCATTGTAATTAATAGAAGAGTTAAAATAGAGTTGAGAGAAGTAGAGAAGAAGTATGAAAAGATTTGATAAGATGTATTAGAGCTTTGCAAGAGGTCAAAGCACCAGCACATCAAAAGAATTAATTAGACAAGCAGTGTCATAGTGACAGTTCATCCAATAGATATAGTGTGTATCTAAGATCAGAAGGTTGTAGCCTTCACCACTTGAGTAGTGAGCTCTAGGACAGTGATTCCACACCCCTAATATGGTTTACTATAAAATACTCCTAACAGGGTCCAACCCTTGACAAGGTCTACTATACTAAACATATTGTAAAGCAACTCCTAACAAGGTTAAGGATCTTCTAACAAGCATCATAATACACTAGTACATAATATTAGTGGGTGTCAATTCCCACAAGGGTTTTTACCTATTTGGGTTTCCCTGTAACCATATTGGTTTTATGTGTTGATTTCATGTTTCATGTTTATGTGGATGTTCATTTCAGTATTTAAATATTCAAGTTTAGTTTAAGATTAAGTAAAAAGATAAATTATAGTGAACACTGATTCATGCCCCCTCTTAGTGTTCCCATTCCTAACAATTGGTATTAGAGCTTTGGTCCTAAAAAAAGAAGTTTAACCACTTGAGGAGGTCATGGACAAAGTAGAAATGAAACATCTAAAAAGAAATCTTGAAGCTGCTCTTGAAGACCTAGATAGATCTGAAAAAGAAATTGAAGAACTTAAAGAAAAAGTCAGTGATGCTCAAGTAGTCATCAAAAGGCTAAGAAAATATTTGAAAGAATGCTTTACTAGTGATTTAGGGATTATGACCAAAAAGATCAATGAAGAAAATTCATCTCTAAAAGAATAGATTGAAGAATTAGATGATAAGCTGACCAACAATCAGGAAGTCTATGATGAACATATCAAAGAGAACCTTCAACTAAATAAAGAATTGAGGTAAGCAAACATGGAAATCTTGGAGCTAAGGAAAAATAAAGAAAGCTTGGAATGTGAATTGAAAATGGAAAATAATCACATGATAAATTGCACACCAGTTCTAATTTGATAGAATCTCAGTTGTATGCAAGAAGAGCTAAAGGAGATACTAGCTGCATTGGATACAATGAAGCATAAAATTAGATCAACAACATGCAAGAAAGAATGAAAGCACCAGAAGACACCTCAAATTCTAAGGAGATTGGAAGTCAGACTAAAGATCATGTTGAACCATCCAAGAATGAGCACAAGCCAGTAGATCAAACCTCTTAAATGCATGTAACAAGCATGGACGTATAGGAAGAAACTATATAGAGGTAAGACCTTTTAATGGTTACTATTATTCATGTAATAAATTTGGTCATAGAGCTATGAATTATAAGACAAGTAAGAAAAATAAGACTCAACACAATCATAGAAATCAGAATCAGCCAATTGTAAGAAGTTCTCAGAATATTACATGTCAGATATGTAACTATAATGGTCACTCTGCAAGACAATGTAAAATGGTGACCCATGTCAATGTGCCAAGGAATATAATGCCTCTAGTCATTTGTCACTCTTGTAACAAGGCTGGACACATCTCAAAGTTTTGTAGATCAAGGATGCAAGGTCAGGAAAGCTTAAAAATCCCAAAGAACTAGTATTGGATACTGAAGGAGAAGTCAAGTTTGTGAAAGCTTCAGAGGATGTGAGATTGATTTGGTCAGAGGTGAAGAAGGATAAGGTTGATGAAAATGTATTGGATGCATCCACAGTGGACACACCCTCTACATCGGGATGAATGGCCTTGAGGGTCATAGGGGGAGCTAATTTAGCTCTAGACCCCTGCGTGGCTAGTATACTCACCCTCAAAGTATGTGCCTTTGGACTTAAGATTTTGGAGAGTAGCATAACCTATGTGGAAGACTACACAAGATTATTGTTTGCAAAATGAAAGTTAGAAAATTTTTAGTGACAACCTGGTTTACGCAACAAGCATTAATGGTAGAATTATGACTTTAAAGTACAAAGAAGTTTGAAGATCTCTCATTGCATTCAAATTCATAGTGATTGGAGAGAAGAAGAGCCCTAGAATTTGATTGTGGAGGATTGCAGATTGATTCATCAGTGATTTACAGTGCAATTGATTGGTTGCAAAAACCCTAGTTCATCACGTCGATTCAAAAGTCTTTCAAAGATCATTTGGAAAGTGATATACAAGTAAGTGATGGCTACTCCCATTGTATTTGATGTGACAAAGAAGAAGAGATATGTGTTTAAGATACATCCATTTAAATCCACACTAGATGACCTAAAAGGGGCATTCTCCTGCACACCTATGGGTGTTATTCATGTTGAAGATATTAGGGCATACATATCTTGTAAGACAAAACTAGTAGAATTGGATAGAATAAGAGAACACATGGAAACAATGTTAAAACTTGATAAAACCTTCATGGATGAGTATGCGCAGTGGAATAATCATCCTATAGTTGAATATGCAACTACATATGAGTTCTATGAGTCCGAATGGATATAGATTCTACTTAGCAGGATTCATGATGACCTATTTTAGATAGGTGAAGTGTCGGTCAGGATTACAAGTGACCTAATTCATGAGATGATAGGCCTCTCAAAGACAAATTCTATTCTTCTAGTGGGAAAGGATGTAAGAAAACTTGTTGAGAAAACTTGCAAGTCAAGAAGTGATAGGCGTGGAATGACTATAGAGCCTATTGAGAAAGATGACATCAAATTGATGTCCATGATACTAGGATACATGTTCCAATACACCAACAAGGTGAACAATGTGTCTGTGGCCACAATTCTTGCAACAATGAGACTTGTGAAAGAAAATGGAGAATTTAATATGTGTGAGATCTTGCGTGCATAGTTAATAGACAAAATTAAGGCCATCAAGCATGAAAAGACCAAGATATTTAGGTTTGGGTTCCTAATTATCTATATGTACTTCCATATTATTGGAAAAGTGTCTGATTTGTATCTAGACAAATCTATCCTGACAATGCCACATATATCTCCAAAGGAATGTACTGAGAGTACATTGAAGGACTACATGACACTGGAGTTGAAGACATTTAGAGTCAAGATCCAAATGAGATACAAAATTCTAGAGAAGATAGTTTAAAAATACAAGGATACTATTTGTTTTGTGGTTGAGATAGACACAACATGCATGGAGGTAGTTGAACCAAGGACAAAGTGGATTCATCCACTTGGATATGAGGTTGAAGAACCAATCTTAGAAGCTTATGCTCAAGTTCTATTGTCAACACCTAAGGACCCCAATGAACCTAGATGGGGAACTTATGAAGAGAAAATAAGAGAAGTAGATGTTGTATTGAACAAAGTAGAAACAAAAAGAAAAAATGCCAAGGTTACTTTAGAGATCTTAAGAATCCATGGTGTATCACAAGAAGACTTAGACAAATCAAGGGAAGAGAAGATTTCTTTGGAAATAGAGATCACAAAAGTAGCAAATACAAAATCTGAGGATCCAAAGTTGAAGAAGGTAAAAATTGAGGAATCTAATGTTCAAAAGGTTAAAATTGATGTTACTCCTTCTGTGCCCAAGGAAACCATTGACCTTACTATTAGAGATTTTCCAGCAAGCCAGTGCTGATTGTATGTTTGTCATTGATGACAAAATATGGTAAGTAGCATGCATGGAAGAATTATGTAGTAATATTATGGTATATACAACATGGACATGTTATCATCATGATATCATGGATGTAGAGGTTAACTATTAGTACAGACAGTTATATAGAAGCTTGTGTCAGTAGTGTTCCTAATAGAGTTACAGGAAGTGTTCGATGAATGATTGTACGTACAGTTGTCATTAAGCCTTGCACATTTGGATATTTGATGTAGACATGTTAGTGATGTTAAATTCATGGATGTAGAGTCTGATGATTGGTAGAAGTAAAGTTATGCAATCGCTATTCAGTAGTAGTAATTTCTTGTGTTTATTCAGAAGAGCCAACAAAGATTATATTGGTTCTAGAGTTGCACCTATCATTTTGGTATGAGCCCTTGGATTAGTACTTGGATAATAGTTAGTAATTTTCAATTAAGAGTGCATGATGTAATTTAGATTGAGGAGAAAGTTTCAATTACTTTGGTAGAGCTGACAGTGTGTAGTGTGCGTCTACAATTGTTAATATTGGACAGGTCCCAAAATGTGTTGTGTGCTTAGTAGAGCCAACAAAAATATTATTGGAGTATGTTATGGTTTCTCTAATATGATTTCAAGGTGGTTCTAATAGGCCTACTTGATTATATCATTTGGAGGAAAGATATTTATAGGCCATCATTTGTGATTGCTAAGCATGGTTCAGAGTTGATTGTGAAGAGAAGAGCAGTGGTGAGGGCACCTAGGTAGGGCTAGTGTGGTACCTAGTGTGTGCCTAAATTTTGGCTTGTAGTGGCACTAGCCAAGCCACTAGACTAGGGTGTAGTCCTAGTCCTTATTTTGGTCTGCTCAATGTGTGGTCTTCTTGTCTGGTTCTCCCTAGCTTAGTTTGAGGTGTGTTTTGGTCACCAAGTGAGCCAAACTAGCTTAGTTGGCTAGATTGCTAAAATTGTGGATAGTGGGATATTTTGTTATTCTCATGACCTCTTTTATTTTCTAAGGTTTTCCATGGTGTGTGTGTGACCTTATTTTTCTCTGGGTTGAGTGCCCTTGAGTTTTAGATGACTATCTTAGCCATTTTTCAAATGTTGCTTGACAAATTCCAAAGTTGTCATGACAACTTTTAAAGTTGTCATGACAGTTTCTTTGCAAATCTTGTAACCAGCTTACTTGGAGGTCTAGCCCAATCCTTGTGACCTAAAACCAAGGAGGGATTAAAAAAACAAAAGAAACCCTAATTTCCAAGCATTGGGAAGTGTGTAGTATGGAGTAGAAAGATTCACTATTGCAGATTTGTGTATTTGTTTTGATAGAGATATAGATTTTAGATGAAAGAGCTTAAAATGGATTGAAATCCTTAATGTAATGCTTGCATGTGATTTTTATTAATGAATTTGGATTCATAGACTAGTTTTTAGCATTTCATTTTATTCTTTAGTTAGTATTTCATTATTTTCCTTATTTTGTTCTATCTCAGGTTAGCCCTGGCAGAGTTTAGAAGAATGGAGTGCTAGAACACCTTCCCACCATACAATCTATATGGGTCCTTTGGATTTGTGTCTAGAGTCCTTTTACTATGTTTTGTGCAGAGGAGGGGCCCTGGAAAGTTTGGCATGCATCTATAATCTGATGCCCTAGGCAAGCAGACTAGTTTGGTTAGGGATCAGTGAGTGACTGCAGAGCTAATGGGATGATTGAGTGAACTCAAAGCCTCAATCCAAGCATGTAGAGGGGAGATACAATGCTTACCAAGAATTTCCAACACTAAGGAATGTTGGAGGAAGACAGATGGAGGTTTTATTGACAAACCCTCACTGGTTCACACAGTGAGTTCAAAACCCTCAAAAGTAGCCTTAATTCTAGCAGGTCCTATATGGATGGTATTGGGAAGGGAGACCGAAAAAATATTCAAGTACTCCCAAAAGGGTACTCAAAACCATGACCTATTGGGTGCCCTATTTAGATAAGTTTGAAGTTATAAGTAGAAAGGGATGAATTAGGCCTACTAAGTCTTGTAGCCTTTTTAGGCCAGTCAGGAAGCCAATTTGGTTATCGATAGGATTGAACCTATTGGAGTATGTTTGTGATGGGGTTTTGAATGAATATTAATTGAATAAAATTATCCTCTCCATTTGAGGATAGATATAGGTTGCATTCCTATTTAATATATAGATGAACAATGCTAGGAAAAATAGAGAAGCATTTTGGAATAGTGAATCTTCTTATCTAATCACTGGTGTCATAGACTGAATGGAAAGAGTAGGAGTTGAGACTCCTTGGTAGGGACTAGGATAGATCCATAAGAGCATAGGAGCTTAGCCTATGTGATTCTAGGAGGGCCTAGAGGAATAGCAGAGCAAGGATTATGTTACATCATATTTGGTATCAGATCCTGGTAAAAGGTTTTGAGGATAGTGCATGTCTCTTTATACTGGTGAATCAGTAGGGGAGAACAAAATGGTCATTAATGTAGAGTTGGCTAAGGATGTAGAAGAGAAAAAGGAGAGGAATAGACTCCTTGAAGATGCAATGGAAGAAATGAGGATCAAACTATAAGAAGTAGTTGATCAAAGAACACAAGTAGTGGATGGTGGTGCTGAAAGCAGTGATAGAGGAAAGAAACAAGTGGATGTGGATGACATCATACCTGAACTAGACCCTTTAATAGGAGAGGAACCCTTCTTAAAGGTCATCAAGGCTATGAATGCAAAATATTTTGAAGGATTTCCACTTTTTAGTGGAAAAATAGACATTGAGACTATCATGGAGTCGATTGAGGGCATGGAAAATCATTTTAAATGTGAAGGTGTGATAGAGGCCCAAAAGGTTGAGGTTACAAAATCCAGATTGAGAGGAGCAGCCTTGACATGGTGGAAGTACCTACAAGATGAGAGGGTCAGCATGGGTAAGTTACCCATTGTAAATTGGAAATCCAAATTGGAAATCCATGATGAATAAGATAAAAGACAACTACTTGTCAAAGGACTATGAAGTCCAACTTCAGAAGAAGAGAGAGGGATTGAAGCAAAAGGACCTAAATGTGGCCTCTTATACAGAGGAGTTTCAAAAACTATGTCTTAGGTCCAAAATCCAAGAAGAGGAATCCATTAAGGTGGCTAGATATCTAAGTGGTCTAAAATGGAACATTTAGGAAGAGATAAGCTTATGGATTCCTACCACAGTCCAACAATGTCATCAATTAGCTACCAAAGTTGAAGAGAGAAAAAAAAAGAAGGGAGACTCCAATAACGAGGGTAGAGGTAGAGGTAGAGATCAAGTGAATCATAGAGGTGGATATCAAGGTGTTGGAAATTTGGCTGAGTTGATTACATAGATGTTGTCATTATGGAAACATATGATCTACATGAAGATCACATAGGTTAGAGAGCTAGTATGATAGAGCGCAATATGAAATTGTCTAAGTATGAGATAGTATTTTTACCAGTGAACCTAGACACAATTTTTGTTTGTGATGTTGATTAGAGTAAGTTCAGTGCTTGTGCACTTGAACATAGACTCTATGATGACTATTGAAGACCCATCTCAAAGCACAAGTCAGTATGACATGTACAGAAGAAGTTATGATAGTTTTACTAAAGACAGTGTCAAGCCAACAAGACAGAATTGGTAAAGAGTTAAGGGATTATTTTGTTTATCAAAATAATGACTTAACAATATAAAGGAACAACATCCTAGATGTTAACCCTTGGATAAAGTTATTTGTATAAATGTAATTATAAATTGTAAGAAAAGTATAGTAGTAATGAGATGTAATGAAGTAGTGACATGATGCAAAATATATGATGCATATGTAATAGCGATAGTGAAAGAGCAGCAGAGAGATATTGATGCAATCAGTATAAGGTTATTTACCTTAACCTTCTTTTGTAATCAATGTATATTGTGCATTACTTGTTTGGGCAGTGGGCTCATCTGGTAATCACATTTTGTATTGCCAACTCCTAACAAGGTTGAGGCTTCTAACAAGGCCTATAGTCCCTTAATCAGGACTGATACACTATATGCTTGTAATAGACTCCTAATAGGGTCAACATGATTAACAAGATACTTTTGATTAGTGGATCTTTGTGGGTTACATCCCCACCGGGGTTTTCCCTTGGCTAGGGTTTCCTCTAGAACAAATAATGTGTTATGAGTTCTTTAGTTTTATTGCTATGCATGTTGTTTAGCTTCTTATGTTATGCATGTGTAAAGATAATTTGTTATATCCATAATTGGGAGAAAGTAAAAGTTTTTAGAATACTAATTCACCCCCCCTCTCAGTATTCCCTATTTATAACAATTGTTATCAGAGATTTGTTACTTAGAAAAGAATCATTCAAGGAAAGCCTAGCATCTTGAGTAAGATCTCTATGGATATGGATCAACTACAGAAGAATCTTGAAGAAGCTCTTGAACAGATTGACTTGCTTACTATTGAAAAAGACACCTTGAAAATAAAATATGATGATGCAAAGAACCTCATTGAGAAACTAAAAAATAAGTTGGATCTGAGATCTAAAAAGGAATCTGAAGTTTTTATTGAAGATTGTGATGATAATTTAGAAAAATAAAATGAGATCCTTAAGCATGAACTGAAGATAGAAAATTTGAAGCTTAGTTTGAAAGATGGAAATGGCAAGAATGAAGAAAATCTGAAATCTGAGAATGAAAGTCTAAAGACTGAAAATGAAGGACTAAAATCTAAACTTGGTAAAGCAACATTCAAACTTGAGAAAGTCAATTTGCAGTATGCTAAACTTGAGAAATACAATAAGATTGTGAAAGGTGAACTGACTCAATCCAAACAACAACTTGAAAGGCTATATTCAACTAGTGAGAAGATTGATGAACAAATATCCTATCAAAAACTATTCTATGATAAGACTGGTCTTGGATTCAACACTTTTAAAGAAAATGATGAAAGTAAGGAACCATATCTGAAAATATCTAAAAGCATAGATGGGAAGAAATCTGATGAGATTAACAATTCTAAAGATACACCTAAAGAAGAAGAACCACCTAAGCAAGAGGAATCACCCAAAGGTATGGAAAGAGATTTCAAAGATAGATGGTTTACTTGTAATACTATTGGTCATATGAAGAGAGATTGCATAGGTAAGCAATTTAAACCTCTTAATGGTTATTGTTATAATTGTCATGGTTTTGGACATAGAGCTATTGAATGTAGGAAACCTAAATTTATTGAGAATAATGATGGTAGTAGAATGTTTAGGAATACTAAAAATGCAGATAAGAAACCTACTGAAGATATGAACAGAAGAAATGGAGTAATATGTTATAGATGCAACAAGGTTGGACACATTGCTAGAAACTGTCGATCACAAATCAATTAGCCTAGACCAAGATATGGAAACAATGGAATTTTTCGTCAGATATGCAACAAGATTGGACATACAACAAGGTTTTGTAGAATGAACAATAGAGTTTTTCATTGTAATCCTAATCCCAGAAATCATGCAAGAAGAAATGAAGATGCAAGTAATAGTCAGAAAGGATGCTATAGTAATTCAGATGAAGTGAAGTTTATCAAAAGCACAGATCAAGGAGACATATTCAATATTGAAGGTAATCAAGAAGGTGAAGTATTAAAAGGTAAGAATGAATCTTTACCTGACCCATCTCAATGTACTTAATTTATGAAAATTGCAGTAGAATAGGAACTTAGATTAGTGTAGAAGTAGATATATGATGAACTAAGTCTTGCGCAGTTAATGCAAGGTAGTATATGATGTTCTAATGCTATGGTTAAGAGTGCAAAGAAAAATATTATGTTTTGCAAGATCGCAAGAAGTTTTAAGTTTTGCAGGTTAGCAGAAACAACTTTTTGGAAAGAAGCGACAAAAGAATTGAATGCGATGTTAGATCTAAGTGAGATTGAATTAATAAAAGGTCATGATTGGTATTATTTGATCATCAAAGAGAATTCAAGTGTTAAGGAGATCAAAGAGTAGTGGTTGGAAGCATTTTGCAAGGATTTGGAGAAGAATTTTGTGTCGAATCTACATAAGCCCTAAAATCGCAAAATAGAGGTATTTTACTTAACGGATCTTTAAATTTATGAATGAATTAGAAGAAATCATGGATTTTTCTTTAATACACAATGTCAGAGATAAGAATAGACCTAAGTTGAAAAGGGAACTAGTAGAACCCTTGGAAGATGATCCTAGGTTAGCTTTATCATCCGTACCAAATAGAGTTTTACATCTAGAGAATGTTAGAAGTTATATTGGATGCAAACTAGAGACTATTAGTGATAGTGATTTCACCAAGGAATATCAAAAGATCTACAATTAGGACATGACACTAAAAGAAGGATTTTAACATTTGAAGGATAATGAAATCATTAAGTATACATTACAGTATGAATTTGACAATGAAGAATGTACTAAGATTATCTTAAGTAGAATTCATAATGGGAAGTTTTGGTTAGAAGATAGAGTGATAGATATCATAGCTAATTTGATTCATGAAGTCACTAGATTATCTAAAATTGGAACCATTCCTTTAAATGAGAAGAACATGAGCAAAATAGTAATTGACAACACAAACTCATCCTATAATGGTAAAGAAATTATGATTAGTAAGATTCAACAAGATGATATCATATACTTATGCAAGATCCTAACCACTAAGTTTTGTGCAAATTCAAGAGAGGATGACATGGTAGCTGGAATGATACATGTAACTTATCTGATGTGTGTTGACAAGGTACAAGTTGATATGTGTGAGATTCTGAGAATTCAACTATTTGAGAATTTGGAAAAGATTAAGAAAACTAAGTATACACAGTTTAGGTTCTCATCCTTAATCACCTATATGTTTTTTCATCTATTGAGAAGATTTCCTTACACCATTGGAAATGACTGGAATGATGGCCAAACCAAAATGGAAAGAATTAACCTAGTGTACAGAAGGCATGTTATTGACAATGTGAATGAGAGTGCAGTATTGGTAATCAAGACATTTTAGGATATAGTATCTAGCAGATCAAGGATCCCAAAGTCTCTTGTGGAGAAGTATAAAAATGACATATGTTTCATAGTTGATACTGAATTTACGTACATTGAAGCAGTAGAACCTAGAACAGAGTTGATAGACCCTCTTGGCTATGAGATATCTGAGGTAGAGATAGAAGAGTATGTTAGAAGGTTACTTAAGTGTAGGTTGGAAATTCATTGTAATAGGTTTGGAACCTTTGAGGAGAACTTCAACTCCGCAAAGACCTTACTTGAAGATTAACAGTCAAAGAAAAGAGTTGAGAGTACTATAAAGAAAATTCTAAAATATATGGGGATGATAGAGCATGAATTCTTAGTAGCAAAGAAAACAACAATAGCAATCAAAGATATTGGACAAAAAGAAGTTTTGTCTGTTCCACCTTTATCATCAAGTGCAGCACAACAAGAAGTGAATCAGTTATCAAATAATTATAACTTTTATCATCTTCAATAGCATTTAACCATGTAAGCAATGCAATTACTAACCATACAAAGATATTCATACACAATGACACAATAACACAAGATATGTTGACTAGGGAACCTCTTGATCAAAGAGTAAACCCCGGTGGGAATGATGCCCACAAAAGATGCACTAATATAATTATTCCTTGTAAAAGGATGGAATAAATTAGGAGTGTTATGAAATACATTTAGTACATATAAATCCCTCTTAGGAGATTTTGAATCCTTGTTAAAAGATTCTAACCCTGTTAAGAGTTATGGAAGACAGAAGGAACCACTACCCAAACAGCTTCAGGGTAAGATCACTGAACACACTATCCAAATAACCTTAATATTATTTAGCAAAATAATATGAAATATGTTACCTCCTTACTATGCCAAACTACACTCACTGCTACATCAGATCTCAATTCCAGATCTCTGTACTTCACATTTCTTCCTTCACAATATCACTTTCACAACCTCTTAGACTATTTTCTTCACTTCATGCATACATTCGCATGCAACCAAAACCATGCTCAAAATTATTTCATATTACAACTACATACAATAAGGAAAAAAATTCCTTCCTTTATACCACACTCAAATAATTACAAATGAGTCGGCACATAATTACAAAATAAAAGTTTCCACATGCTACATCAAAATTACACAAAACTATCGGCTTCTAGATGCAATAAATCTTCACTCATGTGACCTCAAATTTTGTGCTATGAACCACATCATCATCAATGTGTCTCAAACTTCCCTTTAACTATGAAAAACTAGATTCCATCCCGATTAGGAGATATCATCCGATTTCCACAAACTGCTACTCAGGAACACTGTCTGAATACTGCTTTTACCAAAATACTCATAACTTTCATGAATCAATGAATTATTGTCTACACTCTTAACCATAGAAAAATAAAATATCAAAGAGTATAACATCAACATTGTATAGCTCCAACTATAATATCCCATGTGCGCTAATCAAAACATTGTCTGCTTCTCTACTAGTCTCCAGAAGATTACCATGTTGACATCAATGACAATCACAGTAATGAATGCAACAAAAACTACTACAGAATGATTGACAACATCTAGCATTCATTCCTAACAATCTCCCCCATTGGCATTGATGGCAACATAAATGAAAAACATCCAATGTTCCAAAAATCCAATACTGCTACACTGATACTTTGAAAGTTCTTCAAATCTTCTTCATCAATCAAATCTTTCTTCATTATCCTATTAAGTTCTCTTCAATAGATGGTACATAGGGTTTTTCATGTACACTTCTCCCCCATTGACATCAATGACAAAAATTTCATCACTATGTCAACAACAACTCAATGTCCAAAGACACTGTTTCAAAAAATACATTCACAAGAGTCCTTGTGACTTAGCTCAAATACACATACTCCCCCATAGAGGAAGTACCAACATCGAATCCAAAAAAAGATAGGGCTCATATACCACTAGATAGATGCAACCAACTACATCATTACTCAAAAGTAGGCTGGGACATAACCCCAAGCATACCTCTTAGATACTCAAATGTATCCTTAGGCAAAGGCTTTGTAAACATGTCTACTATTTGTTCCTTTGTGCTTATATACTCCAGTTTTGTCATGCCCATCAAAACAGTCTAAAAACACACCAATTTTATTTTATTTTATTTTTTTTATAAAAATGATTAGTTAAGTCTAATTCAATGTTGCTGATTAATGGGGTAACCTTTGGCAACGTATCTCAAGACATCAATTAAACAATTTGTTATCCAAGATGGTCTCCAAGGACACTAGAATATAGTCAAGACAAAGGGAACTTTAATTAAGACGGAGGGGATTGCCCTAAGTTCAATAGGGATAGAGAGATTGATTTGCGAATAGCAATTGGTAATAACAACAAGGTCTAACCAAGAAATTTCTACTAAGATAACAAAACCACTGCTTGACTTAATAGAGTGACCCTTTACAAGGACTTACTAGAATTAAACTATTCACGAACAGGACACCCTATCAAGTCATGTCTAGGATGCAATATAGGATCGTATGCTAATGTGATGTTTCGTATCTAATTAATAGCTAGACAAGGTTCTTATCCAGATCATGAATTACTTTTAATGACATAAACTGACTAGGGTTTACCAATGATATAAGATATCCTATCTATATTACTCAAGGGTTAAGCTGTATCAAAAACTCTTATATTAATTACATCTTAGGAAACTGAAACTATTTATTAGAATTAAGATTCTTTAACCAACATAAGTTAACCATTTAACTTAGATCAAATACTCTACTAATTATAGTCTTCTAAATTAATCACTGATAAGATATAGACAACTAATAGTTATAGTTATCATCTGAGGGGTTAAATGACAAAACTCAGCTAAACCCCAATCTATCAACCCAATATTCCCATAAATTTACTAGTCTACCCATATTAATCCTTCAATTTCATACTATTAGTATGATAGAAATATCAAAGAACTTAAGTTAGATTATTAACTAAATACTCAACTTATCAGATCTAAGAGAAAATCTCCTAACTTACAATCCTATCCATTCTAACCAAATACTCTTTTACTTAATAACCAATTGATTACATAATGCGTCTAACATATCAACATTAAGTCCTAGTTTTAACTTGACTAAGCACGATATGCCAAGAGGGTTCACAAACTAGGAGGTTTCGTTAATTGATTTTACGTACTTTTCATTGTTTAAGAAATCACAAAAGTTTCTAGGGTTTAAAGAACATTGTCTAGAATAATCTTTAAATAATGTCCTTATAATTATGGGTTATCGAATTCGATATGATTAAATTAATGTCATTTTGTTAATCAAAATAATAAGGATATTGTATTTGGATCCATAATATGATAGATTATGGCCACCAATTACATAATGATTGAACTTACACGAGACTTGTCCTAATGCACCAATTCATTAATATGATTATAAACCAATTATTAAATTCCTAATATCATTGGGTAATATAATTAATAAATAATAAATAAATATATTAATTAATAAATAATTACAAATGATACCAATTAATCAAATATTAATCAATTATTATATTATAATATATTTAATTAATAATACCCAAATATATTAAGTGAATTCCCTAATAAAATCTTACTAAATCAACTTATGAAATTAACAATTAAATTATACAAAATAAATCTCATAACAATATCCTATTGTTAATGCAAATTATTTACAAAATTTAAATTTATCTAAGCAGAATAATATTCATCCTAACTAAACACCAATCTACCCATCTCCTAACATTCCCTGCCTCCTAACCTATCCCTTCTACACATGTCCACACTTCACCCTATGCCTAACTTCCTCCCCTAGACACATGTACTAGGAAACATGACAGCTAACATGATTGGGCCCACTTTTTAAGAGGGTTGAAAAGCCCACCAAAAAGTGGTGCCACTTTTGGGAGTAGGAAACAGATTTATATGCATTAGGAATCATATAATACCTTCCCCTCCATAACATATCAAACTAACATATAAATGAAGGTCTTTGGTTTCCCCCAAGACAAAAGCAAGGGGAGGTGCGCCCTTCAAGGGATGGGTACATGTCAGACTTTCCAGCCAACCAAGTACGCATGGAAGAAGCCTTCACAAGATTTCATATGTCCTGACATCACTTATTGCTAAGTTATAAGGGCCAATGAAAGGATAGTGTAAATTTTTTTTATTTGATGATATTGTCTTAGCCAAAGACCAATGTAGGGGTTGATGAGACTAGGAAATTAATTATATAACCTTCCCTTTGTACATCACCTGTGCCTAGGAGAGGCCTTTGTGGGGTCCACTACATGTGGGTGATGGAATTTTATAGTTTTTTTTTTAGTAAGGTTTATTTTAATCATTATAGAATTGATTTAAAATGTAGGTTAGTATAATAAACCTCATTAGCCTTTGTTGTTAATAGGAGGAGGAGAATATTCTCTATGGAAGAGAATATTTTCCTCCTTCATACAAATTCCAGAGAGCTAAATGCTCAAACAACTTATTTTGAATGTCTTTTTTTTTTGCAATAAGGCTAATATATCAACTTGATTTAAATTTGATAGAATGCTTATTTTTTTTAGAAGAGGAATTTAGTTTTCTTTATAGGTTACTCTAAAGTTCTAAAATTTCATTTTTATGATTGCATATTTAATTATAGATTTTTCTCACCCAAATAACAAGACCAGAGCACAATTTGTTTGCATGGATACAAGGATATGAAATAGAGATTTATTTACTATTGAATTCAATTCATTTATTCCAAATACAAGATTTAAAACATAATGAAAGCTCTATAATCTTTTCTTTTTCACAAGATTATGCCATATCATAAATGATAACTTTCAGCAAGTTTTACAAACACTTCCTCACATTACATTTCAACATCACCTGATTCAATACATGACTAGGAGAGTGAATCTCCATCACAAAGTTCTCAAGCCCATGGATGACACAAGATCTCCTTTCAAGATTTCATACACAATACAAAATACTCCAACATAAAAAAAAAAATAACATCTCAAATCTTCACAAGGTTTAATCTCCAACCAAGAAGGCTTCATGGCTCCAAAATCCTGCAATAAAATAGAACACAAGAAACCCAAGACAACCATGGTACTCTCCTCCCTTCCATAGGCCCATTACATGGACCACCCCCGAGCAAGGGGAGTTCAAGCCAACGGGAAGACACACACCAACATAGCTTGTCCATTCACATTTACTTCCTCTTAACACACACACATCCACAAAGGTAAAAATCACAAATACACAAGAAGAAGCTCTTCATGGAAACTTTCCCATTCATGGCTTCCACAAGAGGCTTATTCTCAAGCCTTCAATGGGTGAGTGGATTCTTGCACAACCCAAAACAAGACTCAAGTGCAACAGCAATAAACACAAAACCCATAAACAAAAAAAACTACAAACTCAAGAGAGCATGAAATCTACTAAACTCCACTACATACACCAAAACAAGATGCACATACACTTCTCTCTTCATTACCATTCTAGAAATCAAATTGCAGATGAGAAATGGAGTCACTAACCTTGCTCCAAGAAAAATGAATGATGGGTGTAGAGTTCTCTTCCTCTTCAACCAAGCTCTTCCTCCCTAACTTTCTCCAAGCTCCTAGTTTTTTTTGCCTCCAAAGTTGGAGAGTGGGTCCTCCTGAGCCCAAAGCTAAGCCTTCCACTAAAATACCCTCTACACACTCTCCCATGTGACTTAGAATTTTCGCAACTTTTCAAAATGTCACTTTTGGAGGGCTTCCCAAGGTGCTCCTAGGGTGTCCTATGGTCAAAAGGGTCCCTTACCCATAGGTATAACCCATGGGCCTTCCATATTCATGCAAAATAACTCCCTAGGTGTCTATTTGACCCCCTAAAACCTCCCTTCAAGGTGAAATTCGAAATTCAAAGTTCAAGGATTGGGACCACCTCATGGGTGCACTCACCAAGCTTAGGGAATAGGATGGACCACCTAATACTAGGCCAGGATGGTGACATGTATTCTCTCCATGTGGACCATTTCCAACACATTAAACAATACACATGTGTCAATAGACACCACTACACATCACAATTACACTCGGCAATATCCACTAACCAATTTAATTACATAAAACATCTTACTCCCTAAATACACTCAAATCCACATACATTACAAATAAAAATCACATCACAAGGAGGTCTTGTATCCCCTTGGGACATGACCTTGGTGTCACAGAGATCACAAACATATGTTGGCTTGACTCCCCCAAATCCATGGTTAATACCTGCACTCTTTGGACAAGCATCAGTAGTTCCAGTAATGGTAATAACATAATCAAAATGTGTAGAACATCATCACATTCAATTAGCTTCAAAATAATATAACATTTATCTATTCATCCACTCATAACACAATTAAGCAATATCATCTCTTAAGCTAACAATTTCAAATTTCACAATCATTTCTAAAGAAACGTAAATTTAATCTCAGATTTAATGATAATAACTTAACTACATGTGAATTCTAACACCAATTAATCAAAATCTTGCTTTCCTACATGTTATCTTTTTGGAAATTAGGAACACAATCATAATTGCCTTAACTATATAGCTTTGCATAATAATCACATAATTTCAACATGTCTATCATTCAAAATTTAAATAATCCAATTCATCATTTCAATGTCATAGCAATGTCCTGTGATCATAATCAAAATAAAATACTTTAAACTTCTAATGTCACTACTAGAATAACCCACACATAAATTCTAGAGTGTACTGAAATCATAATCGAACGTAACAAGATAAGGGTCTCAATACCTAGTCTATTGCATAAAAAGTAAAGTGCCATGATGACTCTGAGTAGAGCCCTCACATAAATCTAAGAAAAGTTTGCAAGAAATAACAATAGTGCTTACCAAAGTGTTCTTACCAAGATGAGGGGAATGGAGGGGTCCTACAAGTTTGACTTCTTTCTCAGCTACTTTCTCTCTTACAACATGATACTTGATCTCTATATCCTTAGTCTTAGAATATAAAATAGGATTCTTAGACATACTGACTATGCTAGTGTTGTCACAATGTATGATAATAGGCTCAACAAACTTAATTAAAATATCCTTCAGCATCTGCTTCATCCAAATTATCTTCCTCCAAGAAAAAAGGCTCCACCACTGGTGCTTTTCTTATCATCAACACTACCTCCCCAATCAGCATCTGTATATTCAAATAGGGTGAAATCATTAGATTTTTTATACCACAATCCATAGTCCATTGTGCCTCTTAAATATCTCAATATCCTCTTTACTACTGCATAATGTGACTCTCTAGGTTTAGCTTGAAATCTTGCTACCATTCCAACTAAATGTTGTATATCCGGTCTAGTGTGTGTTAAGTACTACAATCCTCCAATCATGGATTTGTATTTCTTCTACTCAACTACTGGTGTTTCATCATTGCTTGATATTTTGTGTCCTGTAACCATAGATGTTCCAACTAGTTTACATTTGTCCATTCCAAATCTTTTCAACAGATCATTCAAGTACTTTGTTTGGCTAACAAAGATACCATCACTGTTCTGTGTTATCTATAATCCCAAAAAATATTTCATCTCACCAATCATGCTCATTTCAAATTCTATCTTCATTTCGTCAGTAAATTTGTCACTAGCTTCATATTCTCCTCCAAAGATAATGTCATCAACAAAAATAACTACAACTAACATTCCATTTTCAATTTCTTTTGTGTATAGATTACTATCTACTGTTCCTTTAGTAAATCCCATTTTCAACAAATACTTATCCAATCTAGCATACCAAGTTCTAGGTGCTTGCTTTAGTCCATATAATGCTTTCTTTAGTTTACATACCATATCTCCTTCTTGAGTCAAAGGAAAACTTTCAGGCTACTCAATGTAGACTTCTTTTTCTAATTCACCATTTAGAAATGTGGACTTCACATCCATCTGATACACTTTGAATTTCTTAAAAGCTCCATAAGCCAAAAACATTCTCATTGCTTAAAGTCTTGCTACTAGTGCAAAGGTTTCTTTATAGTCAATTCCTTCTTTCTACGAGTATCCCTTACATACTAGTCTTTCTTTGTTTCTTACTACTTGTCCTTGTTCATTCATCCTGTTTCTAAATACCCATTTAGTTCCAATCACATTCTTGTCTTTAGGTCTAGGACCCAATTCCCATGTCTTGTTCTTTTCAATTTGATCTAGTTCTTCTTTCATAGCATTAATCCAATGTTAATCTTCACAAGCTTCATTAGTAGATTTAGGTTCAATTTGAGAAATCAAACATAAATGTACCTTATTTCTAGTCATAACTCCTCTGTCCAAACTTCCAATAACTTGTTCAATAGGATGATGTCTAGATAGATACTTTTTTGGTGTCATAGTCACTAATCTTGCTTCAACTGTAGATTCTTCTCTAGCTTCTTCTCTGGTTTCTTCTGTAGTATGATTCTCATTCAACAATTCACTGTCAGTCTCATAGAATAATTTAGTAGTTTCAATGTTAGGATGAGGATTAGCTTCTTCATCTGATTCATAATCAAGCATTCTTTCCTAAATTTTAAACTACTCATCGACTTTAACATTTGTGCTCTCAACAATAGTTTTAGTTCTCTTATTATAACATCCATATGCTTTGCTCTTCAAAGAATATCCAAGAAAAATACCTTCATCACTTCTAGGGTCAAAATTTCCAATATCATCATCTTTCTTTATATAATATTTTCTTCCAAAAATTCTAAAATACTTAATTGAGGGTTCATGTCCAAACCATAATTCATAAGGTGTCTTATCTGTGTCTGCTTTGATTTGTACTTTTTTCATTGTATATACTATTGTATTCACTGCTTCTCTCCAAAATGTCTTTGCCAAGTCATTCTCAAATAACATAGCTCTTGCTACTTTAGTTACTGACCTGTTTCTTCTTTCTGTAATACCATTTTGTTCAGGTGTTCTAGTGGCTGAAAACTATCTCTTAATACCATTCACTTGACAAAAAGTGTGAAACTCTCTAGAAGTGAATTCTCCACCTCTATCAGATCTCAAACATTTAATCTTCATTCTAGATTCATTCTCAACTTTATTCTTAATGATCTTAAACTTATCAAATGCTTCAAATTTTTCTTTTAGAAATGCAATCCACATCATTCTTGTAAAATCATCAACAAGAATCATAAAATACCTTTCTCCATAGAATCCTCTAGTCCTGGTAGGACCGCTCAAGTCTGTATCAACAATCTCCAACTTCTTTGCTGATGTGAACTTCTTACTAGGAAATGAACTTCTCTTCTTCTTAGCCATCACACATTCTTTGAAAATCATGTTAGTAGGTTTCATAATTTTAGGCAAATCCCTTACTGCAAGTGTAGTACTCACTTTCACAATGTTATCAAATTTTATATGACAAAACCTTCTATGCCATAACCAAGTGTCATCAATTTTAGTAATCAAGCATGTCATCTTAGTAGGATTCAATTGAAATACATTACCTCTAGTTCTAGATCCAGTTCCAATTAGATTTCCATCTTTATCCTTTATCACACAAGTTTTCTCAGTAAACCAAACTTGATATCCCTTATCCACTAACTATCCAACACCCAAACGATTATGTTTAATCTATCAAAAAAGTAAACATCATCAATATTAGTCTTTCCATCAAGAGTAATAGATCCTATACCTTTAATCAAACAAGGTGCATTGTTACCAACTCTAACAACTCCTCCATCATAATTGTTAAACTTTATGAACTTCTTCATATCTCTAGTCATATGATGTGAACAACCACTATCTATAATCCAATCAGCTTTCTTTTCAACTTGGGAAACTAATGCTTTTTCTTCTTTAACATCAGATTCAGAATTTTCTTCTTTAATTGCTACAAATTCTATTTTATCATTATTCTCAGTATCACTTTGACTCCAAGTTCTTTCTATACTAGCTTCAAGATATTCATCATTAGCATAATAATATTCTTTAGATCTTCTAGGCTTGAAATTATTTATGTACTTCTTAACTCTCTTAGGACATTTAGATGCAAAATGACCATATTCTTGACAAGTCCAACATTTAAAAAATTTCTTACTATCTGGTTCTCTTTTCACAAGCAAGGCAATACCTTCTTCAATCTTCTTATCTTCTTCATTTTTAGATCTACTGTTGCTAGCATAATCTCCCCTCACACTAGTACTTCTTGACAAAGTAGGGTGAATACTAAGAGCATTGAATGTTCTCTCCATTCTAGGCAAGTCTCCCGATAACCTCAGGTTCATCTCTACTACTTCCAATCTTCCAAGAAGAGTCTCTCTTGTAAAGTTTGTAGTACAAGGTATAACTTGTTCAATCATTTGTGTTGTCTGCTTAAATATAGGAGTCAATGTCCTCAGAATTTTCCATATCACTTCATTCTTTGTTTTTGATCCTCCGTATGATTTTATCCCTACAATAATTTCTGACATTCTACCAATATAGCTTCTAACAGATTCATCTTGCATCATTCTAATATCTTCAAATGCACATATCCAATTATGTAATCTAGCTCTTTTTGCATGTTCATCACCTTCAAAAGTAGAGTGTAAAGCTTTCCAAATTTCATTAGATTTCTTAAAACATTTTACCTGACTATATTCATTCTCCAGAAGTGTTGTCAAGATTGCTTCTCTTGTAAGTATGTTATACATGAATAGATCTACCTCATCTTTAGTACTTGTTTCAAGATTGTCTTCTTCAATTATAGTCCTTTCATTCTTTGTAATAAACCAATAGCTTGATCCTAAACACAATAGATGTGTCCTCATCTTTTCTTTCCAGCTATCAAAATTTATTCCATCAAACTTAGGACTTTCATTCCTGAAATTCACCATGGATCTCCTTATGCTGTTAAACTTTCCTTTCAAGGATCTACCGCTTTGATACCAATTATTAGAATGTAAAGTCCACCAAGATAACTGACAGGGGGGGGGTGAATTAGTTATCAGATAATTATAACTTTTATCATCTTCAATGGCATTTAACCATGTAAGAAATGCAATTACTAACCATAAAAAGATATTCATACACAATGACACAATAACACAAGATATGTTGACTAGGGAACCTCTTGATCAAAGAGTAACTTGATCAAAGAGTAAACCCTGGTGGGAATGATGCCCACAAAAGATGCACTAATATGAATATTCCTTATGAAAGGATGGACTCTGTTAGGAGTCTTATGAAATACATTTAGTACATATAAATCCATGTTAGGAGATTTTGAATCCCTGTCAAAAGATTCTAACCTTATTAAGAGTTATGGAAGATAGAAGGACCCACTACCCAAACAGCTTCAGGGTAAGATCATTGGACACACTGTCCAAATAACCTTAATATTATTTAGTAGAATAATATGAAATCTATTACCTCCTTACTGTGCCAAATCACACTCACTACTACATCAGATCTCAATTCCAGATCTTTGTACTTTGCATGTCTTCCTTCACAATATCACTTTCACAATCTCTTAGACTCTTTTCTTCACTTCATGCATACATTCAGATGCAAAAAAAACCATGCTCACAATTCTTTCATATTACAACTACATACAATAAGGAAAAACATTCCTTCCTTTATACCACACTCAAGTAATTACAAATGAGTTGGCACACAATTACAAAATAAAAGTTTCGAAATGCTACATCAAAATTACACAAAACTATCAACTTCTAGATGCAATAACTCTTCACTCATAAGACCTCAAAGTTTTCAATGTGAACCACATCAACATCAATGTGTCTCAAACTTCCCTATAACTTTGCAAAACTAGATTCCATCCTGATTAGGAGATATCATCCGATTTTCACAAACTGCTACTCAGGAACACTACCTGAATACTGCTTTTACCAAAATACTCATAACTTTCATGAATCAATGAATTACTATCTATGCTCTTAACTATAGAAAAATAACATATCAAAGAGTATAACATTAACATCACATAGCTCCAACTATAATATCCTATGTGTGCTAATCAAAACACTGTCTACTTCTCTGCTAGTCTCCAGAAGATCACCGTGTTGACATCAATGACAATCATAGTCTTGAATGTAACAACAACTACTATAGAATGAATGCCAACATCCAGCATTCATTCCTAACAATCTCCCCCATTAGCATTGATGGTAACATAGATGAAAAACATCCAATGTTCTAAAAATCCAATATTGCTGCACTGATACTCTGAAAGTTCTTCAAATCTTCTTCATCAATAAAATCTTGCTTTGTTTTCCTATTAAGTTCTCTTCAACAGATGGTACATAGGGTTTTTCATGTACACTTCTCCCCCATTGACATCAATGACAAAAATTTCATCACTATGTCAACAAAAACTCAATGTCCAAAGACACTATTTTAGAAAATACATTCACAAGAGTCCTCATGACTTATCTCAGATACACATACTCCCCCATAGAGGAAGTACCAACATCCAATCCAAAAAAAGATAGGGCTTAGATACCATTGGACAGATGCAACCAACTACATCATTACTCAAAAGTAGGCTGGGGCATAACCCCAAGCATACCTCTCAGATACTCAAATGTATCATTAGGCAAAGGCTTCGTAAATATGCCTGCTATCTATTCCTTTGTGCTTATGTACTCCAGTCTAACTTCTTTCTTAGCTACTTTCTCTCTTACAACATGATACTTGATCTCTATATGCTTAGTCTTAAAATGTAAAATAGGATTCTTAGACATACTGATAGTGCTGGTGTTGTCACAATGTATGACAACAGGCTCAACAAACTTAATTCCAATATCCTTCAGCATCTACTTCATCTAAATTATCTGGTTACAATTATTTTTTGTTGCTACATATTCTACTTCTACTGTACTCTGTGAAATACAATTTTGCTTCTTGCTCAACTAGGAAACTAATCTTCCTCGAAGAAAAAAGGCTCCACCACTGGTGCTTGTCTTATCATCAACACTACCTCCCCAATCAGCATCTATATATGCACATACTGTGAAATCATCATATTTTTGATACCACAATCCATAGTCCATTGTGCCTCTTAAATATCTCAATATCCTCTTTACTGCTGCATAATGTGACTCTCTAGGTTCAGCATGAAATCTTGCTACCATTCCAATTGAATGTTGTATATCCGGTCTAGTGTGTGTTAAGTACTGCAATCCTCCAATCATGGATCTATATTTCTTCTACTCAATTGTTGGTGTTTCATCTTTGCTTGATATTTTGTGTCCTATAACCATAGATGTTCCAACTAGTTTACAGTTCTCCATTCCAAATATTTTCAACAAATCATTCAAGTACTTTGTCTAGATAACAAAGATACCATCACTGTTCTGTGTTATCTGTAATCCCAAAAAGTATTTCATCTCACCAATCATGCTCATTTCAAATTCTATCTTCATTTCATCAGCAAATTTGTCACTAACTTCATCTTATCCTCCAAAGATAATGTCATCAACAAAAATAACTATAACATTCCATTTTCAATTTCTTTTGTGTATAGATTAGTATCTGTTGTTCCTTTAGTAAATCCCAATTTCAACAAATACTTATCAAATCTAGCATACCAAGTTCTAGGTGCTTGCTTTAGTCCATATAATGCTTTCTTCAGTTTACATACTATATCTCCTTCTTGAGTCAAAGGAAAACCTTCAGGCTGCTCAATGTGGACTTCTTTTTCCAATTCACCATTTAGAAATGCGGACTTCACATCCATCTGATACACTTTGAATTTCTTAAAAGCTGCATAAGCCAAAAACATTCTCACTACTTTAAGTCTTGCTACTGGTGCAAAGGTTTCTTCATAGTCAATTCCTTCTTGCTACGAGTATCCCTTACATACCAGTCTTGCTTTCTTTCTTACTACTTCTCCTTGTTCATTCATCTTGTTTCTAAATACCCATTTAGTTCAAATCACATTCTTGTCTTTAGGTCTAGGAACCAATTCCCATGTCTTATTCTTTTCAATTTGATCTAGTTCATCTTTCATAGCATTAATCCAATGTTCATTTTCACAAGCTTCATTAGTAGATTTAGGTTCAATTTGAGAAATCAAACATAAATGTACCTTATTTCTAGTCATAACTCCTCTATCCAAATTTCTAATAACTTTTTCAATAGGATGATGTCTAGATAGATACCTGTTCGGTGTCATAGTCACTGATCTTGCTTCAACTATAGATTCTTCTCTGATTTCTTCTATAGTATGATTCTCATTCAACAATTCACTATCAGTCTCATAGAATAATTTAGTAGTTTCAATTTTAGGCTGAGGATTAGCTTCTTCATCAAATTCATAATCAAGCATTCTTTCTTGAATTTTAAACTTCTCATCAAATTTAACATTTTCACTCTCAACCATAGTTTTAGTTCTCTTATTGTAACATCCACATGCTTTGCTCTTCAAAGAATATCCAAGAAAAATACCTTCATCACTTCTAGGTTAAAACTTTCCAATATCATCATCTCTCTTTATATAACATTTGCTTCCAAAAATTCTAAAATACTTAAGTGAGGGTGCATGTCCAAACCATAATTCATAAGGTTTCTTATCTGTGTCTACTTTGATTTGTACTCTATTCATTGTATATACTATTGTATTCACTGCTTCTCTCCAAAATGTCTTCACCAAGTCATTCTCAAATAACATAGCTCTTGCTGCTTCAGTTACTAACCTGTTTCTTCTTTCTATAATACCATTTTGTTCAGGTGTTCTAGGGGCTGAAAAATATCTCTTAATACCATTCACTTCACAAAAGTGTTAAACTCTCTAGAAGTAAATTATCCACCTCTATCAGGTCTCAAACATTTAATATTCATTCTAGATTCATTCTCAACTTTATTCTTAATGATCTTAAACTTATCAAATGCTTCAAATTTTTCTTTCAGAAATTCAATCCACATCATTCTTGTAAAATCATCAACAAGAATCATAAAATACCTTTCTCCATAGAATCCTCTAGTCCTGGTAGGACCGCTCAAGTCTGTATCAACAATCTCCAACTTCTCTGCCGATGTGAACTTCTTACTAGGAAATGAACTTCTCTTCTACTCAGCCATCACACATTCTTTGCAAATCATGTTAGTAGGTTTCATAATTTTAGGCAAATCCCTTACTGTAAGTGTAGTACTCACTTTCATAATGTTATCAAAGTTTATATGACAAAACTTTCTATGCCATAACCAACTATCATCAATTTTAGTAATCAAGCATGTCATTTCAGTAGGATTCAATTGAAATACATTACCTCTAGTTCTAGATCCAGTTCCATTTAGATTTTCATCTTTATCCTTTATCACACAAGTTTTCTCAGTAAACCAAACTTGATATCCCTTATCCACTAACTGTCCAACACTCAAATGATTATGTTTCAATCCATCAATAAAGTAAACATCATCAGTATTAGTCTTTCCATCAAGAGTAATAGATCCTATACCTTTAATCAAACAAGGTGCATTGTTACCAACTCTAACAACTCCTCCATCATAATTGTTAAACTTTATGAACTTCTTCATATCTCTAGTCATATGATGTGAACAACCACTATCTATAATCCAATCATCTTTCTTTTCAACTTGGGAAACTAATGCTTTTTCTTCTTTAACATCAGATTTAGAATTTTCTTCTTTAATGTTAGAAAGCAAAAATCCCCAAGATAACTGAGACGGGGGGTGAATTAGTTATCTAATAATTAAACCATTTATCAACTTCAATATCAAATTCAATAGCTTTAAACCATATAATCAATGTAGTAACCAAGCATAGAAACATAATCATACACAATGACACAATAACACAAGATATGTTAACTATGAAACCTCTTGATCAAAGAGTAAACCCTGGTGGGAATGATGCCCACAAAATGATGTACTAATATGAAACTTCCTTGTGAAAGGATGGACCCTATTAGGAGTCTTATGAAATACATTCAGTACATATGAATCTCTGTTAGGAGATTTTGAATCCCTGTTAAAAGATTCTAACCCTGTTAGGAGTTATGGAAGACAGAAGGACCCACAACCCAAATAGCTTCAAGGAAAGATCTCTGAACTCATTGTCCAACAGATCTTAGGATTATTCAATAGAATAATATGAAATATGTTACCTTCTTCACACTATGCCAAAACCGCACTCTCTGCTACACAAGATCACAAATCCAGATCTTTGTACTTCACAAGTCTTCCTTCATCACTAAATTAGCTCTTTTCTTCACTTCATGCATACATTCACATCACAAATTTCACAATTTCATATCACAACTATTACAATCCCCTCACAACAAGGAAATTTTTTTTTCCTTTATACCACAGTCAAATAATTACAAATGAGTCAGCATGCAAATACAAAATAATGATTTCAACACGCTACATCAAAATTACATAAAAATTGTCAGCTTCCAGATACAATAACTTTCCAATTGTGTGACCTCAATGTTTGTGCTATGAACCACATCACCACCAATGAGTCTAAAACTTCCCTTTAATTGTGCAAAATTATATTCCATCCCGGTTAGGGGATATCCTTCAATTACCAAAAATCGCTACTCAGGAACACTACCAGAATACTGCTTCCACCAAAATGCTTATAACTTTTATGAATAAATGGATTTATTTTTGCACTCTTAACCATAGGCTAATAACACACAAAAGAACATACCATCAACTATTCATAATTGAATCTGCAATATAACATGTGCACAAAACAAAACTATGTCTACTTCTCTGCTAAACTCTAGAATAACACTGTGTTGACATCAATGACAATCATAGTCATGAATGCAACAACCACTGCTATAGAATGACTACCAAAGGCTTCAACATTCATTCCTAAAAATCTCCCCCATTGGAATTGATGGCAACATAGATGAAAAACATCCAATGTTCCAAAAATCCAATCACTGCTGCTCAACTGCTCTACTGCTCTTCATCAATCAAATCTTGCTTCATTTTCCTATTCAATCTCTCCAAAAAATTTAGTTCCTCAATGTTTTTCATGATTCTCTCCCCCATTGACATCAATGATAGAAATTCTATCACTATGTCAAACAATAGCTCAATGTCAAAAGACACTGTTCAGAAAATATGTTCACAAGAGTCCTCATGACTCAACTAAGATACACATACTCCCCCATAGAGGAAGTACCAACATCCAATCCAAAAAATAGATAGGGCCATATTCCACTAGATGGATGCAACCAACTACATCATTACTCAAAATTAGGCTAGGGCATAACCCCAAGCATACCTCTCAAATACTCAAATGTATCCTTAGGCAAAGGCTTAGTAAATATATATGCTATCTACTCCTTTGTGCTTATGTACTCCAGTTTGACTTCTTTCTATTGGTGTTCAAAATGGATGCTTATGCTCTCAGGCTACCAATATACCCTTAGGTTGATTTTAGGATTGGTTAGTTCCAAAATGTATAAGGATCTTAGGGTAACTGGACCAACTATAGGGACAAGACTGCCCTCTTCACTTCTAGCTCTACAAAACCAAGGCGGGTGCACCTAACCTAGTGAAAACTATACTTCACACACCAAAGACTAGGTCCAAACAATAGATTGGATAGTAAGAAAGTGCTAAATGCTAACCTCACATTCATTGACTCTCCATTACTATAGGGTATTACTACTATCAACCAAATACAACTAAAACTTGAAAAGTTGTTGATGTATGATGATGGAAAGAAGTAAACAAGAGCCAATTAAACATTGAACTCAACTAAATATACTAATCTTTGATCAATGCCATTATCCATTGGGCAGATCTCAGATACACATATTGAATATGAACCAACTATTGTCAAAGACTCATAGCCATAAATATAAACATTCCAGCCCATCCACTACTTATAAGATCCTTCTATAGAAAAAATAAATGAATCTATGTCCCTTCTAAAGTATATTTCACTTGATCCTAAATCAAGAACTAAAGAAAAGAACATATGCAAAGGTAATCCTATGCAATGGATCAGAAAATCCAAAACTCACAATATTGGCACCAAGGAGAGACTTGAAAGCTTGAAACATTTATATTAAGTATGATGAGACATGTACATATTCAAAGTAGGACAGAGAAACAAACCACTTCAATAACCTTCAAAAGACTACAAGGAAATTCTATTCAATCTAATACAATATGATACCGCTTGCTACAACTCCCTAGAACTAATCAAGATCAGAACCCTTTCAAAATAATTTTTTTTTCTTCTTATACCCCTAGTCACCTTGGAATCCTCAAAAAGGATGCATCAAGCTTTGGGTGATAAGGGTTAGGGTTTCAACAACTCAACCAACCAAAAACTACATTAGAATTTATTGCAAGGGAATAAACACAAGCAACCTGGATAAAATGAATCTCAGACAGATCTGCAATCATCAAAATTTGCGAGAACAATACAGAACAACAAGGGATTGCCATGAAAACCTATCAAATGAGCCACCTATAAACATATCTCAAGCACAAAACCATACTTCTCTTGGTACAAAAACATCATGCCACCTACCACAGGGACCCTTAGACTAGTCTGCAACAACCAGTGCCACCAAACCAATCGAAACCGGCCATTAAAACCATAAATTTTGGTACCTCCTATCACTAGAAACCCTCAGAGAATTCAAATTTGAAATCAGATGGTGAATTCCATGGCACTAGTAGCAAATAGATGATCCACATTTGAAATCAGATCAACTTTAAGTCATAGCCGTTTGATCTTGTTTTTCGCGGTCTTTATGATTTATCTCTTAAAAGGGCCCCAATCAAATTTAGTGAACTGGTGACAAAGATTTTGCCAATTCACAGAACACTTTTTACTTTTACCAAATG
This sequence comes from Chamaecyparis obtusa, assembly GCA_027943335.1. Taxonomy (NCBI): domain Eukaryota; kingdom Viridiplantae; phylum Streptophyta; class Pinopsida; order Cupressales; family Cupressaceae; genus Chamaecyparis; species Chamaecyparis obtusa. The sequence continues at coordinate 38,787 of BSBK01004767.1, forward strand.
ATTTAGCGATTACATGACCTTGTTCACTGAATCACCAAGACTTTTAGAATGTCATCATTTTATCATGTGAATGAGTGAACCCTTTCAAAAAATTATCAGGCCGCTAAACATATTTATCTGGACTGCTAGACCATAGACCCCACCTGGGCCTACTTTATGCCACATGCCATCACCTCATTGATAGCTCATGCTCGGTCACACTGACATAGGACCCACCTTCTATAATCCTTATAATCGGATGGTAGGCGTAAGATCTCATAGCTCTGACAAAACTCATGAGAACTTACGCCGACCGTAAATCATGTCCTCGTCACTGATCTCTCTGACAATGACCCCACCTTGCCACATCATCCACATTGACCAATAAAATTTGAACAATCTTGCACCACTTGGCAAATGGCTTGAATGAGAACATTAAGCCACCTGGAAGATTAGATGGCTGGCGTAAGATCTGAAAGGCTCAAAAGATTCTACGCGCCTACATGCCAACCATCGATAAAGAATCTCCTCCCACCTCTAACAACCATCTGATAGGAAACAGAACCAATGGCCATCACAAGATCTTAAGCCTCTGACAAAACCCATAAGATTATGTCATCCACCGATTCACTGACAAGATCAGGACCCACTAACACATTTGAAAACTAGGTCCCACTAATAGGATCCCTCTCAGCAACACACTGACCGATGAGAGAATGCCAACTATGCCAACATGGCAGTGGACCTACATGAAAAGAAAGACTATGTCATACAAAAGAATCAACGATTGTCTCAAAATCTCATATGTCTGACACATCTCATAAGAATTTATGCCCATCATTGATTCACTACTAGTGTCAGGACCCTCTAACAAGCTGACAACCTAGGACCTACTAACAACTGCCAATGTGTCAAAACATGGACCAATAAGATGTCGCCATTTGTGCATACGTGTCAACGGACCCACCTATTTGAGAAGTTCTATCATAAAGGAGAATCAATGACTGGTGTAAGATCTCAAGCCTCTAACAAAGTCAATGAGAACTTACGCCAACCATCAGATTGAGATGTTGTCAGAAGACTGGGCCCAGGAAAATACAAAGCCAAAACATTAGGAAGTATTAAAATAGGATATAGGGAAAAATCAACACCGAGGAACTTAGGAAAATAAAATAGCCAAGGAAACTTAGGACTTAGGAAGAATTAAAGGGGACCACGCAGACACATGAAAAACCTAACCGTGAACCTGAACCTGGTCATTTTAATTAGCACATGTGGATTTAAAGTTTTAAGTCACCCTAAAAAGGTAATGCAACATTAGAACAGGGCCAGGGTATTTTTAATTTTTTAGACCCAACGGCTACATTTTTGAAATTTTTTGCCTTAGGGTTTATGCCAAGGACCTAAAAACAATTGCAGAGACCAACAAAAAATTGCTAAAGCCATGAAATTTTTTGCACATGCTAACACTTTCTGAGCAACTTTCTCTCTTACAACATGATACTTGATCTCTATATGCTTAGTCTTAGAATGTAAAACAGGATTCTTAGACATACTATCTATACTTGTATTGTCACAATGTATGACAATAGGCTCATGAAACTTGATTCCAATGTCCATCAACATTTTCTTCATCCAAATTTTTTGGTTACAATTATTTTTTGTTGCTACATATTCTACTTCTATTGTACTTTGTGAGATACAATTTTTCTTTTTGCTCAACCAAGAAACTAATCTTCCTCCAAGAAAAAAGGCTCCACCACTGGTGCTTTTCTTATCATCAATGTTGCCTCCCCAATTAGCATCAGCATATGCACATAGGGTAAAATCATCAAAAGTTTCATACCACAATCCATAGTCCATTGTGCCTTTAAGATATCTCAATATCCTCTTTACTGCTGCATAATGTGACTCTCTAGGTTTAACTTGAAATCTTGCTACCATTCCAACTGAATGTTGTATATCTGGTCTAGTGTGTGTCAAGTACTACAATCCACCAATCATGGATCTGTATTTCTTTTTCTCAACTGCTGGTGTCTCATCTTTACTAGATAGTTTATGTCCTATAACCATAGGTGTTCCAATTGGTTTACAATTCTCCATACCAAATCTTTTCAACAAATCATTCAAGTACTTTGTCTGACTTACAAAGATACCATCTTTATTTTTTGTTATCTGTAATCCCAAAAAGTATTTCATTTATCCAATCATACTCATTTCAAATTCTATACTCATTTCATTAGCAAATTTGTCACTAGCTTCATCTTCTCCTCCAAAAATAATGTCATCAACAAAAATAACCAAAACTAACAATCCATTCTCAATTTCTTTTGTATATAAGTTACTATCAGCTATTCCTTTTGTATCCCAATTTTAACAAATACTTATCCAATCTAGCATAGCAAGTTCTAGGTGCTTGCTTTAGTCCATACAATGCTTTCTTTAGTTTACATACCATGTCTCCTTCTTGAGTCAAAGGAAAAACTTCAGGCTTCTCAATGTAGACTTCTTCTAATTCACCATTCAGAAATGCTCACTTCACATCCATCTAATACACTTTGAATTTCTTAAATGTTGCATAAGCCAAAAATATTCTTATTGCTTCAAGTCTTGCCATAGGGGCAAAAGTCTCTTCATAGTCAATTCCTTCTTGCTGTGAGTATCCCTTACATACCAATCTTGCTTTGTTTCTAATTACTTCTCCTTATTCATTCATCTTGTTCCTGAATACCCATTTAGTTCCAATCACATTTTTGTCTTTAGGTCTAGGGACCAATTCCCATGTCTTTTTCTTTTCAATCTGATCCAATTCTTCTTTCATAGCTTTAATCCAATGTTCATCTTCACAAGCTTCATTAGTAGACTTAGGTTCAATTTGAGAAATCAAATATAAATGTACCTTTTTTCTAGTCATAACTCCTCTATCTAAACTTCCAATCATTTGTTCAACAGCATGATGTCTTGATATATACCTGTTAGGTGTCATAGTCACTGATCTTTCTTCAACTGTAGATTCTTCTCTATTTTCTTCAACATGACTTTCACCCAACAATTCACTATTAGTCTCAAAAAACTATTCAGTAGTTTCAATGCTAGGCTAAGAGTTAGTTCCTTCATCAGATTCATAATCAAGCATTCTTTCCTGAATTTTAAACTTATCATCAACTTTTACATTTTCACTTTCAACAATAGTCTTAGTTCTCTTATTGTAACATCTATATGCTTTTATTTTCAAAGAATATCCAAGAAAAATTCCTTCATCACTTCTAGGATCAAACTTTCCTATATCATCACCTCTCTTAATATAACATTTGCTTCCAAAAATTCTAAAATACTTAACTAAGGGTACATGTCCAAACCACAAGTCATAAGGTGTCTTGTTTATGTCTACTCTGATTTGTACTCTGTTCATTGTATATACTATTGTATTCACTACTTCTCTCCAAAATGTCTTTGCCAAATCACCTTCAAACAACATAGCTCTAGCTGCTTCAGTCACTAATCTGTTCCTTCTTTCTACAATACCATTTTGTTCAGGTGTTCTAGGGGCTAAAAATTGTCTCTTAATACCATTCGCTTCACAAAAGGTGTTAAACTCTTGAGATGTAAATTCTCCACCTCTATTAGATCTCAAACATTTAATCCTCATTCCTGATTCATTCTCAACTTTATTCTTCATGACCTTAAACTTATCAAATGGTTTAGATTTTTCTTTCAAAAATGCAATCCACATCATTCTTGTAAAATCATCAACAAGAATCATAAAATACCTTTCTCCATAGAATCCTCTAGTCCTAGTAGGACCGCTCAAGTCTGTATGAACAATCTCCAACTTTTCTGTAGATGTGAACTTCTTGCTAGGAAATGAACTCCTTTTCTACTTAGCCATCACACATTCCTTGAAAATCATGTTAGTAGGCTTCATAATCTTAGGTAAATCTCTTACTACAAGTGTAGAACTTACTTTCACAATATTATCAAAGTTTATATGACAAAACCTTCTATGCCATAACCAACTATCATCAATCTTAGTCATCAAACATGTCATCTTAGTAGGGTTCAACTAAAATACATTACCTCTGGTTCTAGATCCTGTTCCAATTAGATTTCCATCTTTATCCTTTATCACACAAGTTTTCTCAGTAAACCAAACTTGATATCCCTTATCCACTAACTATCCAACACTCAAAAGATTATGTTTCGATCCATCAACAAAGTAAACATCATTAGGATTAGTCTTTCCATCAAGAGTAATAGATCCTATACCTTTAATCAAACAAGGTGCATTGTTACCAACTCTAACAACTCCTCCATCATAATTGTTAAACTTTATGAACTTTCCTTTATCACCAGTCATATGATGTGAACAACCACTATCTATAATCTAATCAGCTTTCTTTTCAACTTGGGAAACTAAGGCTTTTTCTTCTTTAATATCAGATTCTAAATTTTCTTCCTTAATTGCTACAAATCCTATGTCATCAAAGTTATCATTATCACTATCACTCAAACGTCTTTTAATTCCTGCTTCAATTTCTTCATCATTTTCATAATAACTTTCTTTAGATCTTCTAGGCTTAAAATTGTTCCTATACTTCTAAACTCTCTTAGGACACTTAGATGCAAAATGACCATATTCTTGACATGTCCAACATTTAAAGATTTTCTTACCATCTGGTTCTCTTTTCACAAGCAAGGCAATACCTTCTTCAATCTTCTTATCTTCATCAGATTTGGATTTGCTACTGCTAGCATAATCTCCATTCACACTTGTACTTCTAAACAAAGTAGGTCTGATGCTAAGAGCACTAAATGTTGTCTCCACTCTAGGTAGTTCTCCTAATAGTCTCAAATTCATCTTTGTTGCTTCCAATCTTCCAAGAAGAGTCTCTCTTGAAAATTTTGGTGTACAAGGTATCACTTGTTCAATCATTTTTGTAGTCTGCCTCAATACCAGTGTCAATTTTCTCAAAATCTTCCATATTACTTCATTCTCTATCTTTTCACCTCCACAAGACTTTATTCCTACAACAATTTCTAACATCCTACCAATATAGCTTCTAACAGATTCATCTTCCATCATTCTTATGTCTTCAAATGCACAAATCTAATTATGTAACCTAGCTTTCTTTGCATGTTCATCACCTTCAAAAGTAGAATGTAAAGCTTTCCAAATATCATAAGATCTAGTTAAACCTTTTACCTAAGTGTATTCATTCTTTGGAAGTGCTAATAAAAGTGCTTCTCTTGCAAGTATGTTACACATGAATAGATCTACCTCATCTTTAGAACTTGTTTCAAGATTTTCTTATTCAATTATAGTCCTTTCATTCTTTGTAATCAACCAATAACCTGGTCCTAAACACAAGAGATGTTTCTTCATCTTTTCTTTCTAGCTATCAAAATTTACTCCATCAAACTTAGGGCTTTCTTTCTTGAAATTCATCATAGATCTCCTTAAGTTGTTAAACTTCTCTTTCAAGAACCTGGCTCTGATACCAATTGTTAGAAAGCAAATATCCCTAAGATAACTAAGAGTGGGGGGGGACCTGAATTAGTTATCTAATAATTAAACCATTTATCAACTTCAATATCAACTTCAACAACTTTAAACCATATAATCAATGTAGTAACCAACCGTAGAAAGATAATCATACATAATGACACAATAACACAATAACACAAGATATGTTAACTAGGGAACCTCTTGATCAAAGAGTAAACCCCGGCGGGAATGATGCCCACAAAATGATGTACTAATATGAAACTTCCTTGTGAAATGATGGACCTTGTTAGGAGTCTTATGAAATACATTTAGTACATATGAATCTCTGTTAGGAGATTTTGAATCCTTGTTAAAAGATTCTAACCCTGTTAGGAGTTATGGAAGACAAAAGGACCCACTGCCCAAATAGCTTCAAGGCAAGATCTCAAAAATCATTGTCCAACAAATATTAGGATTATTCAATAGAATAATATGAAATATGTTACCTCCTTCACACTGTGCCAAAACTGCACTCTCTGCTACACAATATCACAAATCCAAATCTCTGTACTTCACAAGTTTTCATCACTGAATTAGCTCTTTTCTTCACTTCATGCATACATTCGCATCACAAATTTCACAATTTCATATCACAACTATTACAATCCCCTCACAATAAGGAAAACATTCCTTCCTTTATACCACACTCAAATAATTACAAATGAGTCGGCATGCAAATACAAAATAATGATTTCAACACGCTACATCAAAATTACATAAACACTGTCAACTTCCAGATATAATAAATTTCCAATCATGTGACCTAAAAGTTTTTGCTATGAACCACATCACCACCAATGAGTCTAAAACTTCCCTTTAACTATGCAGAATTAGATTACATCCCGGTTAGGAGATATCCTCCGATTACCAAAAACCGCTACTCAGGAACACTACCAGAATATTGCTTCCACCAAAATGCTTATAACTTTCATGAATAAATAAATTTATTTTTGCGCTCTTAACCATAAGGTAATAACACACCAAAGAACATACCATCAACTGCACATAAATCAATCTATAATATAACATCTACGCAAAACAAAAATGTGCCTACTTCTCTGCTAAACTCCAAAATAACACTGTGTTGACATCAATGACAATCATAGTCATGAATGCAACAACCACTACTATAGAATGAATGCCAAAGGCTTCATAATTGATTCCTAACATTTAATTGCTACAAATCCTATTTCATCATTATTCTCAGTATCACTTTCACTCAAAGTTCTTTCTATACTAGCTTCAAGATCTTCATCATTAACATAATAACATTCCTTAGATCTTCTAGGCTTGACATTATTTATGTACTTCTTAACTCTCTTAGGACATTTGGATGCAAAATGACCATATTCTTGACAATTCCAACATTTAAAAATTTTCTTACCATCTAGTTCTCTTTTCACAAGCAAGGCAATACCTTCTTTAAAATTCTTATCTTCTTCATTTTTAGATCTGCTACTACTGGCATAATCTCCACTCACACTGGTACTTCTTGACAAAGTAGGGTGAATACTAAGAGAATTGAATGCTATCTCCATTCTAGGTAATTCTCTTGATAACCTCAGGTTCATCTCTACTGCTTCCAATCTTCCAAGAAGAGTCTCTCTTGTAAAGTTTGTAGTACAAGGTATAACTTGTTCAATCATTTGTGTTGTCTGCTTAAATACAGGAGTCAATGTCCTTAGAATTTTCCATATCACTTCATTCTTTGTTTTTTATCCTCCACAAGATTTTATCCCTGCAACAATTTTTGACATTCTACCAATATAGCTTCTAACAGATTCATCTTCCATCATTCTAATATCTTCAAATGCACATATCCAATTATGTAATCTAGCTCTTTTTGCATGTTCACCACCTTCAAAAGTAGAGTGTAAAGCTTTCCAAATTTCATTAGATTTCTTAAAACATTTTACCTAACTGTATTCATTCTCCAGAAGTGCTGTCAAGAGTACTTCTCTTGCAAGTATGTTACACATGAATAGATCTACCTCATCTTTAGTACTTGTTTCAAGATTGTCTTCTTCAATTATAGTCCTTTCATTCTTTGTAATAAACCAATAGCCTGATCCTAAACACAATAGATGTGTCCTCATATTTTCTTTCCAGCTATCAAAATTTATTCCATCAAACTTAGGACTTTCATTCCTGAAATTCACCATGGATCTCCTTAAGCTGTTAAACTTTCCTTTCAAGGACCTACCGCTCTGATACCAATTGTTAGAAACTAAAGTCCACCAAGATAACTGAGAAGGAGGGGGTTGAATTAGTTATTAGATAATTATAAATTTTATCATCTTCAACAAAATTTAACCATGTAAGTAATGCAATTACTAACCATACAAAGATATTCATACACAATGACACAATAACACAAGATATGTTGACTAGGGAACCTCTTGATCAAAGAGTAAACCCCGGTGTGAATGATGCCCACAAAAGATGCACTAATATGAATATTCCTTGTGAAAGGATGGACTCTATTAGGAGTCTTATGAAATACATTTAGTACATATAAATCCCTGTTAGGAGATTTTGAATCCCTGTTAAAAGATTCTAACCCTGTTAAGAGTTATGGAAGACAGAAGGACCCACTGCCCAAATAGCTTCAGGGTAAGATCACTAAACACACTATCCAAATAACCTTAATATTATTCAGTAGAATAATATGAAATATGTTACCTCCTTACTATGCCAAATCGCACTAACTGCTACATCAGATCTCAATTCTAGATCTTTGTACTTCACATGTCTTCCTTCACAATATCACTTTTACAACCTCTTAGACTCTTTTCTTCACTTCATGCATACATTCGCATGCAACCAAAACCATGCTCACACTTCTTTCATATTGAAACTACATATAATAAGGAAAAACATTCCTTCCTTTATACCACACTCAAATAATTACAAATGAGTTGGCACACAATTACAAAATAAAATTTTCCACACGCTACATCAAAATTACACAAAACTGTTAGCTTCCAAATGCAATAACTCTTCACTCATGCAACCTCAAAGTTTGTGCTATGAACCAAATCATCATCAATGTGTCTCAAACTTTCATTTAACTATATAAAACCAAATTCCATCTTGATTAGGAGATATCATCCGATTTCCACAAACTGCTACTCAAGAACACTGCCTGAATACTGCTTTTACCAAAATACTCATAACTTTCATGAATCAATGAATTATTGTCTGCATTCTTAACCATAGACATATAACATATCAAAGAGTATAACATCAGCATCACATAGCTCCAACTACAATATCCCATGTGTGCTAATCAAAACATTATGTTCTTCTGTGTTAGTCTCTAGAAGATCACTGTGTTGACATCAATGACAATCATAGTCATGAATGCAACAACAACTGCTACAGAATGACTGCCAACCTCTAGAATTCATTCCTAACAAGTGAAGGTGAAAGTGGAAGAAATTGAGAAGGATCAAGAAGCAAAGATATCCACTAGATCCACCTCCTCCACACCTAGCAAAAGAGTAAAAGAGAGTGCTACTAGACCGGGTAAAAGACAAAAAACTTTAGTGCAACCAGTTCCAAGGAAAATTGCAGAAATCAAAGATGATGCAATTTCTATTAAGAAGAAAAATTGGAAACCTAAAGTTGAGAGGCTTAATGAGAAGATCATTGAGGATGGAGACTTCACAAGAATGAATAAGTATTATGAACTTTATGATTATGCAGAGAGACTAAATATGGAAAATGCAGTGGTAAAGCATATAATTTTGTCTAATAAGAAGTTTGATACAATTCAGGGTAAGATACCTGATGATTTGTATAATAAACTTGTGAATAGGAAGAAGAGAGCATCAAAGGAAGACATAGCTATTAGAGAAAATATTGTAAGGAAGCTTTGTGTAGTAAAATATGAAGCACATTTTAGTCAGATCTTGAAAGCCTTAAGCAACCATTTGAGAACCAAGAAGAGAACCATTCAGATTATGGGAGGTAGATATGAAGAAGTTAATTCAGAAACAAAGCAAGTAATTATCAAGGTTATGTTAGAAAATGTTGGAGAACCATCAGTTGCAATAGAGCAAGCAAGAGAAATAGAACAAGAGGACATTCCCTCTCCACTAGCCATTAACATTGAAGATGAAGTCATGAATGTAGAAAGGAAAAATGATCACCTTGGATACTGATGATAATGTATTCAAGAATTTGGAGAACATTGTTGACAATTCAGCTTTTGAAGAGAAGGAAACTACAAAAGGAGAAGAGACAATAGAGACCACAGTTGTAGAACCCTCAGTGACATAAAAACCAGTACCCATTCCCACTAAAGAAGATATCAGTCTTACTCCCGAGACTAGAAAGAAGAATCAGATTGGATCTATGATTGAGCATTTCGGAAAGGAAGTAGATGATGATGATCAGTTGGAATTGATCACATCCTTGAACAAAATCATTGGTAAGAACAAGAAAGTGAAAAGTCTTGAAGGATGCCTGAAGGAACTTACTGAGAAGTTACAAAGCATTGTAACTACACAAATTGTAGAAGCAAACCCTCTAGAGAAAGCAAAGAAAATAATGAACACTTTTGACAATGAATTCACAAATCTATCTGATATAGAAAAAGTGAAAGCTCAAGCAGCCTATGAGGCTAGAATGCTTTTGAACATTGGCCAGAATATCAGGAATGATATCAACAATCTTGATATCTGTATAAAGGACTTGAGGAAGAATTTGGAAATAGGAAAATCTTTGTACATCTAGTGTACAAAATTAGAGACCTTGACAATATAAGAAGATAAGAAGATGAAGATGAAGGAAGTAGAAATTTAGAATGAAACTAACTTTCTTTCTAGCCCCAATGTGAATGTATTTGATGTTGAGAAGAAAATCGTAAGTTATATGATGAAATCAGAATTTTGCAAGATGAAAAAGATAGGAAAATGAAAAGATTCACTCTTTTAAGAGAGCACACCTCTATGAAGTTAAGCATCATTAAAGAGCAATTGGAAGAATGTCTTTCAGCTAAGACATCTTTTTAGAAGTTTAACTTTGAGAACCTCCAAGCATGTGAAATAGCATCTTATGGACTGAGTGCACTACTCAATGTGGTAGATTCCATTAAGAAATCATGGGAGAAGGAATCAGAAGCTATAAAGATTGATTTTGTAGATTGTTCTACAAGCCTACCAGCTTTGCAATAAATGAATTAAGGTATAATCTTTTTTAATATAGTTTTGTAACCCTCCTTACCTTTAATTTGTCATTGTTGTCAAACGGGAAGAGATATATAGTAGAAAATTGATAAGAATATGATAAGGATTGATACTCTTAGGGGGAGTACTATATTAAAGATAATAATTTTGAGGAGTTATAAGGATAGTATATATTTTATAATATGGCCACAATTTTGAGATTTTGAAGTTGTAGACTTAGCCAATTTTCTCATATGTTGCCACCAATGACAAAGGGGGAGATTGTTGGACATTTGGCTGAGTTGATTACATAGATATTGTCATTATGGAAAAATATGATCTACATGAAGATTGCACAGGTCAGAGAGCTAGTATGATAGAGCGCAATATGAAATTGTCTAAATATGAGACAATATTTTTACCAGTGAACCTAGACATAGTTTTTATTTGTGATGTTGATTGGAGTAAGTTCAGTGCTTGCAAACTTGAACATATAGTCTATGATGACTATTGAAGACCCATATCAGAGTGCAAGTTAGTACGACATGTACGGAAGAAGTTATGACAGTTTTACTAAAGACAGTGTCAAACCAACAAGACAGAATATGAAGACAGAATTGGTAAAGAGTTAAGGGATTATTTTGTTTATCAAAATAATGACTTAACAATATAAAGGGATGAAATCCTAGATGCTAAACCTTGGATAAAGTTATTTGTATAAATGTAATTGGAAATTGTAAGAAAAGTATAGTAGTAATGAGATGTAATGAAGTAGTGACATGTTGTGAAATATATGATGCATATGTAATAGCAATAGTGAAAGAGCAACAAAGAGATATTGATGCAAGAAGTATAAGGTTATGTACCTTAACCTTATTTTGTAATTAGTGTAAATTATACATTACATGTTTGGGCAATGGGCTCATCTGGTAATCACATTTTGTACTGCCAACTCCTAACAGGGTTGAGGCTTCTAACAAGGCCTATAGTCCCTTAATCAGGACCAATACACTATATGATTGTAATAGAATCCTAACAAGGTCAAAATCCTTAACAAGATACTTTTTATTAGTGGATCTTTGTGGGTTCCATCCCCACTGGGATTTTCCCTTGGCCAGGGTTTCCTCGAGAACAAATAATGTGTTATGAGTTCTTTAGTTTTATTGAGATGCATGTGTAAAGATAATCTGTTATATCCATAATTGGGCAAAAGTAAAAGTTTTTAGAATATTGATTCACCCCCCCTCTTAGTATTCCCTATTTCTAACACAAGGTAAAGGCAGGGGTAATGAGAAAAAGAACCAAGGGGACTCCAAGCTGACTGAGCATGGCAATGAAATCAACCCAAGAGGGGGCCATTCTAGAGGTAGAGGTACAAAAGGAGGTGCAAATAGAGGGAGAGGTACAGGTAGGAGCAACTCTTACTTTGCAAGCATGAAATGTTACAACTATGGCCAATTGGGTCCCCCGGCCTATAGGTGCCCTGATAAGCCCTCTTCATCAAAAAATGGAAAAAGAGTTGCCTATGTCCATGAGGAGACATCAAATGTCAAAGCACCTGAAGTAGACCATATTGAATCAAAAATGGGAGAGAATCTGATGTTCAAGAGGTTTTTGATAAGACAACCAATTAAGGATGAGCCTAAGCATAGGAGAGCCCTTTTCAGGATGAGATGTAAGATTCTTGGTAAAGTGTGCAAAGGAATTGTGGATTCAGGGTCCACTGGTAATATCATAGAAGAGGAGGCTGTGAACAAACTAAAACTACAAAAGGTTCCTCATGTCAATCCATACAAGGTGACATGGCTAAACAAAGGGTAGAGTGTATTGGTGAATGAGAAAGCTTGGGTGGAGCTCTCTATTTTTGGGTATAAGGACAAGTTACTTTGTGATGTGCTGCCCATGGATACATTTCATTTTCTATTAGGTAGGCCTTGGAAATTTGATAGGAGTCTAGTGTATGATGTCAATGAGAACTCCATCTCCTTCAAGAAGGATAAAAAGACTTTTAAAATTTAGTCTTTATTGGAAGAGGATGAATCTTAGTCTAAAAACCCAAGCATATTAATGAGTGGAAAAAGGGATTAAATCAAAGCTCTTAACGACAAGGAGAGTGAGGAGTATGCTATCTTACTCAAACCCAAGGAGGAAGAAAAGGTCAAAATAGAACCATTACCACCAACCATACAAAAGTTGTTGGAAAAGTACAAGGAGATTGTGAGTGATGGTACACCAGCAACCTTACCTCCTAGAAGAGTAATAAGTCATCAAATAGACTTTGTACTAGGTGCATCATTTCCCAATAAGGAAGCCTACAAGCTCACCCTAGAATAAAACTTGGAAGTAGCTAGACAAGTACAAGAATTGTTGGATCAAGGGCTGATTAGAAAGAGCATAAGCCCATGTGCATTCCCAGTTGTGTTGGCATCAAAAAAAGGTGGCAAGTGGAAGCTTTGTAGAGATTCAAGAGCCATAAATAGGATTACAATTCGGTATAGGTTCCCTATACCTAGAATTGAAGATTTGATGGATTGTCTTGGAGGGGCAATGTATTTCACCAAGCTGGACCTTAAAAGTGGATACCATCAGATTAGAATCAAGGATGGTGATGAATGGAAGACAACATTTAAGACCATTGATGGGCTGTATGAGTGGAGAGTTATGCCATTTGGCCTCTCAAATGCACCTAGCACATTAATGAGGCTCATGAATGAAGTACTTAAGGATTTCACAGGTGTGTTTGTGGTAGTGTATCTAGATGGTATACTTATATTCAGTAAAATAGTAGTAGAGCATTTGAAACATGTGGAGATGGTCCTAAAGAGGCTGCAAGAGGAGAAGCTTTCCATAAATCTTGAAAAGTGTGAGTTCTTCAAATAAGAGCTTGTTTATTTGGGGTTTTTAGTATCCTATGGATCACTAAAAATGGATCCAAGTAAGGTGGAAGCTATCTTGAGTTGGCCTACACCAACATGAGCAACAGAGGTGAGGAGCTTTCATGGTTTGGCTCAATTCTATAGGAAGTTTATAAGGAAGTTTAGTGGTATTTGTGCACCAATGGTGGATATCATTAAAGGAGGTCTCAAGACCAAGTTCAAATGGGCTCTTGCAGTAGATCAAGCATTCAAGAGATTGAAAGAACAAGTAGCAACACAGCCTATCCTGAGGCTGCCTATTTTTGATAAACTTTTCACCATAGCATGTGATGCTAGTGGATTGGCAGTAGGTGTGTTAAGCTAGGAAGGTAGATTAGTGGCCTTCTTTAGTGAGAAACTAAATGAAGCTAAGAAGAAATACTCTTCCTATTATTTGAAGCTATATGCCTTAGTAAAATCATTGAGGAAATGGAGGCACTACTTGATACCAAAGGAGTTTGTAGTATTTATAGACAATCAAACCCTTAGCTACATCAATACACAAGAGAATTTGAGCAATAGGCACCTAAAATGGATGGAGTACCTTCAAGCATTCACTTTCACAATCAAGCATAAGAAAGGGTAGCTTAGCAAGGTTACAGATGCACTTAGTAGGAGGTTTATTACCATTCAAGAAGTACAACTAAGTAGCATTGGAATAGAGAGTTTCAAAGACCTCTACAAATATGATGAAGTTTTTGGTGAAGCCTACAAGGTATGCTCTAATTTTCAGAATCATTTCCATAGTAAGTTTTCTAATTTTACCTTGCAAAGTGGTTTTCTATTTAGGGTAAATCAATTGTGTGTTCCCAAGGGATCCATGAGGGAAAACCTCATACAAGAGAAACATAATGGCAACTTGAGTGGTCATTTTGGAGTCAACAAGACCATAGATCTTGTACAAAGATTCTACCATTGGCACAAGTTGGTTAGAGATGTTACCAAATATGTAGAGTAGTGTGTAGTATGCATGAAAGCCAAGGGATGATCCATTAATGTAGGTTTTTACCAACCTCTACCTATGCCAAATAGACCATGGGAGTGTGTGAGCATGGATTTCATTGTGGGCTTGCCAAAGACTAAGCATGGTTATGACAACATATATGTTGTGGTGGATAGATTTAGTAAGATGGGACACTTCATACCTTACAGGAATACACTTGATGCTAGTAACATTTCTCATTTATTCTTTAAATAAATTGTAAGGATCCATGGACTTCCCCTCATCATTGTTTCAGATAGGGATGTTAAGTTCATGAGTCACTTTTGAAAACATTGTGGAGTAGATTGGGTACCAATCTCTCATTTGGATCAACTTACCATCCTCAAATTGATGGCCAAATTGAGGTGGTTAACAATGTGTTGGGAAATTTATTGAGGTGTCTAACTAAAGAATATGGGTAGACATGGAATGTGGTTCTTCCTCAAGTAGAGTATGCATACAATGATAGCAAGAATAGGATTATAGGTAAAAGTCCTTTTAAGATTGTGTATGGGATGCACCTAAGAGGTGTATGTGAACTTAGAGACCTTGGAGCCATGGAATATAGGAGTGGTCATGTTGAAGACTTCACTCAAACAATGAAAGAAATTCAGGAACAAGTAAGGAAGAACATCCTAGATTCAACTCAAAAGTTGAAAGCAAAGGTTGATGAGAAGAGAAGGAACATTTAGTTTGAAATAGGTGACAGTGTTATGGTTCATCTAAAAAAATAAAGGTTATAGAAGGGCATGTCTACCAAGCCACAAATGAAGAGGATTGGTCCCTACAAGATCTTGGCCAAATATGGGGCCAATGCCTACAAGCTAGATCTACCTAGTGGACTAAATATCTCCCCCGTTTTCAACATTTTTGACCTGATCAAGTACAAAGATCCTCTTGCTAAAGTGGATTCCAATGCTATAGACATGTATGCTAATGTAGAACATCAGGCCCTACTTCCCAAAACAAAACTTGAGGTAGCCGAGATCTTAGACTCAAGAGTCAAGAAGACTACCCGGCACAAGGTCTATATGGAGCACTTGATTTAGTGGAAGGGCAGGCCTAAATATGAGGCTACTTGGGTGGAGGTAGAAGACTTAAAGAAATAGGGAATTCTAGAGGATCTACTAGTCCTAGGAGGGACTTAACCTTTTGTCTTTGGGGGAGTATGGTGAGGGCACCTAGGTAGGGTTAGTGTGGTACCTAGTGTGTGCCTAAATTTTGGCTTGTAGTGGCACTAGCCAAGTGGTACAGAGGCACCTAGAAAATAGGGCCCTAACCATTTCTTGGAATTTTGTTGTGTGATGATCTTAATGAGCCTTGTAAGTAAAATAAAGGTCTGAGGACCTCTTTTGTAATTGGTAATATTAGTTAGGGTCTAAGGGTCTTAGGAGTTCCTTGGTTGCCTTAGAATTTGATAGTTACCTATTAGAAAGAGATCATCTAAAGAAGTTAGTGGTCCATTTTAGGAATTTTGATGTCATTTTACATTGGAATGAGTGATCCTACACTTAGGATTCCACTAAAAGGAGTCACAAGCCTAGATTTAGTCTATTAGACAAGAAATTGGAAAAGTTGTAAAAGTTACAAAGTGCAACTTTGCAATTTTGAAAATGTTGCTTGAAAACATTTAGCCATGATATCCTATAATGGTGGATTTCACCTTTAATGTGATGGGAACCCTAGACATACTAATAAAAGACCTAAGAGACCATATATGAACTAAAGAAACCCTAATATTACTAGTACGTGTGTGTCATAGTACAGATAGGACACTCTTGTAATTGTTTTGTGCATGAGAAAGATCACAGTGAATGAATGGAAGCTTTTGGGTGTTAAGTTTTCTACAGTAATACTTTGGCATGATAGTTTGTATTTTTTAGAGTAGATTTTAATTCATTAGATTAGGTGTTTATAGTTTTCTTTCATCAAGTTTGTAAATAGACTATTTAGCCAGTCTGCTGTCCTAAGCCAAACAGTTGGTCTTGTGAGAAATGTAACTCACTATCCCATCGTAGACTTAGTATGGCCATTTGGGGATAGTGAGTAGGTTAAATGTCCTTTGTTCTTGCAGGATGAGGTCCCTTCAAAATCTATGGAGGCATTTTTAAGCTCTTTCCCTAGGCGAGCCTGACCAAGCCTAGTTAGGGAAGAGTGTTGTTGCAGAGATTGTAACTTGCAGGGTTATGAAGATAATGAAGAAACTAGGGATGGAATAGTTAGGAGAGTGTTTTAAGGTATGTTGAATAGAAGGTGAGGTTTTTGGAAATCCTACAAAGCATCAAACCAAGCTAAAGAATAGATAGGCCTAGAAAAGGCCTAGAAACCCTCCAAACCCTCACTTTGTGCAGAGGTATAGTACGACCTTCCTGAGACCCAAAACCTTGAAAATATTTAAGGGTTTTTTGAATGAAAGTCTTTGAAGGAATTTTTTGATGGTCAATGGAAGAAATTGGAGTATTAGCCTGATTTATCAGAGCAGGAGGGCTAATTGGGGCTCCCTTCTAGTAGCCCTGTTTTGGTAGAAAAGTGAAGAATTAGTATAGAAGCTAAATGTTAAGGGTTGACCTAGGAATTGAAACAAGCTATTTGGGAGGTCTTGAAGCATCTCCATGACCTTGCAAAGTGTGTGCAAATAATTTTGAAGAAATCCCATAGCAAAGCTTAAGAACTTTGTGTATTCCTCACCTCGCATGAAAGCCTAGTAGTTGGCAAAGGAAAGATTTTGTTCAAGATAGAAGAGTGGGGTTTAGGACCAGGGGATCAAAGCTTGAAGAAGGTCTTGTAGATCCATTTGGTGGACTTGCAAGTCACCTTAGGTCTCAATGGTTGACAAGAAGCATGAGCTAGTGATTAGCTCATCCCCTCTATCCATCAAGTGGTATTAGAGCCTTATAAAGGTGTGGGAAAAGCTATTGAAGAGAAAGATGAATGTTATCACCTACTGAATCCAATGGATCAAGAAAGATGGTGACCAATGAAGAATTCACCAAGAAAGTTGAAGAGCAAGAGGAAGAAAACAAGTTGTTGAGAGAAAGACTAGCACAACTAGAACGATTGTTAGGTGATGTCCAAGAAAAGGTAGATAGAGTCAAGGACAAGATGGAGTAGAAGGAAGAGCAGTAAGCCAAAGAGAAGGATATTGAGTAGGAGGAAGAAGCCCCAACACTAGACCCTGATATACCAGAGGAACCTTTCTTGAAGGTACTAAAAGAAATAAACAACAAAGCTTTGGAAGGCATTCCCTTGTTTAGTGGCAAGATGGATCCAAATCTTATCATGGATTGGATTGATGGAATAGAGAACCATTTTGAATGTGATGGTGTCTCTGATGCTCAAAAGGTCAAAGTAGAAAAGTCAAGGTTAAGAGGCTCTACCTTAACCTGGTGGAAATTTGTCCAAACAAAAAGAGAGAAGGAAGGGAAGAGTCCCATAGATACTTGGAAAGAAATGGTGACTAAAATTAGGCAGGCTTATATTCCTGATCATTATGAGATATAGTTTCATAGAAGAAGGTAGAACCTTAGAAAAAAGGAGATGGATGTACACTCCTATACTGAAGAGTTTCAAAAACTATGATTAAGGTCCAAGGTGGTGGAAGATGAAAGCATTAGGTTGGCAAGATATTTGAATGGTCTTAAGTGGTCCATCCAAGAAGATATGAGCCTTGTCACTCCTAAAATAGTTCATCAATGCTACCAAATTTCTTTGAAGGTTGAAGAGAAATGAAAGAGGAAGCAGGACCAGACCTCAAAGAATAGAGGAAGGGGCAGAGATGGCAAAGGACATAGGGGAAGCTATGGAGGTAGAAGCAATGATAGTAGACCTCAAGGTGAGGCCAAGCTGACTGAACAAAGTGGAGAGACCAGCCAAAGGGGTGGCTCAAGTAGAGGTAGAGGATTTGGAGGAAGAGGACTATCTTATTTTTCTACCATGAAGTGTTACCACTGTTAGCAATTGGGGCATCCTACCTATAGGTGTCCTGAAAAGAGATCATCTTCATAAGGTGACAAGAAAGTGGCATATGTACATGAAGATACTTCAATTCTAAAGTCTCCTGATATTCAATTGGATTCAGAGAGTGGTGAAAATTTGATGATAAAGAGGGTCCTAATCAAAGAACCAGTCAAGGAGGAGCCCAAACAAAGAAGGTCACTCTTCAAGGTAAGGTGCAAGATAATGGGAAAAGTCTGCAAAGTTATCATAGACTCAAGGTCTACTGATAACATAATCTTTGAGGAGGCCATTACCAAGCTCAAGATTCCTAAAATACCTCATAGCACTCCTTATAAAGTCACATGGCTGAATAAAGGGCAACATGTCTTGGTTAATGAGTAGGCATTGATTGAGTTCACCATAGGTGGGTATAAGGACAAGCTATTATGACATATTTTGCTAATGGATGCTTGTCACCTATTACTAGGTAGGCCATGGCAGTTTGATAGAAAGGCCATGCACAATGGTGAGCTCAACTCATACACTTTTTTTAAGGATGGTGTGAGCTACAAATTAAGTCATTACTTGAACAAGATAGCCAAGGAAGTGGACCTAATGTACTGATGTTGAAGGGAAAAGAGTTCATGAAAACTCTTGAGAAAGAAGGAGTTGGTTATGCTATTGTAGTGAAACCCAAGGAGGACATAGAAACCAAGAAAGAGGACATACCTCATGAAGTGCAATAGATTTTGAAGGAGTTCAAGGGCATTATATCAGATGGAGCACCTGCAACCTTGCCACCTAAGAGAGAAAGTAGCCATCAAATAGATTTGATCCCAGGGGCATCATTGCCAAACAAGGCACCTTACAAGCTAACTCCTGAATAGAATATGGAATTTGCAAAGAAAGTACAAGAATTGATGGATCAAGGGTTAATAATAAAGAGCATCAACCCATGTGTTGTTCCTACTATTTTGGCACCCAAGAAAGGAGGAACATGGAGATTGTCTACAGACTCCAGAGCCATTAAAAAGATTACAATCCGGTATAGGTTTCCTATACCTAGGATTGAAGATCTCATGGATTGTCTAGGAGGGGCTAAGTATTATACAAAGATAGACCTTAAAAGTGGCTATCATCACATAAGAATAAAAGAGGGAGACGAGTGGAAAACAACTTTCAAAACCACTGAAGGACTCTATGAATGGCTAGTCATGCCATTTGGCCTCTCCAATGCTCCAAGCACATTCATGAGGCTCATGAATGAGGTATTGAAAGACTTCATAGGTAAGTTTGTGGTAGTCTATTTAGATGACATATTAATTTTTAGCATGAGTAAAGAGGAACATTTAAATTATCTCAAGATTGTGTTGTCTAAATTGAAAGAGGAACACCTAACCATCAATCTAGATAAGTGTGACTTTATGAAGCAAGAACTAGTCTATTTAGGTTTTGTTCTATCCCAAGGAGATCTAAAGATGGATGACACTAAAGTTGCAGCAATATTATGTTGGCCAACTCCCAAGAATGCTAGTGAAGTGAGGAGTTTCCATGGCCTAGCTCAGTACTATAGAAAGTTCATCAGGAACTTGAGTGGGATATGTGCTCCAATGATGGAAACCAACAAGGGTGGATTGAAAACTAAATTTGTGTGGACATCTACAGTAGATAAGGTATTTGAGACATTAAAGAAAGAGTTAGCTATTAAGCCTATTCTAAGGTTTCCTACCTTTTATGAACCCTTTGTCATAGAATGTGATGCTAGTAACATAGCAGTAGGAGGAGTTTGGAGTCAAAGTAATAGACCAGTGGCTTTCTTTAGTGAGAAGCTAAATGCAGCAAAGAAAAAGTACTCCTCCTATGATCTAGAACTTTATGCACTTGTTCAATCCCTTAGGAAGTGGAGGCATTATCTTTTTCCCAAAGAGCTTTTAGTGTTCACTAACAATCGGGCTTTTACCTCTCTCAACTCCCAAGACAAATTGAGTCAAAGACATGTCAAGTGGGTACAATATTTACAGTATTATACCTTCACCATAAAGCACAATAAAGGGTGGCTCAACAAAGTAGCAGATGCCTTGAGTAGAAGGTTGCTCACTATTCAAAAAGTCCAAATGAAAAGCGTAGGATTGGATAACTTCAAGGAGCTCTACCAAATTGATGAAGACTTTGCAGCAGCATACAAGGTTTGTCAAGAACATATGAATCACTTCCATGGTGAGTTTGCAGAGTATACATTATAGAATGGACTCTTATTTAAAGGAGGGCAATTATGTGTTCCAAGAGGATCCATGAGGGAAAACCTCATTCAAGAAAAACACAATGGGAGTTTGAGTGGCCACTTTGGCCTCAACAAGACCTTGGAATTGGTCTAAAGGTACTACTATTGGCCTAAAATGCAAAGAGATGTCAGGACCTATGTTGAGGAATGCATCATATGTCAAAGAGCCAAGGGTACTTCTATAAATGTAGGACTTTATCAGCATCTCCCCATACCAAGTAGACCATGGGAATGTGTAAGTATGGATTTTGTCGTTGGTTTACCTAGAACAAAGAGTGGCTTTGATAGTATCTATGTTGTGGTGGATAGATTCATAAAAATGAGTCATTTTATCCCATGTAAAGTCACTCATGATGCAAGTCATATTGCTTTTTTTTTTTTCAAAGAAGTTGTAAGAATTCATGGCTTTCCAAGTAGTATTGTATCTGACAGGGATAGTGAATTCATGGGACACTTTTGGAGGTCCTTATGGAAAAGACTAGGTACCAATTTAGCATTTAGTTTAGCTTACCATCCTCAAATTGATGGTCAAACTAAGGTGGTCAATAGGACACTTGGAAATTTTTTAAGGTTCTTAACTAAGGAATATGGTTTAACATGGGATTTAGTCCTTCACCAAGCAGAGTTTGCCTATAATGATAGCATCAACAAGACTACATGCAAGAGTCCCTTTGAGATTGTCTATTGGATACATCCTAGGGGTGTATGTGAACTAATAAATCTAGAAAATCAAGTCCCAGATAGTGGCTATGCTGAAGATTTTAGTCAATCCATGAAAGTACATGACCAAGTGAACCAATCCCTTATTGACAACACCAAGAAGATCAAAGACAAGTTTGATCTCAAGAGAAGAGAGGTTTAGTTTGGTGTAGGTGACCTAGTCATGGTCCACCTAAACAAAGAAAGAATGGAAAAAGGAGTTCCTACAAATCTGTAGATGAAGAGAGTTGGTCCATGTCCCATATTGGCCAAGTATAGACAAAATGCTTACAAAGTTGGTCTACTAGATGATCTAGCTATCTCTCCCATCTTCAACATTCTAGACCTAGTTAGGTACACATGACCTCTTACTAAGGTAGATTAGAATGTGGAGGAAGCTAAGAAGGAAGTTCAAGCCATAGCCCTGCCTCCCACAATCAAGCTAAGAGCAGAGAAGATATTGGAATCCTAGGTGGACACAAAGACTAGGCATGGAGTCTATAAATAAAACCTTATCAAGTGATAGGGTAAACTAGATTCAAAAGCAACTTGGGTCCCTGAGAATTAGTTTCACCTTTAGGACATAGACCTCCACCTATTGTCTCCACCAGGGACTTAGCTTCTTTGCTGGGGAGTATGGTGCAGGGGCATCTAGAAAATAGGGCCCTCACCATTTTTTGGAATTTTGTTGTTTGATGCTCTTAATGAGCCTTGTAAGTAAAATAAAGGTCTGATGACCTCTTTTGAAATTTTCAATATTAGTTAGGGTCTAAGGGTCTTAGGAGTTCCTTGGTTGCCTTAGAATCTGATAGCTACCTCTTAGAAAGAGGTCATCTGAAGAAGTTAGAGGTCCATTTTAGGAATTTTGATGTCATTTTACACTAGAATGAGTGATCCTACACTTAGGATTCCACTAAAAGGAGTCACAAGCCTATATTTAGTCTATTGGACAAGAAATTGGAAAAGTTGTAAAAGTTGCAAAGTGCAACTTTGCAATTTTGAAAATGTTGCTTGACAACATTTAGCTATGATATCCTATAATGGTGGATTTCACCTCTAATGTGATGGGAACCCTAGACATACTAGGAAAAGACCTAAGAGACCATATATGAACTAAAGAAACCCTAATATTACTAGTACGTGTGTGTCAGAGTACGGACAGGACACTGTTGTAATTGTTCTATGCATGAGAAAGATCACAATGAATGAATGGAAGCTTTTGGGTGTTAAGTTTTCTACTGTAATACTTTGGCATGATAGTTTGTATTTTTTAGAGTAGATTTTAATTCATTAGATTAGGTGTTTATAGTTTTCTTTTATCAACTTTGTAAATATATTGTTTAGCCAGTCCGCTGTCCTGAACCAGATAGTTGGTCTTGTGAGAAATGTAACTCACTATCCCATCGTAGACTCAGTACGACCATTTGGGGATAGTGAGTAGGTTCAATGTCCTTTGTGCTTGCAGGAGGAGGTCCCTTCAAAATCTATGGAGGCATTTTTAAGCTCTTTCCCTAGGCAAGCCTAACCGAGCCCAGTTAGGGAAGAGTGATGTTGTAGAGATTGTAACTTTGGCCTCAACAAGACCTTGGAATTGGTCTAAAGGTACTACTATTGGCCTAAAATGCAAAGAGATGTCAGGACCTATGTTGAGGAATGTATCATATTTCAAAGAGCCAAGGGTACTTCTACAAATGTAGGACTTTATCAGCATCTCCCCATACCAAGTAAACCATGGGAATGTGTAAGTATGGATTTTGTGGTTGGTTTACCTAGAACAAAGAGTGGCTTTGATAGTATCTATGTTGTAGTGGATAGATTCAAAAAAATGAGTCATTTTATCCCATGTAAAGTCACTCATGATGCAAGTCATATTGCTTATTTTTTTTTCAAAGAAGTTGTAAGAATTCATAGCTTGCCAAGTAGTATTGTATCTGACAGGGATAGTAAATTCATGGGACACTTTTGGAGGTCCTTATGGAAAAGACTAGGTACCAATTTAGCTTTTAGTTTATCTTACCATCCTCAAACTGATGGTCAAACTAAGGTGGTCAATAGGACACTTGGAAATTTTTTAAGGTGCTTAACTAAGGAATATGGTTTAACATGGGATTTAGTCCTTCACCATGCAGAGGTTTCCTATAATGATAGCATCAACAGGACTACAGGAAAGAGTCCCTTTGAGATTGTCTATGGGATACATCCTAGGGGTGTATGTGAACTAAGAAATATGGAAAATCAAGTCCTAGATAGTGGCTATGCTGAAGATTTTAGTCAATCCATGAAAGAAGTACATGACCAAGTGAAACAGTCCCTTATTGACAACACCAAGAAGATCAAAGACAAGGTTGATCTCAAGAGAAGAAAGGTTTAGTTTGGTGTAGGTGACCTAGTCATGGTCCACCTAAACAAAGAAATAATGGAAAAATGAGTTCCTACAAAGTTGCAGATGAAGAGAGTTGGTCCATCTCCCATATTGGCCAAGTATGGATAGAATGCTTACAAAGTTGGTTTACTAGATGATCTAGCTATCTCTCCCATCTTCAATGTTGTAGACCTAGTTATGTATAGAGGACCTCTTACTGAGGTAGACTAGAATGTGGAGGAAGCTAAGAAGGAAGTTCAAGTCATAGCCCTGCCTCCCACAATCAAGCTAAGAGTAGAGAAGATATTGGACTCCTAGGTGCACACAAAGACCAGGCATGGAGTCTATAAAGAACACCTTATCAAGTGGTAGGGTAAACTAGATTCAAAAGCAACTTGGGTCCCTAAGAATTAGTTTCACCTTTAGGGCATATACCTCCACCTATTGTCTCCAGTAGGGACTTAGCTTCTTTGGTGGGGAGTATGGTGGAGGGGCACCTAGAAAATAGGGCCCTCACCATTTCTTGAAATTTTGTTGTGTGATGCTCTTAATGAGCCTTGTAAGTAAAATAAAGGTCTGAGGACCTCTTTTGTAATTGGCAATATTAGTTGGGGTCTAAGGGTCTTAGGAGTTCCTTGGTTAGCTTAGAATCTGATAGCTACCTCTTAGAGAGAGGTCATCTAAAGAAGTTAGTGGTCCATTTTCATAATTTTGATGTCATTTTACATTGGAATGAGTGATCCTACACTTAGGATTCCACTAAAAGGAGTCACAAGCCTAGATTTAGTCTATTGGACAAGAAATTGGAAAAGTTGTAAACGTTGCAAAGTGCAACTTTGTAATTTTGAAAATGTTGCTTGACAACATTTAGCCATGATATCCTATAATGGTGGATTTCATCTCTAATGGGATGGGAACCCTAGACATACTAGGAAAAGACCTAAGAGACCATATATGAACTAAAGAAACCCTAATATTACTAGTACGTGTGTGTCAAAGTATAGACATGAGACTGTTGTAATTGTTTTGTGCATG
Source organism: Chamaecyparis obtusa (assembly GCA_027943335.1). Classification (NCBI taxonomy): domain Eukaryota; kingdom Viridiplantae; phylum Streptophyta; class Pinopsida; order Cupressales; family Cupressaceae; genus Chamaecyparis; species Chamaecyparis obtusa. The sequence continues at coordinate 63,692 of BSBK01004767.1, forward strand.
AGAAAGATCATAGTGAATGAATGGAAGCTTTTGGGTGTTAAGTTTTCTATTGTAATACTTTGGCATGATATTTTGTATTGTTTAGAGTATATTTTAATTCATTAGATTAGGTGTTTATAGTTTTCTTTTATCAAGTTTGTAAATAGACTGTTTAGCCAGTCCACTATCCTAAACCAGACAATTGGTCTTGTGAGCAATGTAACTCACTATCCCATCAGAGACTCCGTACAACCATTTAGGGATAGTGAGTAGATTTAATTTCCTTTGTGATTGTAGGATGAGGGCCCTTCAAAATCTATGGAGGCATTTTCAAGCTCTTGCCCTAGGTGAGCCTAACCAAGCCCAGTTAGGGAAGAGTGTTGTTGCAAAGCTTGTAACTTGCAGGGTTGTGAAGATAATGAAGAAACCATGCATGGAATAGTTAGGGGAGTTTGTTAAGGTCCATTGACAAGAAGGAAAGGTTTGTGGCAATCCTACAAAGCATCAAACCAAGCTAAAGAATAGACAGACCTAGAAAAGGCCTAGAAACCCTCCAAACCCTCACTTTGTGCAGAGGTACAATACGACCTTCCTGAGACCCAAAACCTTGAAAATATTTAAGGGTTTTCCAAATGAATGAAAGTCTCTGAAGGAAGTTTGTGATGGTCAATGGAAGAAATTTGAGTATTAGCCTAATTTGTGGGAGCAGGAGGGCTAATTGGGGCTCCCTTCTAGTAGCCTTGTTTTGGTAGAAAAGTGAAGAATCGGTATAGAAGCTAAATGTTTAGGGTTGACCTAGGAATTGAAATAAGCAATTTGGGAGGTCTTGAAGCATCTCCATGACCCTAAAAATTGTGTGCAAAGAATTGTGAAGAAAGCCCATAGGAAAGCTTAAGAACTTTGTGTAGTCCTCTCCTAGCATGAAAGCCTAGTAGTTGGAAAAGGAAATATATTATTCAAGATAGAAGAGTGGGGTTTAGGATCAGGGGATCAGAGGTTGAAGAAGGTCCTATAGATCCATTTGGTGGACTTTCAAGTCACCTTAGGTCTCACTGGTAGACAAGAAGCATGAGCTATTGATTAGCTCATCCCCTCTCCCTATCACCTAGCAACTAGAATAGGGTGTAGTCCTATTCCTTTTTTGGGTCTACTAAATGTTTGGTCTTCTTGTCTGGTTCTCCCTATCTTAGTTTGAGGTGTGTTTTGGTCACCAAGTGAGCCAAACTAGCTTAGTTGGCTAGATTTCTAAAATTGTGGATAGTGGGATATTTTGTTATTCTCATGACCTCTTTTGTTTTCTAAGGCTTTCCATGGTCTGTGTGTGACCTTAGTTTGCTCTGGGTTGAGTGCCCTTGAGTTTTAGATGACTATCTTAGCCATTTGTCAAATGTTGCTTGACAAATTCCAAAGTTGTCATGACAATTCTTAAAGTTGTCATGATAGTTTCTTTGCAAATATTGTAACCAGCTTACTTGGAGGTGTAGCCCAATCCTTGTGACCTAACACCAAGGAGAGAGTACAAAAACAAAATAAACCCTAATTTCCAAGGATTGGGAAGTGTGTAGTATGGAGGAGAAAGATTCACTATTGCAGATTTGTGTATTTGTTTTGACAGAGATATAGATTTTGGATGACAGAGTTTAAAATGGATTGAAATCCTTATTGTAATGCTTTCATGTGATGTTTATTAATGAATTTTGAATCATAGACTAGTTTTTAGCATTTCATTTGAGTATTTAGTTAGTATTTCTTTATTTTCCTTATTTTGTTCTGTCTCAGGTTAGCCCTGGCAGGGTTTAGAAGAATGGAGTGCTACAACACCTTCCCACCATACAATCTATATGGGTCCTTGGGATTCATGTATAGACTCCTTTTAGTATATTTTTTGTAGAGGAGGGACCCTAGAAAGTTTTCCATGCATCTATAATTTGATGCCCTAGGTAAGCATACTAGTTTGGTTAGGGATTAGTGAGTGACTGTAGAGCTAATGGGATGATTGAGTGCACTCAAAGCCTCAATCCAAGCATGTGGAGGGGAGATACAATGCTTAGAAATAATTTACAACACTAAGGAATGTTGGAGGAAGATAGATGGAGGTTGTATTGACAAACCCTCACTGGTTCACATAGTGAGTTCAAAACCCTCAAAAGTAGCCTTAATTCTAGCAGGTCCTGTACAGACGGTATTGGGAAGGGAGACCAAAAAATATTCAAGTATTCCCAAAAGGGTACTCCAAACCATGAATTATTGGGTGCCCTATTCAGATAAGTTTGAATTTATAAGTAGAAAGGGATGAATTAGGCCTACTAAGTCTTGTAGCCTTTTTGGGCCAGTCAGCAAGCCAATTTGGTTAACGATAGGATTGAACCTGTTGGAATATGTTTGTGATGGGGTTTTGAATGCATATTAATTGAATAACATTATCCTCTCCATTTGAGGATAGATATAGGTTGCATTCCTATTTCATATAGAGATGAACAATGCTAGGAAAAATAGAGAAGTATTTTGGAATAGTGAGTCTTCTTATCTAATCACTATTGTCAGAGACTGAATGGAAAGAGTAGGAGTTGAGACTCCTTGGTAGGGACTAGGATAGATCCCTAAGAGCATAGGAGCTTAGCCTATGTGATTCTAGAAGGGCCTAGAATAATAATAGAGCAAGGTTTATGTTACATCAAGTAGAGTCTGTGAAGTGTTGAGCCATCAACAGAAGGTCTATGTGACCAAGTAAAGTATTTATGCTATACATTGGAATGATCTAGATAGTTTGTCAAAGCGTAGTTCACCAAGATCCATATATGGTGTGTATTTTTTATTTAGAAGGTTGTAGCCTTCGCTCCTTTGAGTAGTGTGCTCATTGACAGTGCATCCTCACCCCTAATAAGGTTAATTGTAAAAGACTCCTAATAGGGTCTGACCCTTGACCAGGTCACTATGCTAAATATAGTAAAGAAACTCCTAACAGTGTTAAGGATCTTTCAACAAGGATCATAAAACACTAGTGGAGATTATTAGTGGGTGTCAATTCTCACCGGGTTTTTTACCTATTTGGGTTTCCCCATAACCAAAATATTGGTGTTTTGTTCAAGTGTTCTATCATTGTGTTTATGATTTATGTTTAATTATACTTAATTGGATAAAAAATTGAAACTAGTAGATAGCTGATTCACCATCCCCCCATCTCAGTTATCTCTTGGGACTATTCCTAACACTTACTACTCCTCCTGAGTATAAGACAATTCCTAAGAGGAAGAAAGAGATTAGCACTATCCATCCATCCTCTTGAATAACAAGAAATAGGAAAAACACTCAAACAGCTCCATAAGTAAGCTTCAAACCCAATCTTAGTGTGTTAAGTGCAAGAATCATTGATGAAGGTAGAATTGATCAAGTAGGAAAGTTCTATGAGAAATACAATGATATTGACAAATCAGAGATACATGGAATGATTTTCAAACACATGTTGAAGTTTAAGAAGATAGTCCTAGAACTCAAGACTACAATTCTTGATAATGTGTGGAACATCTTAGAGTTCCTAAAAAGACAAGCCATTGAAGAAGATCTAAGAATAAGAGAAAAGATCTTAGATGAGAGTTTTCTAGTATGTTCTCTAGAGGAGAAATCTTTGTTACTAGATCTTGTTCGAATTAGGAGAGATAGGGTACTGAGAGGGGAGGGGTGAATCGGTGCCCACAAAAACTTTTACTCATAAACCTTTCAGATCTATAATAGTAAATAATCGTAACCTTCCAAAATAACTTGTATCTAATACATGTATCATTCATCCATTCAACTTGAGAAAGTAAACAACATGAAATCAACTATATAACATTTTGATAACACATGTATTTTGGTAATGTAGAAACCCTTGTTAGAAGGTTAAAACTGTGGTGGGGATGAGACCCACAAATTCTTGACTACTATAGATAGAAAAGGTTTGCCTGCTAGGGCTACAAGTTTTGATCACTTCTGGTGATCTTACCCTGTTAGGAGTACATATTAGATCAACTAGATCTACCTATTTATAGGATTTTAGCAACACTACTTGAGTGTACATTCGGTAAAGAGATTTACAATAAGACTGTCAAATCTACTCTGTTAAGAGATTTTACAAAAATCTACTACAATGATTAGAAAGAAATAGGTATCTATCTGCTAATGATAACTTAATTTTCTGATACATATCAATAAAGTACTGATAAAATATCACCTTTACTATGATGAATCTCTGCTCTGAACTACTTGGTTAGCATGCTCTGATTCTTCTTAATCTGATAACCTCTGAATACTGATTTACTCTATCAACTGATAATCTTAAAGGTTGGAAAGTACTTCAAGTGCTTCTTTGCTCATACATCATTTCACATAAAAAATGATGTAACATAAAAAATATATAGCATACAACATTATTCCACTTATACACAATTAGGTTTACAAATCTTAGACAAAACCCTAAGATCTATGGTGTACAAAAATAACCTAGATCAAACTATTACATAAGATCTTCATCGTATCTCAACAAAAATTTGTTCTTGATCTTGGTAAAACATTTTATGATTTGTTGTAACCATTTTCATAGAAGAATGTGCCATTCCTAAATACTATGTCATTTCTTATGATCCTAGGTAAACACTGTATAAACTGTTTGGTGTTTGTTCTAATGCTTGGTGTTTACTATCACTCAGTATCAGTGTCTTCTGATGCTCGGTAAACTATCTAATGCTCAGTCTATACACTTAATTGATTGGAATGTTTTTCTTATAGTTATCAAATAGCTTCATATAAGTAACCGGCCGATATTCTTTGATAGCCTTTGATACTAATGACAATCATTAATGCTCAATAGAGACAACAATCTCCCTCTTTGGCATTAGTATCAAAACTTGAATGTATATAGAACTTATGTCTCAAAAAACTTATATCTCCACCATATACATAACATATCAAAAATTTATAAATGCTCTCCCTTGGTGCATGCTCTGATAATGTGCAGTATACTTAGCAAAAATGTACATATTTTTCATATACATATTTTGCATATACATTGATTTCCCACTTTTTGATATGATTACCAAATACAAAAATTGTATGCTTACAGCTTGTCAAAAATGTGTTGATGGGTTTTCTTCAGTGACGCAAAGAGGCTTTCCCATTCCTCTTTCAAGTTGGTGAGAGCAATGTGCTCAAGATTGACTTGTGCATGCATATCAAATATGTTGTCCAACACAAAAATCTCTGGTGTTGCAACAAGAAATTGTGCCCTGACAATATGCTTCTCAAAAAATTTCAAGTATGGAAGGAGTTTTGACTACAACTCAGTAACTTGATCAGTTATGTACTCTTCTTGTTTCTTGAGATCTTCTATCAACCGCTTCAGTTCTTGAACTCTGAGTATGTGCTTAGCAATAGCTTGAGGCTTGGTTATAGCTACTAGTGCACTAACAGAGATTTCATTCTTAAACTGTTTAATCTTTTCATTGATCTCTGCAGTGAATGTTCTGATAGTGCATAGCTTTTACAAGATTTGGCAAATAGAGCTAATAATACACTGAATCTCAGTTATTACCTCTAAAAGTTTAACCTTGTTAAATGCCACTTCTTGGCTTATTCTTTCAACTAATTTATCTTGTATTTTTTACTTTGCCCACTCTTTAATTATTTTGTCAGCATCGACATCTAGCGTGTTGATTCCTTCAGCAAGAGTAGCAAGCTGGTCCATAATTGGTGTGTCTTCATCTACATGTTGTGTGTGTGAATTTTTTACCTAGCTGTAGACACAACACTTCAGTAAAACATTAGAGGTTAGCAAAAAAAAAACCAAAATATGTAAGTAGTTGAAGCTATGCTAACTAGGTGATTTACTGCCTTCTAGTAGGTGTGAGTATGATGTTCTCAGACTAGAATCAATATCAGTGACAATGCAACACCTAAATGAAAGATTTGAATGCAAAAGAATGAAAGACTATGTATGTAGATTATTCTATATTTTTGGATTTTCTATGCAATTAGGATGAAAAACTCTATGAATCTAATTTAGAAGAATGAAATTGAATTCAGATTTAAGCTAAGAATTAAATGAATTGAATTAAAATCTATGATATGAAACTATGGAAAGCTATGAAATGATCTCACAAAATTGTCTATCGTAAGAGCTTGATTCTTCAGATGTCAATTCACTAGAGTAATTGTACAAATTTGAGAGATGATTTTAAAAGAGTTGAAGCCTTGATTTTATAGAAATCCAAGGCTTTGAGGATGCAAGAGAAAAGCCATAAATCACTCTTGATAAACTCAGGTTGATTTTTGAGTTAACAAGAAATTAAGAATATTTAATTCATAAAATCATGCAAAAGCAATTTTTATCTCAAAATAGAGCTTTAGTTTTTTTTGTTTTTTTTAACTCATCATCAGATGTTGAGTTTCAATTTTAAAATTGATTGTTAATTTCTAGTTGCTTTCTTTTTTTGATTGTGCATGATTTAATATGAATTAATTAAATAAATAAAGTGATTTATTCTCCACTTAACTGATTTTTAATTAAAACAATTGATTTATGGGTTAATCAATTATTAAATCAAACTTTATTCCAATTAAATCATTAAATTTGACAACTTTGATTTTAAATCAATTAAATAAATATTCAATTGATTATTTGTAGGAATTTTGATTTATTATCAAAATAAAAACAATATTAATTAGGAATAAATGAAATTAAATCTAATTAAATAATTAAGTGGCAGAATTAAATTAATTAATTGAATATTCATCATATTCAATTAATCAACTTTAGGATAAATAAGATTTATCGCCAAATAATCATTAAATTAAGAATAATTATGATAAATTAGGAATATTTCTAGGAATATTCCCTAATGCAAAATTTAGGATAATCAATTAAATTCGATAATGTGCAGATGTGCCTTAGGTTAGGAATTTTGTATCAATTTCATTCAATTTGAAGATGTAGGAGGTTAATGAACCTATAGCCCATTTTTGGGGTATTACATTTTTCCCCTCTTTGAATTACTGTGCGAAGCGCAGTGGTTCAAAGAATAGTCTATGTATGATAAAGATGTTGAGATTTATTTGAAAGATGAACTGATTCCAAGATAGAAATCGATTGAAAGATTGGAAAAAGATGCTGACATAGTCTATGTATGATATATGTATGAAACTGGTTTGAAAGATGAACCGATTCAGAGACAAAAACCAATTGAAAGATTTAAAGATGCCGACATAGTCTATGTATGATATATGTATGAAACTGATTTGATTTGAAAGATTTAAAGATTTAAAGATTTAAGATTTAGGTCCTGAATGACCAAAGATAATGTTAACTATAACAACAATGAACAGGTGATTACAAAAAAGTGCCAAAATGCCTGATTTTGAACCTTATGATTGTGAAGAAGTGAGTGACCGATTTCAAACCTAAATGTCCTTGTATGAATCATATTGGTATCACATCCTAAACCCATCAGTTACAAAGAGCCAAGGAAATGGCACTAATGAACTGATAGTTACAAAAGCTAATATAGTTTACAAGATAGATTTAGGATACCAGATTGATATGGATCTCAATGAATCTGATATGCCCCAAGAAATGAAAGATTTTCCCCAAGCGACAAGGACTTTTGATGAATCAACAACTAGATGTGGTTGTTGTCTTGATTACTAAGGAAAGATTTGATTGACAAAATTGAGTTACAGACTTTGAATGATGTGCAATACCATGCCCCCTTTGGGATTAAAATTGAAATCTGACAAGAAAAGTCAGCATTATAGTTTAGAAGCATGTTAATTGATTTGAGAAATGGTTATTCACGTTCGAGAATGCGTTCTACATCATTTAGAGGTCCTATAGACCAATTTTGACTAGGTTAAACCATGAGTTGACCATAGTTGACCAAGTTGAAATTTTGATAGTTTGATGTAAGATAATCAGTTAAGTTGAATTCTAGATTTCTTTGATGATTGAAGGTTGATTATGCAAGTAGTTAATAATATGAATGATCTCAGATTTTGATTTTGATCCCGAAAAAGGATTCTACTTGCTATTTCGTTGGATGGACCTTCGTGTAAGATTCAGCTCTTGTATTCATGTTTAGCATTTTTGGTTTTGAAGAATCATTTAAGTGTTCAAGCAATTTGTGAGATCATGCAAAGTGCAAAATGAAATGCAAACCTAGGACCTAGGACCTAGTCACTGATCATGTGTCTATTTGTTTTCATCATTGAACTTTTTAGGTAACCAAATAAATCAATATAATGCCCACTAGTTATGAAACCATAGACATATGAATATCGATTTGTATGCACAGGAATCAATACAACACCCACTGGTTAGGCAACCATGGACATATGAATATTGATTTTATTTTCGGAATGTCAGATTAGATATAAGCACCAAGGCACAAATGCCAAGATGACCTGAATATCATGTCCATTTTGATATAGCAATTTGTATAAGCATCAAAACATAAATGTTGTGATGACCAGAATATGCCTTGTGTTACAAATACATCAAGCAGTCAAGAGATCATTCTAAATCCAATGTGAATTACCCGTAGTGACCCTTTATCATTCACATCCTTAGGTAAGATCACATTTCACAATAGGAGAAAGAACTCACTCAAAAAAGACAATAATTAGATCAAACTTCCTTGAATTTTCTGGGTATTAATGGTTGAGGTATGCATGGCCATCCAATTCGAGATAGAGGCTCTTATAGTCAAACACCATTTCAATCCAAATTTCCAAAGTTGTTGGATTTTCACATACAAGAAGAAAACAAAGAAAAGATTATGCCCCCAGTCATCACTCTCTAAATCCTGTAGAGGACATCATTGAAGAGCTCATGGGAAAAAAATATGCAACAATCTCAATGTGAATCAGTAAGCATACAAGGAGATAAAAGCATGTAAAAAGCATAGATTTTTTTTCAGTTTGATGTTTGATTGTGTTGTTGTAGATGCAAAATCATTTCTATGCAAAAACAAATCGAGAAATATGTACAAACTAAAGCAAGATGAAAAGCTAGGAAAGACCAAGATTGCACTGATAGATGGAGCGTTTTGAACAAGTGGCATCTGTTTGCCAGGTTTTCACCATCTTGGTAGAGATTCTATTTTTGCTACCAAGGCACTTTTTCTTTTTCTTCTTTTTTTGTATTTTTCATTTTTCCAATTTTTTTGATATTTTTAATTTTTTTGTGAATCATCAAGGCACCCATTGCTAGGTTTTCACCAAGATGTTCATTTTTTCAGGACTTTTTCATATTTTTAAGATTTTTTTAGGACATTTTACCATACACTGAATGCCTTAGGAATAGAATTTCCTTAGATGGAGAACATTGATTGGTTCTCAAAGTTGTTCTCCTTTAGTTGTTGAGAGTTGATAGGCACCAGAGCCAAAAGTAGCAGTAATAACAAAGGGACCCAGTCGGTTGGGTTCAAACTTCCCCTTGTGTTTTCTATGTGATTGATTTTTAGGATTTTCTCTCAAGACTAGATCGCCAACCTGAAATTCTTTGTCTAACTTTCTTGTTGTAACCTCTAGACATTCTCTTCTGATACACTCTGAAATGATCATATGCTACTTTTCTATGCTCATCTAGTAGTTCAAGTTCTTGCAACCTAGACACTCTATAGTTATCATCAGCTACTAGACCATGCATGCTGATTCTTAGTGATGGGATTTCAACCTCAATAGGTAGTACTAATCAGTATGTACAAAGGATGCCCCTAGATAGAATGGGCATCAAACTCCCAAGAAAGATCACATCATGTAGTCCCAATGTCTAGCAAGGTGGAGAATAAGAGGGATTAGCAAGCTAGTGGAAGAGATGGAAGACAAGAGAATGAAGGAGAATGAAGGAGAATGAAGGGAAGAAATCCTCAAGCAAAAAATCCTCAAGGGTACCCAAGCTAGGGAAAAATTGTCATGTAAAGAAAATTTGGACAAGCAATGAAAGGCTAGCATAAGATAAGTCACAAAAGCATAATGCCAAAGAAGGAAAGGATGTAGTCCAAAGGAGTAGACATGTCAAGAGGTTTCAAATCATCGTGTTCTACTCTTTTTTTATTATATCAAGAACAAAGGGGAAAAGGATAGTGAAAGACTAGAATGAATGGAGGAAAATAAATATGAAGGCTAAATAGGAAGGGAATGAAAGAAAGATCATCATAGGATAGCTCACAAGATAGCCAAATGTTCATGTATAGATCAACATTGTCAAGATCAAAGAGAGAAGATGGAATGGATGAAATATGTAGAAGAACTACGCATGATGCATGATTGCTAGGTTTTCATCATGATACTTATCCAAGGCACCACAAGGGAGTGGTTTTCACCGTAGGATGAATTTATTTCTCTTTACTTTTGCTACTAAGGCACTTGTTTCCAGGTTTTCACCAAGGCACATTTTCAATTTATTTATTTTTTCTTTTTTTTTTGGAAGAAGGCAAGCTCTTTAGATAATACTTCTTGAAAGGAAAAACCATGATATGCCAAGGATTCAAAATGATATGCTCAAATATGCTAATAGGGAAAGGGAGATGGAAGAGAAAAATGGAAGATAATGTTTTATGTAAAGCGAGTGAGGTTGGAAGATAGGAGGAATAGGCAAGTGAGGAAAAAGGATAGAAGGTAGAAGGATAATGAATGGAAGGATTGTGAAAGGGTAGATGGAAAGGAAGGAAAGATCAACATCAACACACACCTTGAAGGGTGGTGAGAGGATGGAGGAAATGTGAATGAAGGAATACATGAAGGAATATGGTGAATGGATAGTAGAGGTTGTGGTTTAGGCACATGGAATGGAATAATGTTTTTGGAAGAAGATGAAGTGGAAGTCTTTGGAAGCTTGAGTGTCAACTTCACTTTTTTCTCAACACTAGACTCTTTCAAGAGAGATTTTGGAATCCATATAGCCATAGGCTTTTCATTTATTTTTTATGATTTAGAGAGAATATCTTCAATGATGGATTTTCGAATCCATACTTGTCTTGTAATTTTTTTCTTAGATATCTCTTTTGACTTTATTCATCCATGTTGATTAGAGGAGACACGATGATCTTCTTTTTTTGATGGATTCTTGTATTGCTTCTTTTTCTTTTATTGAACATTCAAGTTACTTCCAAATGACTTGGGACTTGTGGAAGAACAAGGATATGACTGGTTTAGATGGGTGGGTAGATGAAAAGGATTCAAGGGTATGCATCTATGTTGATCTTGAGGAAAGATAGGATATGGAGGTATGTAGGGACCCAAGATGGATGGTGAATTAGGAGAGTTAGGAGGGGAAAGTGAAGGGGCATAAGGACCCAAGATGGAAGGCAGACATGAAGCTCTTAGTATTGGTGGAGGAGGTCCAAGGATGGAAGTGGAAGACGCAAAAGGATAATCAACAAGTTTATCAATATTTATATGACAACTAAGGACATCAGCATCTTTAGAGTGAGCATTATGATTTTTAATAGAATCATGGACATCTTGAATATGAGCACCTTCTTTGATAGGATTTTTCAAAGCTTGCAAAGACTTAGCAGGAGTAGAAAGTGGAAATGAACATGAAGTGGTAGAATAAGAAGATGGAAGACTTTGATCTTGACAAGGATCTTTGGATAGCACAAGTGTACAATTTTTTTCTTGATTTTCAATAGGCTTAACATTGGAAGTAACAACATTAGTTTTAATAACCTTAATGGAAGTATCATCTTTGGAAAGCACAAGTGTAGTTAAGTTATTTTGATTGTCAATAAGCTCAACGGTGTAAGTGGTAGCTTGATCTTGGTTAGGAGAAGACTTAAGACATGATGGGATGAATGAGAAAGGGTGTACAGAATCAAAAGAACCATGGAACAGATAAGAGACATCATGAAAAGGATTGGATGACATGGAAGTTTCTTGATCTTAATCTTTCTTTATATTCTTTTCTTTATCATTTTTGGAGTCCTCTTGACATGGAGCCACTTCTAAGGACAAGGAAGCATGTTGGGATTGTATGGAAGACTTTGGAAGAGATGGTGGAGGACTACCTAAAGTAGGAATTATAGCATATAAAGGCTTAATCTCTTTAGGTTTAGTATTATTGAAAGTATTTTCAGCCAAGTGAAGGTTAGCTTGAGTTTCTTTAAGAGGTATCCCTTGAGGATAATTAAAGGAAACCACATGAAAAGTATTAGGACCTTTGGAGGATGAAGGACTTGTGAAAGATTTGATAGGCTTGGAAGCTTTAGGAAATGTATAGGTATTCGAGGAAGTAGGGGATGGAAGGGAACCATCACAAGACAAAGGTTTAGCATTAACATGATCTTTCTTGAGAGTGTAATCTTTATTTTCAGCATGAGAGTTCTTAGAAGAGAGATACTTAGAGTATTGACATTTTAAATTAGAGTGGTACATTTTATATTCCTCAATAGAAGTAGATGTATCATCTAGGTATTGTTCATGGAAATCATCAAAGTCTCTTTCAAAATTAGAATCATATGGATCACCGTCACAATCTATCCAATGTGACGTCTCATTTCCAATAAGCATGAGCACACGACAAGGAGGACTCTTAGGAATAGAGGTGTCATAGGTATCATTATATTGTCTATCATCATAGTCATCATAGTCTTCAAAGATGGATGTGTTACTCTCTATGAAAGAGATATCATAAGGGTCATCACGTTGCTCATTATGGTATGTCTTGAGAAGAGAAGTAAGGCTCTTGGGAGAATTAGAAGAGGAGCGACATCGTGGAGAAGAGGAAGGTGAAGACCTAGCAGAGGAAGAAGATGTGCATGATGAGGAATGATGAGAAGACTTAGGTTCCATAACAAGATCATCCATTTTCAAGAGAGGTTCCATAACAAGATAGTTGAAATTCATGGTTCTGGAAGAGGAGGAATCAAGCATGGAAGTGATAGAAGAGATGAATAGAAGAAAGAAGACTAGATAATAAGAGGAAAAGAATCAAGAAAATGTGAAGAATTTAAGAAGAAGAGAAATGATGGAAATGGGAGACTAGAAAGACATGGGAGATGTGGAAGAAAGAAGACCAAGAGTCATTTTGTGCAACATGATATCATTTAAGTTCATTTGGATGTTGAGCAACATGTCATAGCACCTGAGATTTGACCCAGACTGACCAAGGATGACTAGAAATGACAAGAATCAGTTCGCTATTTTGACAAAATTTGGGAGTAGGCTGTAAAAACTAGATTTCTGACAAATTTGACCAATCTCTGATAGCTTTGACTTTGGCTTTGATACAAGTTTTAAAAATTTAAGATGACTTTTGACACTAGAAATGATTTTTGCTTTAGATTTGCAATTTTTTATTTTTCAGTATCAGTTTGTTTGCAAATTTTTCTATCCAGTTTTTGAAGATCTGTGTAAAAGTTTGTTTCAAGTAACTAAGAAGATATCAAGCATGCAAAATAACAAGCAAGGGAGGCAAGCAATCATCTGAAAACAATGAACAAGGGCAAAAGCAACCTTGCTCATGAACAATCAATAGTGACTTATTATGCTAATCCCTAGAAATACTACTTGTGTATGTTCCAAAAAGTTTTTCAATAATGCACATATTCCTAGAAAATAAAAAATTTGGCCTCACTAGGGTTTGTAGTAATGGTCTAACTCTGCAACTTTTGTGATCTCAAGATGGTGAACTCCAATCCAGGTGCACTGGGGTTTTGACATAGTCTAAGAAATTAATCAATCAGGAGCTGCTAGGGAGATCTGACAGCCCAATAAGAGACCACACCTGTGAAGATTTCCTCCACAAGGACATTTATATAGAGGTTATTGCTACCATGGTGAAAATAGCTAGTACTACTTGAGGTTCCATCCACATGGTTGACCCAATTAAGGGAATGTCCACTATGGTTAACCCTCTCTAAAGGTGACTCACAAAAGATACCACATGTGGACTAGATCAGATTCAAGGATCTGGGTTTTGGGTACTATCCAAAAAGGAAGTAGAGCATAATACCCTAGCCTCTTCACTTCACCAAAACAAAGAAGATAGATTAATATGACATGCTAAGACTAAGATTATCTCACAAAGATCTATGATGTCAACCACTTATGATCTATCAACCTCTTTGGAGAGAGAATGTATCAATCAAAAGTTGAAGACGCACAAATCTAGTAGAACGTGAGACGCTCTTAGTAACCTCCCTGCCTACAAGGGGTTCTTTCATTGAGAAGAGCTTCATTGGAAACCCACTCTCTCAAGATCCAAAAATAGTGTTGATAGGGCCTATTTACTATGTGTAACAAATATGCGAAAAGAAAATCTATGTTCATTTTAGAGACCAAAACTGAAGTGTGAATTATGAAAGATGTAAAGGCACTCAAGCTTGACACAAGAGAGTTTGTTTTATGTCCCAAAATGAAGTGTTATTAGATGTAATAGAATACCTAAGTTCCTCACAACACGCTTAGTAGATTTTACCTATTTTATCAATTTTTGTTGAGCTTTTCCATGCAAGCAAGCCACAAACTCTCCAACAAGCAAACAAGCAAACAAGATATGCAAGGTATATTTAACTTATGCAAACCCTAGGGTTAGATCTGAAAACCAAGTTTTAGGAGAAATAATAACCAGCAAATAACCCAAATGACAACTCATATCATGCATTGAATCATATGAAAAATAAGTGCATACCCATCACAAAATTTTAATTTTTTTTGCACTTGACCTAGTCAACAAGATCTAATTTTTTTGATATGATTTCGGCCATAAAAATAGAAATTTAAAATAGATACCCATGCCAAAAAATAGAGATATTTCCAAAAATATAAAAATTTCATAAAAGTCTCTTCATTTGTGCCCTAGAGACCCCTTTTACTAAAACAGACCAGTTTTTGTAAATTGACTATTTGTGCTAGTATATTGCATCCTAATTTAAAACACAAAGAATGGACCCCCTATAGAATTTAAAGATATTTTTTAAAATATAAAAATGTTTTAAAAATATGATGATTTGTGCTGAAAATGAATTATTTATGAAAAATAAAGAAAAAATTATTAAAAATTCAAAACATCTTAGAAAATTTTGAATTTTTTATCAAAGCTTCTCTGATATGTCTCCAACTTGCAAAAAAATTTTCAGATCAAAACTTCAAGCCGTTTGGGAGATAAAATTAAATCTTTGAAAATTTAAGGTTTTAGTCTCCAAGTAAATCTGCACAAGGGAGTTAGCTCCAAAAAAAAAACCAAAACCAACATGTAAAGGTGGGTTGCCCCATGGTGGGTGCTAGAAATGTGTGTGTGAATTTTGTACCTAGCTGTAGACACAACACTTCAGTAAAACATTAGAGGTTAGCAAAAAAAAAACCAAAAATTGTAAGTAATTGAAACTATGCTAATGAAGTGATTTACTGCCTTCTAGTAGGTGCGAGTATGATGTTCTCAGATTGGAATTGAGATTAGTGACAATGCAACACCTAAATGAAGGATTTGAATGCAAAAGAATGAAAGACTATGTATGCAAATTATTCTATATTTTTGGATTTTCTATGCAATTAGGATGAAAAACTATATGAATCTAATTTAGAGGAATGAAATTGAATTCAGATTTAAGCTAAGAATTGAATGAATTGAATGAAATTCTATGATATGAAACTATGCAAAGCTATGAAATGATCTCACAAAATTGTCTGTCGCAAGAGCTTGATTCTTCAGATGTCAATTCGCTAGAGTAATTGTGCAAATTGGAGAGATGATTTTAAAAGAGCTGAAGCCTTATTTTATAGAAATCCAGGGCTTTGAGGATGCAAAAGAAAAACCATAAATCACTCTTGATAAACTCAAGTTGATTTTTGAGTTAACAAGAAATTAAGAATATTTAATTCATAAAATCATGCAAAAGCAATTTTTATCTCAAAATAGAGCTTTAGTTTTTTTTTTGTTTTTTTCAACTCATCATCAGATGTTGAGTTTCAATTTTAAAATTGATTGTTAATTTCTAGTTGCCCGCTCTAGTTGATTGTGCATGATTTAATATGAATTAATTTAATAAATAAAGTGATTTATTCTCCACTTAACTGATTTTGAATTAAAATAATTGATTTATAGGTTAATCAATTATTAAATCAATCTTTATTCCAATTAAGTCATTAAATTTGACAACTTTGATTTTAAATCAATTAAATAAATATTCAATTGATTGTTTGTAGGAATTTTGATTTATTGTCAAAATAAAAATAATATTAATTAGGAATAAATGAAATTAAATCTAATTAAATAATTAAGTGGAAGAATTAAATTAATTAATTAAATATTCATCATATTCAATTAATCAACTTTAGGATAAATAAGATTTATTGCCAAATAATCATTAAATTAATAATAATTATGATAAATTAGGAATATTTCTAGGAATATTCCCCGATGCAAAATTTAGGATAATCAATTAAATTTGATAATGTGTAGATGTGCCTTAGGTTAGAAATTTTGTATCGATTTCATTCGATTTGAAGATGTAGGAGGTTAATGAACCTATAGCCCATTTTTGGGGTATTACACATGTATCTCGGGGATGACCTGTTGTAAGATGTCTCTTTCATTTTCTAGTATTTCCTTGCTCTTACTCTCTTGTCTCAATTTCTCTTGTGCTACTTTTCATGTACATAATTCCCCATATTTTCTCAATTCATCAGGGCTAAGGGTCCTCAGGTTAGAGTCGAGTATCACAATGACTTCGTCTAGAGTGACTAGCCCTTTTCCTTTCTTCTTCTTCTTCTTCTTCGGTACAAGTCATGAATTCTTGATAACAGTTACAATAGCTTTGTCTTCTGTCCTGGGAGTGTTCTACCTAGTAGACACACTATCTTCCTTCTTCTACTCCTCGGTAACCTGTGTGTTGATTAAATGATGTGGAGCCTCATATGTGGTTCCTTTTGGGGTGTTCTTAGTTGTCTTAGGCTCATGTTGTGCCTTTAGTTTTGTTTCACCAGCCTCTTTATCTTCAATTTCTGATTTATCGACCTCTTTTCCTTCAGGCTTGTTTGTCTCTGCAAGAGGTTCATTTCTTGGTTCCCCTATTGTATCTTTAGGTTTCTTGGTGATAGAGCCTTTGGGTTGTTCCTGAGATAGAATCTCTATGACTTCAACAAGTATTGGAAGCTCACCCAGTAGTGATGGAAATGCACACTCGGTAACTTGTTCTTCATCTAGTGTATTGTCTAGTTCATTATATACATCATCATCATCATCATCCCTGTCATCAAGATCACTGTTTGTGATGTCCTCAATGAGTACATCCTTGTCATTTGTATCCTCAATCTAAATCACTTCTGGATTTGGTGCATCCTATGAACTATTCTTAATTTCTTGACCAATTATCGTATCAATTACCTCAGTAAGAGATAGCTTTGACTCTCTATTCTTCTTTGCTACATTCTCTTCAATGAATATACCTTTACCTTTTGAATTCTTTCTCTTTTTAGACAAATTTTGGAATGCAACTTTCTCATTATGCTCTTTGACAGTTAAAAGTGAACTCCAGATAAGTTGATAAGACTCATCGAGATCTACCAGGTTCTCATCTATTATTTGCATTGCATGGTGCTTGATGTTGAATCTTTGCACATATGTATCCATAAGTTCTTTAATCTCATCAAGAGATAGATCTGGTGCAATCACTACAAGGGCTTTTTCCCTCACCCTCTTCTTGGTGTCCAAGGCATATGACCACTTTTGATTTACTCAATCCTCTAATGTCTTGGGTAGAGATAATTCAAACTCTAGTGGAACTCATTTGAAGTGGATCATCATCTGGATAACATCTTACTCAATTTTGGTTTGGTCTTCATTTGACATACTGTCAAACTTACTAAGTTCCAGATCTGCAAGATTCCCATTCTCAATTATTTCTTCAAAAATCTCATCAATTGACCTCTTCTTATTATTGACAACCTTGAATTGATCATTGTCATCTTCTTCATCCTGAAGGTCTTCTCTGTTTCTTATCAATTTTCTCCTTTTCTTCGTTGCCTCTGCTACAACCTTGGGTCCTTTCTTTGCATAAGTCTTTGTTGATGTAGTAGCCTTTCATTTTATTACCTTCTCAGCTACCTTCTTCTTTGGTGGTGAAGCTATAGCTACTGACCTTGTGCGTGCACCTGTTTGCACTGGAAACTGCCTCTTCCTTGGAGTTTTAGTAGGAGGAATTAGTGTAGCTTTTTGTTCTTTTTCAGATTTGGTCTCCTCACTGTCACATGGTTTGTCATTGAACATCAACTGACCTTTGGTTATAGGTTCAACTAGTGACTCCTCAGATGAGTCTGATGCATTTCCAAAGTTCTCAATTAAAACTTTCTTCATTTTCTTTGACTTCCTTATCATTTTACCAATGACCAGATTAGTTTTTATTCTTGACTTAGCTTCCTCAAACGCTCCAAACCTTGTAGCCTTACGGTCCTTCAGTAATGCTAGCAGTGCCTTAATAGATTTCAAACCGAAATCATAATCTATTTCATAGCTCATAGGTGCTAGCCATTTTTTCCTTGGTTATACAACTTTTATCATAGTGTGGTTGGTGTTCACTAAGAAACAAATATCCATTACATATTTATCGACCAATTCATCAAGAATTCTACTTCTTAAATTCATCTTCACTTTAAAATCTTCAAAATAACTATTTATTACATTCTTAGCATTATCTCCCAGACCTTTCATGATATTAAATATTTGTGAAGTGATCAGTTTATCATCTATCTAGTCAGTGTGACTGACAGAGGGAAAGAAGTTTTGGAGATAGAAAAATAAGCATACTAGGAGTGATCCAAACTTACAAGTATTGGACTTTTGTGCCTTTATTGTCTTCATGTTATCTTCAACCTATCTCAGTAGTTTCTCAACTAGGTCAATTTGATGACCCTTCTTTATCATTTTGTGTGCCATGCCAACTGCGCTATAGGGTATGCTTTTTAACGTACTTGATTGATATATCTTGTATCCAATTACATGTGCTGCAAACTTAACTTTGGGATCCACAATTATTGAAACTTTCAGTGCTCTTCCATCCCATGCTGCGCCAGTATTCTTTTCAACATCAGCTTAGGATGAGCTTCAAAATGCTTTGGCTTTATCAGTAGTAGGGTAACTAGTAACCCTGCTAATCATTCTTTTTGTGACCTTGATCGGTCTACCTAGCCTAAATGTGCCCTCATGATAGCGGCTCAACACAACCCCAATCCATTCATTCTTAAAATTCTTCAAAAAATCTAGGGCATGAGTAAGACCAAGTGTCTAAACCAATTTGTGCTCTGGTTTTAGCTTTATGTTTTCATCACAGAGAGCCTGATACACAACATACATATCAAAATCACCAATTTCCTCAATTTTACAGTGAATGTATGAACGTATATCTTCCATCAACAAAACCCTAGGTGGGGTGCTTGAAAAAGCGCCTGTTAAATCCATTTTCAAGGAAACTTTAGGGTGTAATTTATAAGGAGGTTCCTTATAACTTTTTGACACTATTAAATTAACTTCTTCATCCACAACCTTAGATGAACTCATAGTAGATGCCATTTCAACAAACTAGGTTTTTTGATAAGTACAAGAAATGTGCTTTGTAGGGCTTCAAATTACTCATAATGTATCAAAGGGTGTGCTCAGTTCGATCTGCAACTGCTTGAATTTGCATGAAATATTCTTGCTCAAACTTGCTCTATGAAATCTTAGCTCTCTAAAATTGCAATGTGAAAAATGAAAATTGTATTCTATGTATTTATAAAAAAATTTATATTCCCACTCAAAACTTTATGCAATAAATGCTTGAACTACTTTCTAGTTCATGACAACTATTAGATTGGTTAACACAAGACTTCTTTTCTCAGTTGATACTATCATTCGGTTAACCTTGAATAGTGATTACCGATGGGTAACCAACACTTGGTCTAACTTTTACCGACTGTATAACTTTGTTAGCTCAAAACATATAAACCATAATGCATCTCCATTCATGTAGATTTGGTATGTGCACAACATATATAAGAAACTATATGTAAAATGTGATCATTTTGAAATGTTAGTCCCGTACATACCTATATCACCTTAAGTAGAGGTATCAATGTCACCCAATCTAGTGGATGAGGTTTTAGTGATAGCATTACTTAACTCTGCATTCTCATTAGATGCCTTCTTCCACATGCTATTCCTTATTATCGTGATATTTTCAATAGTGTTTCCACTCTCAAATACATGACCTTCTTATGGTGCTCAGTCTCTCCAATCCTTTCTTAAATGACCGACCTTATGACAATGCATACATGCCATTCCAGTGCTTGTCCAGCTTCTTGATTGTCCAGCCCATCTTTTCATGTTACAATTCACTACAATGTGCCCATGTCTACCACATGAAACATAGTTAGTCCATGTTTTATAATCCCAAACATAAGAGTTACCTTGTTTCTTTGATTGATAAGGCTTGCATTGTGTCTGTTGCTTAGGTGTCCATACTTGCTTCATTTTTTCCTTACATTCTCGTGTAGTGTGTCCATGCTTATTACAAGTATAACATAACTTCTCCATAGTAGTATTGTTAGCATCCTATTTAGCTCTACATTCATAAGCTTGATGTCCATACTTTCCATAGTAGTAACAATATCCATTGAATTTAGGAGTGACAGGAGGTTTACCTTGTGCTTTTCTTCTACACACATTAGATGTATGTCCCTGTTTGCCACAGTGATAACATGTCAACACTTTAGGTCTTTGATTTTGATTTTTGTTGACTTGTTCAGCTTGTTGTGATGATTCTCCTTTGTCGGTATAGCCTATCCTAGCTCTTCTCCCAAATCTTCTTTGATTAACTAGAAAATCATGAATCTTCTTGGAATTATCCTCAGCCAATTTCTTCATTTCATTGTGTTAATGTTGATTTTTCACTTCATTTCTCAGCTTATCATTCTCCTCTCTGAGTCTTGCAGCTTCTTTAAGATTTCTTGACAATTCTCCATTCACTTGGTTGACCTCTTGATTCACAGTCATCATCTAATTAGATACTTGGAAATGGTGATCGGTGAGTCTCTGTATTTCACTTTCTTTTGCTTGAAGTTGTTTAGTCATTTGTCTTCGGTCATTAATATCTAGAGTCCTTTCTTTCTCATCTTGTTTATCATTGCTCATTGTCTCTACCATTCTCAACATCTGAGATTCTTGAATGATTTGCAATGCTTTCACTTGTTTGGTTAGATGTTGATTCTTTTCAGACAAATCAGAGATTATACTTTCAGATCCATCATAAATACTTCTATAACTAGATCCAATATGGTCAAATATATCATGAATTGCTTCTTCATGGTAGCAAATCTCATTTTGCAGAATAGCTAGGTTCTTTCTTTCAACCAATAATTTCTTCAGTCCTTCCTTGGCTTGCTTATACTATTCAACAAACATCTGCATCTCAATCTTTTGATTCTCAATAGACTTATCTAGCTTATACCTCTCCATGACTTAGATCTTTACCCTTCTATAGTTAAACTATCCAATAAGAGAACTGAGCTCTAAGGCTAATTGTTGGCATTAGGAGAGATAGGGTACTAAGAGGGGAGGGTTGAATCAGTTCCCACAAAAACTTTTACTCATAAAAATTTCAGATCTGTAACAGTAAACAATAGTAACCTTCCAAAATAACTCATATCAAATACATGTATCATTCATCCATTAAACTTGAGAAAGTAAACAACATGAAATCAACTATATAACAGTCCCATAACACAAGTATTTTGGTAATGCAGAAACCCTTGTTAGAAGGTAAAAACTATGGTGGGGATGACATCCACAAATTCTTCACTACTGCAGATAGAAAAGGTTTGCCTATTAGGGCTATAAGTTTTGATCACTTCTGGTGATCTTACTCTATTAGGAGTAACATATTAGATTGGCTAGATCTACCTAGTTATAGGATTTTAGCAACACTACTTGAGTGTGCACTCGGTAAAGAGATTTATAATAAGACTGTAAAGTCTAATCTGTTAAGAGATTTTACAAAAATCTATTACAATGATTAGAAAGAAATAGCTATCTATCTACTAATGACAACTTAATTGTCTGATAGGGATCAATAACCTACTGATAAAATATCACCTTTACTGTGATGAATCTTTTCTTTGAAGTACTCGGTTAGCCTGCTCTGTTCTTCTTAATCTGATAACCTCTGAATACTGATATGCTTTGTCAACTGATAATTTTGAAGGTTGGAAAGTACTTTAAGTTCTTCTTCACTCATACATCAATTCACATAAAAAAATGATGTAACATACAAAATATATAGCTTGCAACATTATGCCTCTTATACACAATTAGGTTTACAAATCTTAGACAAAACCCTAAGATCTATGGTGTACAAAAATAACCTAGATCAAACTATTACATAAGATATTCATCATATCTCAACAAAAAGTTGTTCTCAATCTTGGTAAAATGTTTTCTGATATGTTGTAACCATTTTCATAGAAGAATGTGTCATTCTTGAATATTATGCCATTTCTTGTGATCCTAGGTAAGCACTATATAAATTTCTCAGTGTTTGTTATGATGCTTGGTGTTTACTATCACTTGGTATTGATTTTTGTTGATGCTTGGTAAACTATCTGATGCTTGGTGTATAAACTTAACCGACTGGCATGTTTTTTTTATAGTTACCGACTAGATTCATATAAGTAACCAACTGATATTCTTTGATAATGTTTAATTTACTAATGACAATCATTAATGCTCAATAAAGATAACAGATCTAGTAAAACCACATCTTAGAACCAAGTCAAGGACCCTGCACATAATGGACAAGAACTATGAATTGGTTACAAAGGAAATAGAGAAAGCCTTTGAGAAGGTCTTCATGAATAGGCACATGTATCCAACTACAGCGCCAATAGCTCAAAGACTGACAAAGGATGCAAAAGAGTCAAAAACCATAAATGTTCCATCTACAGGTCCACAAGATTCAACACATGTAGTTGATGCATCCATAGAGGCAAATAAGTCTACGCCCATGTCAAAGACATTCAAGCATGACTCAATTTTTATTGATAATGTAAAAGTCACTATGGCGGCCATAGACATGGATTTGGAAAAGTTTGAAGAAGCATTTGTAAGCACATAAGAGGTTGAAACTCTTTGTAGTAACACTCCTCCCAATCAACAAGAAGATGTATTGATTGAGGATATAACTAATGAAAAAGAAGAAAAGAAAGAAATAGAAAAAGAAAAACAAATAGAAAAAGAAGAAGTAAAAGGAAATGAGCAATCTACTGAAATGTTAATTGAACTAAAGCAAGAAGTAGAGGACATAACTCCTATCACTCCACTACCCTTAGCAGCATTGTTGTCAACTTTAACACCTGACACAACTAGTTTGGATTCATGGGGAGAAGAAGACCTGATCAAGATCAATGTCTTAGCAATGGAGAAAGCCAAAGAGAAACAAGTAATGAGAAACCCAATGTTTGGTGAATCAATCAACATATTGAATAGTCTATTTCCTTCAGACAAGAAAGTTTCTAAGGTACATTTAGTTGATGATGTTAGCAACATTCTCATAGTCTTTGAAACAAATTTTTCTACCTTGGAAGAGTCAGCATCTCAAGTTGCAGAAGAGAAGTATTGGAAGAAGAGACTGAGTGAACTAGTCAGTAACTTTGAACTTGACCTAAGTTCTCTAAAATTTGGTCAAGCATCTTTGAAGGAGTTTGTAGAAAATGGGTGGAAGATCATTACAAATTGTATGGATCAGGACAGGTTAACTGATGACCACTTCAAGAAGATACAAGAGGTAGAAGCTATGATAGAGAAATTAAATAAATTAGTGAAAGACCCATCCACTGATATACATATGTATACTAATGTCTATCAAGGACAAATTGACAAGATTGAGAAGGCAAAAAAGGATATGTCAAAGATAAGGGCTAGGCAGACTCATCTTAGAAATGCTCTTGCGCCCTCACTAGATATACTTAATCAAAATATCAAGGAGATCAATGCCACCATGGTGACTTATGATCATGGTCCCAAAATAGATCATGGTCCTGGAATAGATATAAGGTAGAAGTTTATGTATAAGGGAGATATAAGACAAAAGTTTTTTGTATTAAGGGACAGTTACAAACTTTTCCATATTCCTTTGTTGCCATCAATGACAAAGGGGGAGATTTTTGGAAAGTTGGCTATACTAGTGTATTTGACTTGATATAGTTTTTTAATTATGAAAACAAAGTCATATAGTGTTTTGGAGTTAGCACACTTAATGAGAAGATCAAAAATTGGCTAATTGTTGAAGACTAGATAGTGTACATAGTACCTGAAGCACAGAGCATCAACACATGTGTGTACAACCGAGTTATGGTATGAGACCTAGAAGATAAGTTGGTTAGAGCATATTCATGCTTATTCTATGAGTGCATGTATGCAAGTATGAAAAAGTTATAGATAGTTGAAGTTACACAGCCAGTGTGTGCCAGAGAAGAATAGATTAAGCAGCCAATTTTTGGCATTTTGATTTGCCATTATATTTTTATGTTGTAAAGGCTATGGACCTATTGTAATTAGGTCACTAAAATGTAATTATATTTGTTTGTAAACATGATTGAGCCAATTCAATTGGAAGTGTTGTATGTAATTGGTTAAAGGGACGACCTAGTTATTTATTTTGTATGCGCATATAAATATAAGATGTGCCCATTGTAATTAAAAGAAGAGTCAAAATAGAGTTGAGAGAAGTAGAGAAAAAGTATGTGAAGATTTTATAAGATGTATTAGAGATTTGAAAGAGGTGAAAGCATCAGCGCATCAAAGGAACTGACCAAACAAGCAGTGTCACAGTGACAATTCATCCAACAAATATAGTGTGTATCTAAGATCAGAAGGTTGTAGCCTTCACCACTTGAGCAGTGAGCTCTAGGACACTGAGTCCACACCCTTAACAGGGTTTACTGTAAAAGAATCCTAAAAGGGTCCAACCCTTGACAAGGTCTACTATACTAAACATATTGTAAAGCAACTCCTAACAGGGTTAAGGATCTTCTAACAAGGATCATAAAATACAAGTACAGAATATTAGTGGGCGTCAATTCCCACCGGGGTTTTTACCTATTTGGGTTTCCCCATAACCATATTGGTGTTATGTGTTGATTTTATGTTTCATGTTTATGTGGATGTTCATTTCAGCATTTAAGTATTCTAGTTTAGTTTAAGATTAAGGAAAAAGATAAATTATATTGAGCATTGATTCACCACCCCCTCCCAGTGTTCCCATTCCTAACACCTAATACTAAGCTACAAATTGAGAATAGGATGGTGATCTAGCTCTAGCTGGTACTACCCCAATATATAGAAAATAATAGTAAGTTTCCCAATGTGTCTTGGCCTCATCCTAGTCTTCTATCAGTAGAGCCTCCCTACCACCCTCTCCCTCTACCATAGGTACCTCCGCAGGTGGACTCTATGCTACTATCTCTTCCTCCTGGGCTCTTGTGTCCTACCCCATTGATCTACCCAACATATCTCTCCTAAGGAGGTGGTCCCTATCCACATTCCTCTTGACTAGTCTCTCCCCCTCATCCTCCTCCATCTTCTCCTCAGTTGCTATTGCCACCCCCACATCCCCAAGTGAACCCCTCTCTCTCCTGGGCCTCTAATACCTTAAGTGCCTTGTGCTTTCTCCTCATTATCTAACACCCTCCCCCTAGCTGCCCCTCCCTTTGGTGCCTCATTTTCTAGATCATCTTTGTCATTTTTAGGTTCTCACTCACCTAGATCTATGGAGTGTAGGAAGGAATGTTCACTGTAGTGCTGATAGAATCTTGGTGTAACTCATGCATCTATGATGGATAGGATATAGTCTCAATCTATTCTTGTAAGACTCTACAACTCCTAAATCACAATTACATATACTAGTTGTGGCCCCCAATCAACCTCCTCATCATCATATTGGGCATAGGTTGCAAACTCAGTAGGTACATCCTTACGCCACCCAAACTAGGGCCAAACATGGCTAATACAAAATCACTCAACTATGGGATCAGTCCTACAAATCAAATGATACATGTCCAAAATTGGAAAGAAGATGGATATGTCAAGAAAGGAAACATAGTATTAACAAAACATCAAAAATCATAGGATCTTACTTGCTAATGTGTGGCCTGCTACTAAACATAAAAGAATACTCATGGGTTGAGCCCATCCACCTCTCACAACCTATATATGGCTGCCACACTACTATAGTAAGATCATCAAATTATCATCTCCAAAATGTTGTCTTTCCCAAATTGGGCTAGTGAATATAACATATATACCTAGATATATACAACATGCCTCATCCTCATAATTCTTGTGTCACTGGGTGAGTAATGTGAATGTTCTCCCATGCCTAGATCTATAGTACTATAACACCTGTTGCTATGCTCATATCACATTGATAGAATATCTCATGCAACTATCTATACATATGGAAGAGTAGGAAAGTTCCCTAGCTAAATCCCCATGGTCATGTGAGCATCTCATACAAAATGAAGCCCCATCCGCATCAGAAGCCCTACTAGCTCCAATTGGGGACTTCAACACAATCTATCAAAATAGCCAAAATGCACACTAGTGGATACTCGTCACCATATTGACAGATAATGTAGTCCCACGTAATGTGGCACTCCATGATCATGTCATTAGAAATTATTTGTCACATGCCTGCAATACCCTCGATCGGATCTTGGTCATAGTAAACAAGATCTCCAACAATAGGTAGGCACGGAATCTAATAGATGTCCTCTAGAGTCACAGTGATATCTCCTATCAATAGATACAAATTATTATGATCACTATGAAACCTCTTTTCCAAAGCTATCAACAACTCATGGTTCACACATATATCAGGTAATGTGATTAACTTACCTTACCCACACTGATCTAGTATGGCTAGGTTTGTAGGAGACAAAAATCACACTACATGCAATGAATATGGATAGGCACATCTAAAAATGGGATCAGGTAGATGAATCTACAAAATAGAAAATAGGGAAAGGCATTAATAATTGATCTCAAATGAACATCAAGCTATCATAAATCAACTACTAAAGCATCTCTAGAAAGCTAGAAAAGTACAATGAATGACAAAAGTTAAATTTAAAAGTCAAACATTCAAATTTTGGACTGTACGATGGAAAATCTGATCCACAAATATCTTATGATCATACTCCAATATAGAAATGATATGATTTTTCAATGTGATATAGTTCCACGTATCATACGATATGTTGGTATTTCTAGTATGATAAAACATTATGAACAAGACAATGAATATTATATAACTAGTTTGTCATACGATAAAAATCAAAGCTGGGTGCAATGAAATTGTTTCATGATATGATAATACGGGCCAAAATATGAAAAATGTGCTAAAAATGACAAAAATCAACTAAAAATCTACAAATCACAGGCAAATATTGACTAAGTTTACTAGTGCGTCATACACCCGAGGCTGATTGTGCCATCTCTGGAGCTCAAATCAATGGTTTTGGACTAGAATAGGTATCTTTCTCACTCTAGAAGGCTCTGAGTTCTCAAAACTCAACTGTAGAAAATGATTTGAAAATGACCCCTCTAGGACCCTTTTATAGATTTTAACCTAATTTTCAAAGTACTTTGAATCCCATGAATATTGTAATCCTAGCTAATTTTGATGTTTTGAATCCATTTTCACAATTGAAATCAAAATCTGAGATCATTTACATATTCAAAATGAAAATTTAACCATTCTTGGTCAATAACAGTTGACTATTGATGCTATCACTTCTCACTCACTTCCACTTTCATTTCTCTAACCTCTAAGGTCAATCAAATGAAAATTTATCAAATTCAAGTGCTCTCATGCTTGTCAAACTTGGTCAAACCTTAGTTAAATCTAGTCAATAGGACCTCAAGATAGCTCTAAACATGTTGATAACCTATTTCAAACTTTTCCCTTTGTACTTTATTTCAATTTTGATCCTGAGGGGTCATGACAATGTTAATCTCTATTGAGCATTTAAGGTTGTCATTAGTACCAAAGGATTTTAAATAGGTTGGTCAGTAACCAGAAGTAAGATAGAGTAGTTGCTAAAGCCTTTACACTGAGCATCACATAGTTAATCGAGCATCAGTGACACCGACACCAATGGACCATAAACACTGAGCATTGTAGTATACACTGAGCAGATTATATAGTGTTTACCGATGATCACAGAAAATGGCATAGTAATCTAAAATGGCACATTCTTCTATGAAAATGGTTACAATAGATCATAAAATGGTTTACCAAGATCAAGAAGCATTTATTGTAAAAGATACTCATTAAATGTAATGTTTATCTTATTTGTAATAGTTGATCTAGATTAATTTTGCACCATAGATCTTAGGGTTATGATTATTTTTGTAACCTAATTTTGCCTAAGGTAGAAAAAATAGAACACTATATATTTTGTATGTTCACATCATTTTATGAGAAGTTAGTGAACTGATATATATGAATCAAGGAGCACTTGAAGCCATTGCCTAACTTTAAGTCAATCAGTTTATTAAGTAGAACAGAGTACAGAGGATATCAGATTGAGCAGATTCAGAGAAGGCTACTGAGCAGAACAGAGCAGTGAATCATCACAGTCAAGGTGATATTGTTATGAGAATTTATAGATCTATTTCAAATAATTAAGTTGTCAAACTAGCAGATAATTGCCTATTACTTTCTGACAATTGTAGTAGAGTTTTTGATAAAATCTCTTAACAGAGTAGACTTAATAGTCTTATGTAAATCTCTTAACCGAGTACACACTTCATTAGTGTTGTCAAAATCCTATAACTAGGTAGATCTAGCTGATCTAATATGTTACTCCTAATAGGGTAAGATCACCAGAAGTGATCAAAACTTGTAGCCTTAATAGGAAAACCTTTTCTATCTGCAGTAGTGAAGAATTTGTGGGTGTCATCCCCACCTCATTTTTTACCTTCTTACAAGGGTTTCTGCGTTACCAAAATACTTGTGTTATGTGATTGTCATATTGATTTCATGTTTTTTACTTTCTTAAGTTAACTAGAAGATTGATTTATGCAATTAGATTCAAGTTATTTTGATCGGTTATCACAGTATACAGTTATAGATCTGAAAGGTTTTATGAGTGAAGTTTTTGAAGGCATTGATTCACCCCTCCCCTCTCAGTACCTATCTCTCTTAATTCCAACAATTAGTATCAGAGCTCAGTTCTCTTGTTGAACAATCTAACCACTGAAGGGTAAAGATCTAAGTCATGGAGAGATACAAACTTGACAAGACTATTGAGAATCAGAAGATACAAATATAGATGTTTGTGGAACAATATAAACAAGCCAAGGAAGAACTGAAGAAATTACTGGTTGAAAGAAAGAATCTTGCAATTCTACAAAATGAAATCAGTTATCATGAAGAACCTATTGATGAAATATTTTATCACATTGGATCAAGCTCTAGAAGCATCTCTGACGGATCTGAAAGCATAATCTCTGATTTATCTGAAAAGAATCAACATCTATCTAAGCAAGTGAAAGCACTTCAAATCGGTCATGAATCTCAAATGCTAAGAATGGTGGAAATCATGAACAATTCTAGACAAGCTGAACAAGATCAGAATCTGGCTATTGAAGACCGAAGATGGATGACTAAACAACTCCAAGAAAAAGAAAGTGAAATATAGAGACTCATTGATCGTCACTTCCAAGTATCAAATCAAATGATGACAGTTAATCAAGAAATGAACCGAGTGAATGGAGAATTATCAAGAAGACTTGAAAATGTTGCAATACTCAGATAAGATAATGAAAAACTAAGAAATGAAATAAAGATACTAAAGCAACACAATGAAATGATGAAAATAGCTGAGGGCAATTCTAAAAAGATTGATGATTTCTTGACTAATCAGAGAAGATTCAGAAGCAGAGCCAGTATAGGCTACATCAGTGAAGAAGAATCATCACAACAAGTTGAAAAAAATCAACTACAATCAAAATCAAAAACCTAAAGTGTTGACATGTTATCATTGTGGAAAACCAGGACATACATCTAATGTGTGCAGAAGCAAAGCACAAGGTAAACCTCCTGTCATTCCTAAATTCAATGGATATTTTTATTACTATGGTAAGTTTGGACATCTAGCTTATGACTGTAGAGCTAAGTAGAATGACATTGCTAATAATACTAATGAGGAGAAAATATGCTATACTTGTAATAAGCATGGACACACTGCAAGGTAAAAATGAAACAAGTCTGGACACCTATAGAGAAACTACAATGAAAGCCATATCAACCAAAGAGACAAGGTAACTCATATGTTTGGGATTATAATACATGGACTAATTATGTTGTATGTGGTCGATATGGACATATTGTAGAAAACTGTTACAAAAAGAGTCAAATTGGACAATCAAGAAGCTGGACAAATGCAGGAATGGCATGTATGCACTGTCACAAGGTTGGTCATTTAAGCAAGAACTATAGAGACCGAGCACCAAATGAAAATCATATATTTGAGAGTGGATTTAACATTACAGAAATTATGAAATTAAGGAACACAATGTGGAAGAAGGAATCTAATGAGAATACTGAGTCAAGTAACACTATCGGTGAAACCTCGTCCACTGGATTGGGTGACATCGGTACCTCCACTTAAGCTGACAAAGGTATGTATGGAACTGACATTTTTAAATGATCACATTTTACATATAGTTCCTTATATATGATGTATAAATACCAAATCTACATGAATAAAGATGCACTATGGTTTATGTGTTGTGAGTTTGCAAATGTCACATAGTCGGTAAAAGAAGAAACGACAGTTGATTACCCATTGGTAATCACGATACAAGGTTAATCAACAACAGTGCAAACCGATGAAGAAATTCTATGTTAACTAATCAAAGGAAATAGTAAACATTATTGAGCTAATAGCTATTTCATATCAAAAGTTAGGTCATGCATTTAATGCACCAAATTTTGAGTGGGAATATCAAAAAAATCTATAAATATGTGGAAACAAAGTTCATTGTTACACTGTGATTTTGAAGAATAGAGATTTTACAGAGAAGAGTTTGAGCTAAATATTTTCCAGAAAAGATTCAAAGCTACTGTAGATCAAACTAACAATAAATCTTTGATGATATCGAGTAAGTTCATCTGCCTACCAAACACTGGTTATCTATTGCTTTCCTGAAACCCTAGAAACAATTTATGGCATCAACATCAACTGCAAGCAAATCGCAAAACATTGAGGAGGAAGTAGAATTAATTGTTTGGACTAATTTCACTGAGGCAAAATTCAAGCCACATCCGAAGGTTACAACACAAATGGATGATATGGGTGCATTTTCAAGTATTCCAGATAGGGTTTTGTTAACAGAAGATGTTAGGACCTATATTCACTGCAAAATCAGAGTAGGTGATTTTGAGACCATTGCTGCTTACCAACAAGTTTTTGGACCAGATGGAAAGATAAAATTTGAATATAAGAAGATTAAGGAGTTAGGGTTATCATGTTTTACATACTTCCCACAATGTTTCAAAACTGAATGGATAAGAATTGCATTGAGCAGATTTCATGATGGAAAATTCTGGTTGGACAAACCTATTGAGGTCACAAAGAAGATTATCAGTAGGGTTACTGGGTACCCTACAACCGACAAAGCCAAAGCCTTTCGAAGTTCATCTCATCCTAACATTGAAAAGAAAATTGGAGCTTAATGGGATGGTAGGGCACTGAAAATCTCAACCATCAGAGACCTAGTGGAAAAATTCATAGCTCATGTCATCAGGTACAAGATATTTCAATCTGGCAGACCAAATAGTGTACCCTGCAGTGCCGTGGACATGGCATATAAAATTGTAAAGAAAGATCACTAGGTGGATCTTGCCAAACTGCTACTACACCAACTTCAAGATAATATGAATACAATAAGATCAAAGAAGTCCAACACATGTAAGTATGGATCACTACTTTTCTGTACATTTTTCTATCTACAAAAATATGTACCTGGTATTGATAAGGTAAATTGGCAATCAGATAAACTGATAACTGCACAAATTGGTGAAATGATGAAAAGTCTAGGAGATAATCTTAATAAGGAATTTAATGCATATTTCAAAGAATTTAAGACAAAAATGCATCAAAGGAGTAGAATTCCAAGGGAATTAGTGAGTAAATTTGAAGATGACATATGTTTTGTAGTTAGCACAGACCACTCTATGATAAAGGTAGTAGAACCAAGAACAAAATGGTTGGCACCGATAGGATACAAAATGAACTACAATTTCACTTTGAAATCTATTAATGCATTGCTAGCATTACCGATAGATATCACTACCACTAGGATTGGCACATATAAGGAAGCTAAGTCATGAATCACTACTGACATAAAGATCAGAAAAATGTCTATAAGGGTGAAGAAAATGAGAAAAGATCTCACAACAAAATATGGAAATGCATCTAACTCATCTATGGAGTCACCGGTTAAAGAAACAACCAAAGGCTAGTTACAGTTGGCTGACAAGCCCTATGATAGCGAGGAGACTAAGTCAGACAAAGAAAAGGATTCCACACTAGTTCCTCCCACCAATGTTGAACAGGAAATGCAATTACTAGAACTTGAAGGAATGAAGACAAGTTTGTCAACTGCAGCACAACCTACCAAGAAAGAAGAAACAATGAAAGTAGCAAAAAGAAGAGCAGCTACACTGACGAAGAAATACATAAAGAGAAAGAATAAGAAAGTACCTAAGACACCGAAGAAAAAGAGGAAATACATAACAAGTAAAGAAGATATAGATGAGACTGATATTGAAAATGATCCTAATCAATTCAAGCTAGTTCATAATAGGGAAAGTACAATAGAAGAAATAACTGAAGATATAATTGAAAATGGAAATCTTGTAGATCCAGGTATAGGCAAATTTAACAAAATGTCAATTAAGGACAAGACAAAGCTAGAACATGCTATCATCCAGATGATGATTAAATTCATGAGAGTACCAATGGAATTCACATGTCAATTACCGAAGGAACTCGATGACAAAATAAATGAGAGATGGGCTATTGCATTGGATACTGAGAAAAGGAAAAGAGAACAATCATTAGTTTGTGTAGCCTCACACTTCAGCTATGATGTAGCAAGTGAATACTTGACAAAGTACCAAGCAAGATTTCTAGTAAAAAATAGAGCTATGTAGATAATGGATGAGAACATGGCTGATATGGATGTCACATGTGATTCTCTATGGACATCAATTCTGAAAGCAAAAGAGAAAGCTAAATAGGAAGCAGTCTTGAAACTATCTAAGAAGAGACACAGTTCAAAAGGTAAAAGTATTTACATTGATGATGACAAGGGAAAGAAGCCAAATTACACTGGTATATCAGTTACCGAGGTAATTGATATCACTAAACAAAAGGAAGAAATAAGAATTTCACAGGATACACCAGATCAAGTAAAGATCCACTTGCCAAAGAAAACTGATGACAATGCTCTCATTAAGGACATCACTAACGGTGATCCTGATGATATGAATGATGAAGATGTGACTATTGCACCAAACAAAGATGAAGCACTAGACACTGATAGTGTGTTCACATCTCTACCAGGTGAACTTCCTGTACTTGCAGAGGTAGTTGAAATACTTTCACAAGTACAACCTGACGCTTCTCATCCTGACCAAAATAAAGATACAACAGGGATACAAGCACCTGAGAAAATTGCAGATACAAATGAGCCTACCAAAATAGAGGCACAATCTATAGAAATAAAGGAACTAGAAGAAACAAAGTCAATTGAGCTGAACCCACCTGACACCACAACCAAGACTCCCACACCTACCATGGAGTAGAAGAAGGAAGATATGGTGTCAACTGGGAAGGATACTCTGAAAAGTGGAGAAAAAGCTATTGTTATTAGTGAGAAGAAGTCACCTCTTGCACAAAAGAAGAAGAAGAAGAAAGAAAAAGGGCTGGTCACCATTGATGAAGTCATAATTATACCAGAATGTGACCTGAGAACCCTAAGCCCTGAGGAACTAAGTAGATATGGGGAACTATGTTCAAGGAAAGTGGCACAAGAAAAGTTAAGGCAAGAACACAAATGCATAGAAGTGTTACATGATGTGAGGGATATTTTGCAATAGATAGTACCAGAGACAAATATTGATGAGAATACTCCCATCATAGATTAGCTTACTACACTCACCAACAAAATAAATGCCCTTGATATAGATGCAGACAAAAGAATAGAAGAAATGGTAGAATCATGTTGAACTACAACTGATTTGGAATCTTATTGAAGAATCTATGATTACAAGATCACTGAGGAGTTGTTGATGAGATATGTAATATGATTAAATCAGTATTATGTTGTCATTGATGTCAACTAGTTTGAAAACACTTATCTTGTAAGTTACTATACCGAGACATCTGAAGAAAGGTGAAAGAGATGAAGAACAGAGAAATCTACATGAGGAGAGATGTACATGACAAATGAGGATAAAGGAACACATTGAGTAACTTGTTGATGAGTCTATGACTTGATGATATTGACTTTATTATGTTGCATTCATCTATAATGAAGTATAGAGCTGAAAGACACAAAGAAATGTTGTCAGTAAATGAAGCATTTCTAGTATACACTGATGGAGTGTAGTGTATACCGATCACAGTATTAATCGAGCAGTGTTCACCGACCCATTTCTTTGTTAACTGAGTGAAATAGAATGAATTGAATGATTAGTTTAGCCTATAAGATTGATGAGCTAGCAAGAGTATAACATCGAGGTAACAGATAATGTTTATTACATAGATTGACGATTGATGAAATTTAGGAAAGATCTAAAGGATGAGAATCAAATGTGTTATTGACACAAGTACTGAGAAATTTTGAAGCAGAAAAATATATGAATGTGGTTAAGCGGCAAAATCTGATGGTGGAGAAGAAAATGATTTACTCATCTATATAAGAGAACATAATTTCTTTATGAAGAAGGCCAGAAGAAGTAGAAGCTACAGGAATATCGTGTGAACAAGGTTTTCATGCATTCTGATCATACTAGTTAAGTAAGAACTGAGCTACATAACAACTACCGAGCTACAAAGAGAAATTACCGGTGAATAGTAAGTTGATACAGTATTGAATCTAAAGTGAAATATTGATCAGAAGGATTTGTATAGACTAAATATTGATTTTTAATCTGCAATTGAAGTTGTATTAAGGCAAGCCATTTACTGTTACATATTTAACCATTGTATACAGTCAAAATCTCTTAACCAAGTGGACTCTGACAGTCTTATGATGTATCATTCATAGAATGAACATTGTTATCCTATCAACCCCATAGTGAATGATGGTTGGGTGATAGCTTCTAGTCTAAAATCCTCTAACAAGGTCACACTTGACAGTGTGTTTGTAAACCTTTAACAGGGTTGGGTCTTAACCAACCTCACTTCAGAAGAGTGAACAATTTTGGGTTGCCGGTCCCAGGTGGTTTTTCCCTTTATAGGGTATCCACATTAAATCTCTTATGTTATGTGTTGATTGTGATATCTATTTGTTATCATTCTTTACATGTTACATGTTAGATTTGATTAGTAAACTGTTATAGTATTAGACTGGTAATTGGTAAAAGCACAGACAGTGAAAGTTTTATTGTTTACCGATGAGAAGAAATTGAAGATATAGTTTTGAATTATATATTTTGGTTTGGGACACTAGATAACTGATTCACCTCCCCCTCTTAGTTATTCTAACAATTGGTATCAGAGCGTTGGTTACTTGGAACAAATTTTTAAGGACTTAAGCATAAAGATCTCAAGATGTATAAGAGGGAAGTACTGAAACTAAACAAAGATAACTTCATAGTATGGAAAAGTAGAATGAAGCTGCACATATCTAGAATTGGGAACTCTGCACTAGATCTGATGGAGAATGGCTACATACAACCACCCACTGGTCCCTTAACTCTTGATCAACTGAAGGACAAGCATGAACATAATGTTACTATGATGGAACTTGCTGCTGCCTATACCGATGCTGAATTTGAAGATATCAAGACATGCACGACTACCAAAGGAATGTGGGATAAATTAACACAAATATACAGTGGATATTTGAATGTCAAAATAGCTCGAGATGAAAGTCTGAGAGGTAGATTTGATGATATGAGAATGAAAGAAGGTGAGAACATTTTCCAATATTCAAATAGACTCAAAGAGGTGGTACATGCTATTAGAGCATCTGATGGAGTAATTGATGATGAAATAGTGATAAGCAAGATTCTCAAAACTTTGCTACCAGTTTATGCAATCAGGATTTCTACAATTCATGAAACAAGAGCTACATCCAACCTTACTCTTGACACTCTAATTGGTAAACTTACAACCTTTGAATTAAACAACTTTAATAATAGTATTGTTCCTTCTATTGAATCCACTTTCATTTCTTCTTTGAAGATTGGAAAGTCTAGCAGGAATAGTAAGAATTGTGATAGTGATGACAATATCAATGATGAACTTGATGAGCTTGAAGCTCTTATGGCCAAAAGATTTCCCAAAGGGAAAGGAAGGTATAGAGGTAAGCTACCTTTGGCATGCTTTAATTGTAAATAATTCAGTCACATCGCTGCTAGATGTCCTCAGAAGAAAGATGATGATAGATCCAAAGACCGATCTAAAGGAAGCTATGGGAGAATAGTCAACAGAGGCTACCGACACATCAATAGAGACAACCAAGACAAAAAGGAAAAAAGGTATGTTACATAGCCGAAGATATTGAAACTGAATCTAATTCTGATGATGATATAGAAGTTGTATTTGTTGCTATGAAAGATGAATCAGAGGAGGAAGAGAAACATGAGGAGACAACACTGATCTCTAAAGTAAGCAGAAATGATACATGGATCATAGACAGTGGTTGCACACATCATATGATGGGTGATGTAGAGAATTTTGATCATTTTGTTGAATATAATGGAGGATCTATGAGAATGGGAAATGATGTTGTTAGAAATAAGGAATACTGAGAGGGGGGGGTGAATTAGTATTCTACAAACTTTATCTTTTTCCCAATTAAGGATATAATAGATTATCTTTATACATGCATAACATAAGAAGCTAAACAACATGCATAGCAATAAAACTAAAGAACTCATAACACATGATTTGTTCTCGAGGAAACCCTGGCCAAGGGAAAACCCCAGTGGGGATGGTACCCACAAAGATCCACTAATCAAAAGTATCATGTTAAGGATGTTGACCCTGTTAGGAGTCTATTACAAACATATAGTGTATCAGTCTTGATTAAGGGACTATAGGTCTTGTTAGAAGCCTCAACCCTGTTAGGAGTTGGTAGTACAAAATGTTATTACCAGCTGAGCTCACTGCCCAAAAAAGTAATGTAAAATATACACTAATTAAAAAATAGGTCAAGGTACATAACCTTATTCTTCTTGCATCAATATCTCTTCATTGATCTTTCACTATCACTATTACATATGCTTCATATACTTTGCATCATACTATTACAAATGCTTGCTACTTATTACAATTTCTTACTTCCACTTTACAATTACAAATACATTTACACATATACCAATAGCTTTAACCAAGAGTAAACATCTAAGATGTCATCCCTTTATATTTTTAAGACATTATTTTGATAAACAAAATAATCCCTTAACTCTTTACCAATTCTGCCTTCATATACTGTCCTGTCGGCTTCACACTATCTTCGGTAAAACTATCATAACTTCTTCCGTACATGCCATACTAACTTGCACTCTGAGATAGTTCATCATTAGTCAGCATAGAGTCTATTTTCAAGTGCGCATGCACTGAAATTACACCAGTCAATGTCACAAACAAAAACTATGTCCGGGTACACTGGTAAAAATACTGTCTCATACTTAGACAAATATGCAATGCGCTCTATCATACTTGCTCTCTAACTTGTGTGATCTTCATGTGGATCATATGTTTCCATAATGACAACATCTATGCAATCAACTCAGCCAAATTTCCAACAATCTCCCCCTTTGTCATTGGTGGCAACATATGAGAAAATTGGCTAAGTGTGCAATTAAAATTGTGGCCATAGTATAACATATATATACTATCCTTATAAATCCTCAAAAAATATTATCTATAATACAATACTCCCCCCAAGAGTATCAACTCTTATCATATATTATCAATTTTCTGCTAAGTATCTCTCCCCCTTTGACAACAATGACAAAACAATGGTA
Organism: Chamaecyparis obtusa; assembly: GCA_027943335.1. Taxonomy (NCBI): domain Eukaryota; kingdom Viridiplantae; phylum Streptophyta; class Pinopsida; order Cupressales; family Cupressaceae; genus Chamaecyparis; species Chamaecyparis obtusa. The sequence continues at coordinate 101,947 of BSBK01004767.1, forward strand.
GGGAGGAGTACAAAATTGTCTCAAAAAAGGTTATACCTCAATCTATTTATTGCAAAGCCGGTAGGCTTGCAACACAATCTACAAAATTTGTCTTCATGTTTTCTATCTCCTTTTCCCATGACTTTTTAATGGAATCAACCACATTGAGTAGTGTGCTCAGTCCATAAGATGCTATTTGACATGCTTGGAGGTTTTTAAAGTTGAATTTCTGAAACGATGTCTTAGCTGTAAGACAATCTTATAACTGCTCTTCAATAACACTCAACTTCATAGTAACATGCTCTCTCAAAAGAGTATATCTCCTCAACTTCCTATCTTTCTCATCTTGTAAAATCTTGATTTCATCAAAAAGTTTCCTAACTTTCTTTTCAACATTACTGACCTTCACATTAGGGTTAGATAGAAGGTTTGTTTCATTCAGAATCTCAGCTTCCTTCAATTTTACCTTATGATCTTCCTCAGCTGTCAAAGTCTCTAATTTTGTATACTGTATGTACAAAGCTTTTCCTGTCTCTTGTGCTTTCACTTTTGCAAAATTAGCTAGGTTAGTGAACTCATCATCAAAAGTGCTCATCACTTTCTTTGCCTTGTCCATAGGGTCTTCTTTTACAATCTGTGTGGTCACAATACTTTGTATCTTTTTAGTTAGGTCCTTTAGACATCCATCTAGAATTTTAACTTTCTTATTCTTCCCAATGATTTTTTTCAAAGATGTGATCAATTCCATCTGATCATCATTATCCACTTCTTTTCCCAAATCCTCAAACAAAGATCCAGTTTGCTTCTTCTTTTTAGTCTCAGGAGTATGACTGATTTCTTCCTTAGAGGGTACAAATGCTTGTACTTCTGATACTTTGGGTTCTCCAATAGTAAATTGGGTCAGCTCTGCTTCTTTAGTTCTATTTGGTTCATCAAGAGCCGAATTGTCAACAATGTTCTCTAAATTCTTGAATACATTATCATCAGTAACCAAGGTTATCCTTGTACCTTCAACATTCATAGATTCTTCTTCAATATTAATAGCTAGTGGAGAGGGAATATCATCTTGTCCTACTTCTACTTCTTGCTCTGCTGCAACTGATGTCTCTCCAATAATGTTTTCCATAACTTTAACAATTGCTTGTTTAGTCTCTGCATTCACTTGTTCATATTGTCCTGCCATAATCTGAATGGTTCTCATTTTTGTCCTTAAATGGGTGCTAAGGGGATTTATAATTTGTTTAAGATGTTCATCATCTCTTACAACACATAGTTTCTTCACAAGATTCTCTCTGATTGATTTGTCTTCTTCTTGTGCTCTCATATCCTGTTAGCAAGTTTCTGCAATAAGTCATCAGGTATCTTTCCTTGAATAGAGTCAAAACTCTTATTAGCCAGAATCAAATGCTTGACCACTACATTTTCAAGATTCAATTTATCAAAATAGTCATAGAGGTCATAGTATTTGTTCATTTTAGTGGAGTCTCCATCTTTTATAATTTCTTCATTGACTCTCTCAACTCTAGGTTTCCATGCTTTCTTCTTCACAGTTGTGTCATCATCTTTAATTTCTGCAATTTTCCTAGGTACTGGTGGCACCAAAGTTTTTTGCCTCTTACCAGGTCCAGTAGAAATTTCTTTCACTCTCTTTCTTGGTGTGGAGGAAGTAGATCTAGTAGGCTTGCTTGCTACTTGTTCCTTCTCAGGTTCCTCTACTTTCACCTTGACTAGTGCTGCACTAGATGATAAGGGAGGTACATATAAAATCTCTTTCTATCCAATATCTTTGATTGTTGTTGCTATCTACTTTGCCACTAAGAATTATCTCTCTGTCAATCCTTTATCCTTCAATATTTTCTTAACAGTGCTATCAACTCTTTTTTTAGACTGTTTCTCCTCAAGTATAGCCATTGCGGTGTTGAAGTTTTCTTCAAAAGTTCCAAATTTGTTACTATGGGTGTCAACCTTGCATTTAAGTAGCTTGTTCACATATTCTTCTATCTCTATTTGAGATATTTCATAGCCAAGAGGGTCTATGAATTCAATTCTAGGTTCAACTGCTTCAATGTATGTAAAGTCAGTGTCAACCATAAAACATATTTCATTCTTGTATTTCTCCACAAGAGACTATGGAATCCTTGATCTGCTAGACACAATATTCTAAAATGTCTTAATAAAAAGTACTAGACTCTCATTAAAACTGTCAATAACATGCTTTCTGTATACTACATTAATCCTTTCCATTGTATTTAGTCCATCATTCCAATCATTTCCTATGGTGTAAAGAAATCTCCTCAAAAGATGAAAAAACATGTAAGTGATCAAAGATGAAAATTTAAATTGAGCATACTTTGGCTTCTTAATCTTCTCCAAGTTCTCAAATAGTTGAATTCTCAAAATTTTACACATATCAGTTGGGGCTTTGTCAACACACATCAAATAAGCTATGTGTACCATTCCAACTTCCATGTCATCTTCTCTTGAATTTGCACAAAACTTGGTTGTTAGGATCTTGCATAGGTATCTAACATCAGGTTGTTTGACCTTACTAATTAAAATTCCTCTACCATTATAGGATGAATTAGTGTTATCAATGACTACCTTTCTCATGTTCTTCTCATTTAAATTAATAGCTCCAGGATTTAGACAGTCCAGTGACTTCATGAATCAAATCAGCTATAATGTCTATCACTCTATCTTCTAGCCAAAACTTCCCATTATGAATTATGCTAAGGATTATCTTAGTGCATTATTCATTATCAAAATCATACTACAATGCATACTTAACAATCTCATTTTCTTTCAAATGATCATATCCTTGTTTCAATGTCATGTCCTGGTTGTAAATCTTCTCATACTCACTTGTAAAATCACTATCACTGATGGTTTCTAACTTGCATCCAAGATAACTTCTTGTTAGAAATAGGGAATACTAAGAAGGGGGTGTGAATCAATATTCTACAAACTTTATCTTTTGTCCAATTATGGATATAATAGATTATCTTTATACATGCATAACATAAGAAGCTAAACAATATGCATAGCAATAGAAATAAAGAACTCATAACACATGATATCTTCTCGAGGAAACCTTGGCCAAGGGAAAACCCTGGTGGGGATGATACCCACAAAGATCCACTAACCAAAAGTATCTTGTTAAGGATGGTGACCCTGTTAGGAGTCTATTACAAGCATATAGTGTATTAGTCCTAATTAAGGGACTATAGGCCTTGTTAGAAGCCTCAACCCTATTAGGAGTTGTCAATACAAAATCTAATTACCAAATGAGCCCACTGCCCAAAAAAGTAATGTATAATGTATACTTATTACAAAAATGGATTAAGGTATATAACCTTATGCTACTTGCATCAATATCTTTTCACTACTCTTACATTCACATCATATCATTACAATATTACCACATATCTCTTCTTCTCTTTTTTTCTTAGAATTACATATTACATCTATATATGTTATTAAAGAAAATAACTTTACATGGTTGGCTTCCATATATATTTATCCAAGAGTTAACATCTAGGAGTTTGTCCCTTTATATTGTTAAGTCATTATTTTGATAAAAAAAATAATCCCTTAACTCTTTACCAATTTTGCCTTCATATTCTGTCCTGTCGGCTTAACACTGTCTTTGGTAAAAATGTCATAACTAATTCTGTAGATGCCACACTGACTTGTGCTCTGAGATGGGTCTGTTGGAAATATTCAAGACTATCTAGGTTACTAAGAGAGGAGGGGTGAATCAGTAACTTCAAAACTTTTAACAGATTCAGATCTTAATAATATTAGATTGATAATCTGACTGCATGCATGAGTAACAAAAAGAATAAAACATTCATAACACTTAGAACATAGAGATTTGGTGACCCAGAAACCTTCCAAGTAGAAAGTAAAAATGGGGTGGGGATGATACCTACAAAACTTCAATACTGTAGTATAAAGTTTGTCAGTTAAGGCTTACAATGATCACTTCTAATGATCTGCCCTGTTAGGAGCAATAAGGACTGCTAGGTCCACCTTGTTAGAGGTTTTACAAACATACAATGAAGTATGCACTCAGTTAAGAGATTTTTACAAAGATTGTTAAGTCTACCTGGTTAAAGGATTTCAAGCTGATTCACCTATTAGGATGAAATAGTAGATCTCTTACTTGCAACTGTATTTGCTGATTGAGATTCTCTAATGTACTGATCACCTTTTGTGATGGATAGATCTTTGCTACTTCTTATACTGCTGTAGCCCTTTGTAATTCACTTATCTCTTCCTTTCTCTCTTTTTCATACTTCTATATATCTTCCCTTTTGGATATGACATAAAACATTATTTATATATCAATCTAAGTCAATTCCAAAACAATTACAAAGTTGGTTCCTTAAACAAGTAAACACAAATATTACTGAGTCGGCCCAAATATAGTTACACGATTACTGCAAACTGACTCGGTGACTTTTTGATACTTAGCATCCACTGTGTTACTCAGCATCATCATGCACTCAGTAGAAGTGGAAGCTCAGTCCATACTAACCACTTGGTCATAGTTTCAAACTTGGTAAATACTGGAGACTCAGTAGATAAAGTGTTACTCGGTAGAAACTAAATTTCTTGTTTAACCGTGCAGCACTCGGTAAACACTGTGAAACTTTGCGAGCTCAGTATGCACTATTCTGAATAAGTGTTGTCACTAATGACAATCATGCTTAATGCCAATGGGGTCATCATTAGTCATCATAGAGTCTATGTTCAAGTGCACAAGAACTGAACTTACTCCAGTCATGTTGCAAACAAAAACTGTATCCTGGTGCACTGGTGAAAATATTGTCTTACACTAGTGAAAACATTGTCTTACACTTAGACAAATTTGCAATGCACTCTGCTATACTTTCTCTCTGACCTGTGCAATCTTCATGTGGATCATATGTTTCCATAATGAAAACATTTATGTACTCACTTCATAAAAATTTCCAACAATCTCCCCCTTTGTCATTGGTGGCAACATATGAGAAAATTGGCTAAGTGTACAAGTCAAAATTTCAAAATTGTATCAAAATTGTGGCCATAGTATAGAATATGTATACTATCCTTATAACTCCTCAAAATATAAACTCTAATACAATTCTCCACCTAAGAGTATCAATCCTTATCAAATATATCAATTTTCTACTCTAATATCTCTCCCCCTTTGACAACAATCACAAAATAAGGTAGGGAGGATTACAAAATTATATCCAAAAAATATTATACCTTCATTTTCTTATTGCAAAGCTAGTAGGCTTGCAACACAATCTGCAAAATCAGCTTTCATAGCTTCTATCTCCTTTTCCCATGAATTCTTGATGGAATCTGCTACATTGAGTAATGTGCTAAGTCCATAAGCTGCTATTTGACAAGCTTAGAGGTTGTCAAATTTGAATTTTTGAAAGGATGTCTTAGCTGTAAGACATTCTTCTAACTGTTCTTCAATGATACTCAACTTCATAGAGATGTGTTCTCTCAAAAGAGTGAGTCTCCTCATTTTTCTATTCCTCTCATCTTGCAATATTCTTATTTCATCATAAAGCTTTCAAACTTTCTTTTCAGCATCACATACCTTCATAGTAGGTCTAGAAAGAAGGTTACATTCATTCTGAATCTTAGCTTCCTTCAATTTGATCTTTTGTTCCTCTTCTACTGTCAAAATCTCTGGTTTTGTACACTGTATGTACAATGATTTTCCTGTCTCCAAATGTTTCCTCAAGTTCTTGATACAAATATCAAGACTGCTAATATCATTTCTAATATTCTGACTGATGTTCAAAAGCATTTCAGCTTCATAAGCTACTTGAGCTCTCACTTTTGCAATATCAAATAGGTTAGTGAATTCATTGTCAAAAGTGCTCATTACCTTCTTAGCTTTCTCTAAAGGGTCTGCCTCTATGATTTGTGTAGTTACAATGTTTTGTAACTTCTCAGTAAGGTCCTTTAGACTCCCTTCAAGATTCTTCACTTTCTTGTTCTTGCTAATGATTTTATTCAAAGAAGTGATTAGTTCCAACTGATCATCATGATCAACTTCCTTTCCTAAATCTTCAAACAAAGATCCAATTTCTTTCTTCTTTCCAGTCTCAGGAGTAAGACTGATGTCTTTTGTGGTAGCAATGGGTGCTTGAATCTCAGCCTCCTTAGGTTCTTCACTAATAGATTGAGTCTGCTATGCTTCTTCAATTCTATCTGGTTCATCAAGAGCCAAATTGTCAACAATGTTTGCTAAGTTCTTGAATACATTGTCATTAGTATCCAAGGTGACCTTAGTACCTTCTATATTCATAGTTTCATCTTCAATGTTAATAGCTGAAGGAGAAGGAATATCCTCTTGTTCAGCTTCAACTACTTGCTCTATTGCAACTGATGGCTCTCCAACATTTTTTGCCATGACCTTGATTATTGCCTACTCTATATCTGAATTAACTTCTTCATATCTACCTCCCATAATCAAAATGGTTCTCCTTTTGGTTCTCAAATGGGTTCTTAAGGCCTTCAATATCTACTCCAAGTATTCATCATCTCTCACATCACAAAGCTTCTTCACAAGATTCTTTCTGATATTAGTGTCTTCTTCAATTGCTCTTCGTTTTCTATTTAGTAGTTTGGTATACAACTCATCAGGTATTTGACCTTGAATAGAATCAAATTTCTTGTCTGCCAAAATCATATGCTTCACAATAGCATTCTCCAAATTAAGTCTGTCTGAATAATCATAAAGACTGTAGTACTTACTCATTCTGGTAAAGTCTCCATTTTCAATAATCTTCTCATTAAGCTTTTCAAATTTAGGTTTCCAAGCTTTCTTCTTAACCAAAGTAGTGTCATCATCTTTTACTTCTACAATTACTCTTGGTACTGGTTGAACTAAAGTCTTCTGTCTCTTTCCTAGTCCAGTAGCAATTTCTTTCATTCTCTTGCTAGCTGTGGAGGAAGTGGATCTAGTTGTTACTTGTTCCTTTTCTGGTTCCTCTAATTTCACCTTGACTTGTGTAGGTTCTTGCTATACTACACTGGATGAAAAGGATGGTACAATCAAGACTTCTTTTTGTCCAATATCCCTAATTGCTGCTATTGTCTATTTTTCTATTAAGAATTCTTGTTCTAACATTCATGTATCTTTCAGTATTCTCTTGATAGTGCTATCAACTCTCTTCTTAGATTGCTTCTCTTCAGTTATAGCTTTAGCTAAGTTGAAGTCTTTTCAAAAGTTCCAAATCTACTACACTGAGTGTCTAATTCACATTTAAGTAATCTACCAACATATTCTTCTATTTCAGCCTCAGATATCTCATAGCTAAGAGGGTCTATGAACTCAATTCTAGGTTCCACTACTTCAATATAGGTAAAGTCAGTGTCAACCATGAAACCTATATCATTTTTATACTTCTTCACAACTGTGGAATTATTGATCTACTAGTTACCATGTTCTGAAATGTCTTCATTACTAACATAGCAGTCTCATTTACTTTGTTAATAACATGTCTCAAATATACTTTATTTATCCTTTCCATAGAAATTTATCCATCATTCCAATCATTTGCAATGGTGTATGGAAATCTTCTCAATGAATGGAAAAACATGTATTTGATTAAGGATGAAAATTTAAATTGTGCATACTTAGATTTCCTAATCTTCTCCAAGTTTTCAAATAATTGAATTCTTAGAATTTCACACATATCAACTGGTACTTTGTCAACACACATTAAATAGGCAATATGCACCATTCTAGCTACCATATCATCTTCTCTAGAATTTGCACAAAACTTAGTTGTTAGGTACTTGCATAAATATCTAACATCATGTTGGTTGATCTTGCTAATCACAATTCCTTTGCCATTGTAGGATGAACCTGTGTTGTCTATGACTATTTTTCTCATTTAAAGGAATAGCACCAACTTTAGATAAACTTGTGACTTCATGAATCAAGGCAGTTGTAATGTCTATCACTCTATCCTCTAGCCAAAACTTTCCATTGTGAATTCTGCTCAAAATAATCTTAGTGCATTCTTCATTGTCAAACTCATACTTTAAAGCATACTAAACAATCTCATTATCTTTCAAATGTTCATATCCTTGTTTTTGTTGGCATTAAGTATGTTTGTCATTAGTAACAACACTTATTCAGACTCTATATGTTTACCGAGTAGAGAGGACAGTGTTTACCAAGCAAACAGGATAGTGTTTACCGAGCAAATAGGATAGTGCTTATCGAGTTATCATTACCGAGTGATGAAATGAGCAATGTTTACCAAGTGCCAGCATGGTAAACAAGGAATTCAGTTTCTACTAAGTGACACTATATCTATCGAGTCTCCAGTATATACAAAGTTCAAAACTACAACCAAGTGGTTAGTATGGACTGAGCCTCCACTTCTACTGAGAGCATGACGATGCCAAGTAATGCAGTGGATGCTGAGTATCAGAAAGTCACCGAGTTAGTTTGCAGTAACCGAGTAACTATATTTGGGATGACTCATTAATATTTGTGTTAGCTTGTTTGAGAGTTGACTTTGTAATTATTGTATAATTGTTTTGGATTGATATATAAACATTGTTTTGTATCATATCCAAGGTGAAAAAAAAGAAGTGAGAAGTGTGAACAAGAGAAGAAAGGTAGAGATAAGAAAATTAAAAAGGGCTACAGCAGTATAAGGAGAAACAAAGATATATCCATCACAGAAGGTGATCAGTACATCAAAGAATCTCAATCAGCAAGTACAGTTGCAAGTAAGAGATCTACTATTTCATCATAATAGGTGAATCAGCTTAAAATCCTTTAACAGGGTAGACTTAATAGTCTTTGTAAAATCTCTTAACCGAGTGCATACTTCTTTGTATGTTTGTAAATCCTCTAACAAGGTGGACCTAGTATTCCTTATTGCTCCTAATAGGGCAGATCATCAGAAGTGATCATTGTAAGCCTTAACCGGAAAACTTTATACTGTAGTATTGAAGTTTTGTGGGTATCATCCCCACCCCAGTTTTACTTTCTATTTGGAAGGTTTCTAGGTCACCAAATCTCTGTGTTCAAAGTGTTATGAATGTTTTATTCTTTCTATTACTCATGCATGCAGTTAGCTTATTGATCTAAATGTTATTTGGAATATGGTTAAGATTTGAATTTGTTAAAAGTTTTGAAGTTACTGATTCACCCCTCCTCTCTCAGTAACTTGGCTAGTCTTGAATATTTCCAACAATTGGTATCAGAGCTTTGTGGTTCTCAGGATAAAGTTTGATAGCTTGAGAAAAGATTCAGGACAATGGATATATTCAAACTTAACAAAGTAATTGAGAATGAAAAGCTAGATCTAGAAATGGCCATAGCTCAACTCAAGGAAGTAAAAGAGCATCTTTTTCAATCCCTAAAAAGAAGGAAGGAACTTGCAAATTAGATGCATGACCACCAGTATGTTGAAGAAAAGATTGAAGACTTTTTCCCTTCAAGCAGCTCATATGAGATAAACAATGCAATCAAAGAACTTCTAGAAAAGAATGGATCTCTGCAAGAAGTAAGAAAATTGAAAAGAGAATAGGAAATTCAGTCAAGAAGATTCTGTGAAATCTTAGAACAAAGAAACAAGATGAAAGATGAAATAGATGGAAAGAACAATGAAATCTAGAATCAAACTCTTCAGCTAGAAAACCTTATTGATCAAGTCTCCAATGCAAATGAAGAAATCTTGACTCTGAGATCAAAAAATGAAAATATAAGAGAGGAGTTGAGATCTGAAAAGAAAATCAATTTAAGATTGGTGAATGACCTAGACACTGAAAGGCAAATCAATGAGAGAATGTTGAAATCTCAAGAAGATATAAATTAGGTGTATGAACAAAACCTTCATAAGCAAAAAGGAAAAGTAGGACTTGGATACAAAGAGGAAGGTGAATCCTCCAAACAAGGTACTCAAAAGAATCAGAAACCCACTTGTAATCATTGTGGCAAAATTGGTCATACTTCAAACAAATGTTGGAGCAATGGAAAAGCACAATTCAATGGAAAATGCTATAATTGCAATTAGCATGGTCATAAAGAAAATGAATGCAAGGAGAAACCAAGATTTAAAGGCAAATGTCACAAATGTAACAAGCAAGGTCACAAGGCATCAGAATGCAGAACTAAAACACCCAATCCAGCAGAATAGATTGTGAAAGCAATATTTGGTTGGGATTACAAAACTTGGTGTAGGTGTCATTACTATGGAGAATATGGACACATTGGCATGAATTATGTAAGACATCACTTGAGAAAAAGGGAAACTACCATAAGATGTTATAAATGCACGAAGCTTGGTCACATAGCTAAAAATTGCATGAATTCAGGCAAAGTTGAAGATGAAAAGAAAGCAAAAGTAGATAGCATCAGGAAGCAGATGAGACAATAGTGGATTCCTAAACCTACTAAGAAAACCAGTCCAAGTAATGAAGTCACTCATGAAGAGGGTGGCTCTATCAATTTTAACTAAGTCTCCAAGAAAGCACTAGAACTATATCTTCATAGACATATTCCAAAATAGTTCCAGAAATGAAAGGAAGAAAGATCCAAATTAGTATGCAAGATATAGTAGGATCACAAGAAGGTCGGTATCAGTTATCACCAAGTAAGGTCGAGAGTAACCTAATTTCATATGGTTACCGAGTAAGGTCAGAGCAGTATGAATTTGTATGTTCTCTGAGTTGCAGAATCTTCATCGAGCAATTAATGCATAGTGGATGACAGTCTGTCAAGTTCAATAACCTAATTCCTATGGAGCATTAATGATAAAATTTTAACAAAAAGCATGAAATTGATTTCATTCTTCACTGTGAATATTAGCATATTGATCAGAGAAATTTCTAGTGCAATCAAGTGATTCTAAGCAAAAATTTCTTCGAAGAATTTTTCTTTTTCTATCGAGCTACCATGGCATCATCCAGCACCAAAGTAAAGAAAGGTTTGGAAATTTTAGTTCAAGGAGAATGGAAAGTGCTAGATTTCAAACTCGTGCCCGTGATTGCAGAAACCCTAGATCCAAGTGGAGCTTAATCTCAAATTCCTCCAAAGGTACTTCTTGTAAATGACATTTGCAGTCATTTTAAAGGTACAATTCAAGAGCTTGGAACCCTAGAGATAGATGTTGTTCATGATGAACTGTGTGTTGATGGTATTCTCAAACTGGAACATAAACATTTGGAAGATAAGGGTTTGACACATATCACCCACTTGCCTCAGAGTTTCTAGATAAAATGGATTAGATATATCCTAAGCCGAGTGCATGAAGGTAAAATTTGGCTTGAGAAACTAGTGGAAATAATAGAGAAGATGATTCATCAAATCACTGGTCTTCCCATGCTTGCCAAGGCTAAATCTAAAAAAACCCTAGGTCGGGTAGAGTTGGAAAAGAAAAATCTAGCCGAATGGGATGGTAGAGGTATGAGAATAAACAATATTACCAATGCAGAACTAAAATTTGGCACATATGTCATAGCTCACAAGATATACAGTTCAAGTCGACAGAATAGTGTTCCATGTGAAGCAGTTGACCTAGCCTATAAAATTGTGAAGAACAATTTGACATTTGACCTAGCAGATTTATTATTGAAACAGTTCAACAAGAATATGGAGAGCATCCAAACCTCAAAGAACAATCCATGTAAGTTTGGCTCGCTATTGGTTTGTTTATTTTTCTATGCTCAAAAGTTTTTCCCATCAAAAGGCATGGTAAAATGGAGAAAGGATGTGCCTGTTCTTTATCAGATAAATGAGTACATTGTAGAAATGGGTGAGAATTTTGCAAGCATAATGGATAACTATGTTGAATCTTTTAAAGAAAAGATGAATAACAGATTCTAGATTCCACAAAAGTTGGTGGAAGATTATAAAGATGATATTTGTTTCATGGTTGATTATGATAGAGTATACATTTAAGCAGTAAGGCCTAGGATTGTATAGGTGAAAACTCTTCCTTATGAGGTAAACATTGATGAGACAAAGGATATAATTGAAGCCCTAGTAAATCAACCTGTTGATCCAAAGGCTCCATACTTTGGAACATATGATGAAGCTAAGGTAAGAATTGAGCTAAGCATAAAACTTCCACAGGTGGTTAACAAAGGTAGAAAGAGGATGGCCAAGATGCAATCTAGCACACCTCTAATGTTAAACGAGGGAAAAGGAGAGGACATTGAAGAAGAAGAAGAAAAGAATGAGAATGAAGAAGAACAAGTACTTGTGAAGAAGAAAGGGAATGCAACAATCACTAAGACACCAAAACAATTTATTGTAGTCTTCTCAAGAAAAACAAGGGGCAAGGCAGGTAAAGTCAATGATGATATAGTACTCAAAAGGCGTCCTCCCTCACTTAAACAAAAGATTAAGGATTTGAGAGAAGGGTCTGGAATTTCAAATTTCAAATCTCTCAAATATGAAATTATATCAGAGGCAGAGTAGTAGGAAATTGAAGATGCAGTTATTGAGAAAATGGGAAATTGGAAGTACTCACTTGATGATATGGCTTCTCAAATTCTAGGTGTTCTATTGGATAAAGTCAAGTTGAAATGGTCCAATGCAAGACAAACTATCAAGGACATATATGCTCAAACCTTAAGACAGTTGATGCCAAGTTTGAAAAATGATGAAATAAATAAGTCATTGATAGAAAATAAGCACAAGATGACACTAAAATTCAATAGTTGTTTGATTTTGATCAAAGATATAGAGTTAGTTGTGAAGAGTGCAAATTTTACTTGTAAAAACATCTATCATCTTCACAAACTAAGTGTTGAAACTGTGATAATAAAAGATATTGAAGATGATAGTGATGATGAAGAAGAAGAAGTAGTTCAGATTGATAATGTTGAGATAGAAGAAGCCACCAAGGAAGCTAAGAAGAATGTTGAGGAAGATGATCCAGTTCAGATAGCTACATAGGTGATTACCTCACTTCCTCACTCTCTAGTAAAGATTGCTACATCTAGCCCAAAGATAATTCCAAGTGTGATTGTGACAACACCTACAGATGCATCAAATGTCTAATCATCACTAACATAGCTCAATGTATCAATGATAGAAGTGGCTACCACTTCATCTACTGAGCTTCAGCCTCCTTCCACCGAGTTGCAGTCTCCAGCACCATCTTCAGTACCTTCTTCAGTTTTGAATTTTTCAGCAGCAGGTACTTCAATTTTGAATACCTCAGTAAGTACTTCAGATTCTATAGTTGTAAATACTTTAGTTTTTGGTTTATCAAGTATTCCAGTTAGCATTCCATCAGTCGAAAGTTTACCATTTTTCACTACAAGTCCTACTATGTCTACAATAATTTCTACTACAAAGGCAATAAGTATAAAGACTCAACCGAGTATAAAATTTTTGAGTAAGAATATAGAAGAGGACATAGATTTAGATGAGGAGATAGAAATTCCATAATTAGATTTTGCAAATCTTTTAGCAGACCAAATGCAAATAGTTGGTGAACTCCTCCAGAAGAAAGCAAAGAAGAAGAAACTAAAAGAAGAAAGAGATAAGGAATATAAGATCATTGAGGATGCCAAGAATATTTTGACAGAAGCAATAGGTGTTGAAGTTGATTCCTCTCAACACATTTTGTTATAGTTGGCAGAGGTAGTAAACAAGTTCAATGAGGATTCTTCTAGATCAGATAAGTTTCTTGAGAAGGCTGAGAAGAAGTTTGAAAATAAAGTGCTTGAGCACATTGCTCAACAAATAGCTATCAATCAGGCAGGGTTATCTTCATTTTTGACTAGCATTGAGTCCTCCTATTCCAAGGTAACATCATTTTTTGTCAAAATATGTAATGTTTCCAAGTTCTCAAAGGAGATTAAAGACAAAATAAATAAGATTGATGAGGATCTAAAGATTAGTGCACAGAAGTTGCAACTTGAACCTAGTTCAAGCTTTGCACATCATATGACAGTCAGATTCCTATCTGATAAGCAGTCAGAGTTATTGAGAGAAGATGCAAGGATCAAGTCAACATTAATAGATATTCAAAACATGATCCTTCCCATCATGGATACAATGCAGAACCATATTGCACACTCAAAAACATTGATCCATGACAATCAATTTTCAATTGCAGATCATATGATTGAACTCTCTCTAGAAGTCCAAATTGCACTCCATATGTGCAAGATTCTGCAAGAAAATTGGGATAGAACTCTAGCATTAATAAGTATGGTACATTCTAATTTTCTCTCACACTTTGGCATCTCTGTGTAAAATATTTGTATATACACCTTTGGCATTATTATCAAAAAGGGGGAGAAAGTATATAAGATATGTAAGATATGAAAGGGGGAGAAAGTATATGAGAGAAATAGGAAATATAAGTATGACGTGAAATAAGATATTTGTATGGGGGAGACATGAAATGTATATACAATAGTATGACAAAGATAATTTTTTGAAAAATCAAAAATACATTTAGCATGATTTTTTGGGCAATAAGTGTTTTTGTCACTAATGCCAAAGGGGGAGATTGTTGGCATTAAGTATGTTTGTCATTAGTAACAACACTTATTTAGACTCTATATGTTTATCAAGCAGACAGGACAGTGTTTACCGAGCAGACAGGATAGTGTTTACCGAGAAAATAGGATAGTGTTTATCGAGTTATCATTACCGAGTGATGAAATGAGCAGTGTTTACCGAGTGCCAGCATGGTAAATAGGGAATTCAATTTCTATCGAGTGACACTATATCTACCGAGTCTCCAGTATATACTGAGTTTGAAACTACAACTGAGTGGTTAGTATGGACCGAGCCTTCACTTCTACCAAGAGCATGATGATGCTGAGTAATGCAGTGGATGCCGAGTATCAGAAAGTCACCAAGTTAGTTTGTAGTAACGACTCAGTAATATTTGTGTTAGCTTGTTTGAGAGTTGACTTTGTAATTATTTTATAATTGTTTTGGATTGATATATAAACATTGTTTTGTATCATATCCAAGGTGAAAAAAAAAAAGAAGTGAGAAGTGTGAAAAAGAGAAGAAAGGCAGAGATAAGAAAATTACAAAGGGCTACAATAGTATAAGGAGCAGAAAAGATATATCCATCACAGAAGGTGATCAGTACATCAAAGAATCTCAATCAGCAAGTATAGTTGTAAGTAAGAGATCTATTGTTTCATCCTAATAGGTGAATCAGCTTAAAATTCTTTAACAGGGTAGACTTAACAGTCTTTGTAAAATCTCTTAACTGAGTGCATACTTCTTTGTATGTTTGTAAATCCTCTAACAAGGTGGACCTAGCAGTCCTTATTGCTCCTAACAGGGTAGATCATTAGAAGTGATCATTGTAAGCCTTAACCGACAAATTTTATACTGCAGTATTGAAGTTTTGTGGGTATCATCCCCACCCTAGTTTTACTTTCTATTTGGAAGGTTTCTGGGTCACCAAATCTCTGTGTTCAAAGTGTTATGAATGTTTTATTCTTTCTGTTACTCATGCATGCAGTTAGCTTATTGATCTAAATGTTATTTGGAATATGGTTAAGATCTAAATTTGTTAAAAGTTTTGAAGTTACTGATTCACCCCTCCTCTCTCAATAACTTGGCTAGTCTTGAATATTTCCAATAGTTTCAATGACATATCATGATTGTAAATCTTCTGATGTTCATTGGTAAAATCAATATCACTAACAGTTTCTAAGTTGCATCCAAGATAACTTCTCACATTTTCTAAATGCAAAACTCTATCTAGTACAGATGATAATGCTAAGCTAGGATCATCTTCTTCCAAGGGTTCTATTGGTTCCCTCTTCATTCTAGGTCTATTCTTATCTATAATATTGTGAATTAAGGATACATCCATGACTACTTTAAATTCCTTATACCAATTCAAAGATCTATTGGCAATTTGACTGAGGTATGTACATGAATGTTGTCATTATGGAAACATATGTTCCCTATGAAGATCGCATAAGCTAGAAAGTAAGTATGGAAGATCACAGACTATAATTGTCTAAGTATGAAACAATGTTTTTGATGGAGCACTCGATACAGTTTGTTTTGGTGATGTTCACTGGAGCATGATCAGAGTTTGTGCAATTGAACATAGACTCTATGGTTTCTAAGGATACCCCATCTCAGTGTGCTAAAGAGTACGGATAGTATGGAAAAAGTTATGATTGTTTTACCAATGACAGAGTACAGTCGACAGAGCAGTTTTGAAGGCAGAACTAGTAAATGAATTAAGGGATTATTTTGCTTGTCAAAATAATGACTTAATATTATAAAGAGAAGACATCCTAGATGTTTACTCTTGGATAAAGATATGAAAATTGACAAGAGAAAGATATTGTGTTTGTATCTTGTATAAATAAAGATGTATCGAACATACTTGAAATGTAACATGTAACTTGTGATAGTTGTGTATTGTGATAGCAGTGAAAGTTGTTGATGTGAAGTTGTAAGCAATACCATATTGTAATCAATAAACATTTGTATTACTTATTTGGGCAGTGAGCTCATCTGGTAATCAAGTTTTGTATCTACAACTCCTAATAGGGTTGAGGCTTCTAACAAGGCCTATAGTCCCTTAACCAGGACTGATACACTATATGATTGTAACAGGCTCCTAACAGGGTCAACATCCTTAACAGGATATCTTTTGATTAGTGGATCTTTGTTGGTACCATCCCCACTGGGGTTTTCCCTTGGCTAGGGTTTCCTTGAGAGCATATCACATGTTATGAGTTCTTTACATTTACTATTATGTATGCTATTTAGTTTCTTATTCTTTAAAGTAATCTGTTATATCCATAAGTGGGCAAAAGAAAAAGTTTGTGAAATACTGATTCACCCCCCCCTCTCAGTATTTCCTATTTCTAATAATTGGTATCAGAGCATAGTTACTTAGAGAAGGAACATTCAAGGAAAGCCTAGCAACTTGAGTAAGATATCTATGGATATGGATCAATTACGGAAGAATCTTGAAGAAGCTCTTGAACAAATTATATGCTTACT
Source organism: Chamaecyparis obtusa (assembly GCA_027943335.1). Classification (NCBI taxonomy): domain Eukaryota; kingdom Viridiplantae; phylum Streptophyta; class Pinopsida; order Cupressales; family Cupressaceae; genus Chamaecyparis; species Chamaecyparis obtusa. The sequence continues at coordinate 118,928 of BSBK01004767.1, forward strand.
GATGAAAGAAACACTTTGAAAAGAAAGTATGATGATGAAAAGAATATTATTGATAAATTGAAAGGTAAGATAGAAGATCTAAAATCTGAGACAGAATCTGAAATTCTTGTTGAAGATTATGATGATTTAGAAAAAGAAAATGTGATCCTTAAACATGAATTGAAGATAGCAAATCTGAAGCTTAGCTTGAAAGATGGAAATGACAATCTGAGATCTGAGAATGAAAATTTAAAGAATGAGAATGAAGATCTGAAATCTAAACTTGGCAAGGTAACATCCGAATTTGATAAAGTCAAATTATAGTATGATGAACTTGAGAAATACAACAAGATTATGAAAGGTGAATTGACTCAATCCAAACAACAACTTGAGAGACTATATTCAAATAGTGAAAAGATTAATGAGAAAGTATCTTATGGAAAACCATTATATGACAAAACTGGTCTTGGATTTAACATATTGAAGATAGTTAGTGAAAGCAAGAAACCAGATCTGAATGTATGTGAAAGTAGTGAAGAAAATAAGTTAGATGAAAACAAATTTGAAGAATCACCGAAGCAAGAAGAATCACCAAAGCAAGAAGAATCATTGAAGCAAGAACAACCACCAAAGCAAGATGAACCATCCAAAGGTATGCAAAGAGAATTCAAAGGTAGATGTTTTGCTTGTAATACTATTAGTCATATGAAGAGAGATTGTACAGGTAAACAATTCAAACCTCTTAATGGTTATTGTTATAATTGTCATGGTTTTGGACATAGAGCTATTGAATGTAGAAGATCTAAAGTTATTGAGAATAATTACAATAGTAGAATGCCTAGAAATACTAACAATCTAGATCAGAGATCAACTGAAGACATGAAAAGAGGAAATGGAATAGTATGTTTCAGATGCAACAAAATTGGACATATTGCTAGAAATTGCAGGACACAAATCAATCAGCAAACACCTAGATATGGAACCAGTGGAATCATTTGTCAGCTATGTAACAAGATTGGACACACAACAAGATTTTGTAGAATGAACAATGGAGGTTATCATCATAACCCTAACCCTAGAAACTATGCAAGAAGGAATGAAAATGTAGGAAACAAAGAGAAAGGTTGTTTTAGCAATGAAGATGAAGTAAAATTTGTTAAAGGCACAGATCAAAAAGGTATGTTTAGCACTGAAGGTAATTAGGAAGGTAATGTATCTGATGGTAAGAATGATTCTTTACCTAACCCTTCTTTAAGCACTTAAATTATGTAAATTTCTGTAGTTTAGGAACTTAGAATTAGTGTAGAATTAGATTTTGAATGAGTTAAGTTTTGCACAGTTAGATGAAGGTTTTTTATGTTATACTAATGCTATGGTTAAGTGCACAAAAATAAATATTGTGTTTTGCAAGGTCGCAAGAAGATTTATGGTTGCAGGTTTACAGAATCAACTTTTTGGCATTTTAGCGGCAAAAGAATTGAATGCAATGTCAAATCGAGTAAATGCTAAGTATTACAAGATTAAAATCAAATTTATTGTGATTATCAAGTGATTAGAAGTGATTTGGAAAGTGAAGAAAGAAGTTTGGAAGAAATTTATAGAAGTTTGAAGTGCAGATCTAGAGAAAGCCCTAATTTTGTGAATTTAAGGTATTTATCCGACTAAGATCTTGAATCAGCTTAAAGTAATTAGATATAATCATGGATGTGTCATTGATTCAAAACATTAAGGATAAGAATAGACCTAGAACTAAGAAAGATCTAGTTGAACCCTCAGAAAGAGATGCTAGTTTAGCTTGATCATCCATACTAGACAGAGTTCTTCATTTAGAGAATGTTAAAAGTTATCTTGGATGCAAGTATGAAACCCTAAGGGAAAGTAATTTTAATGGTAAATATAAGAAATTGTATAGCTTGGATATGTCAGTAAAACAAGGTTATGAACATCTAGAAAACAATGAAATCATTGAGTACTCTATGAAATATGAATTTGATGATGAGGAGTGTACTAAGATCATTTTGAGTAGGATACATAATGGTAAATTTTGGTTAGAAGACAGAGTTATAGACATAACTGTAGATCTAATTCATGATGTGACTAGATTATCAAAAGTTGGTGCAATTCCACTGAATGAGAAAAACATGAGAAAGATTGTGATTGAAAACACCAGTTCAATATACAATGGCAGAGGTATAGTCATTAGTAAGATTAAGCAAGATGATGTAAAATACTTGTGTAAGATTTTGACAAAAAAATTATGTGGAAGTTCTAGAGAAGATGATATGCTAGCAGGTATGGTACACATTACTTATTTGATGTGTGTGGAGAAGAAGCCTATGGATATGTGTGAAATTCTGAGAATACAGTTGTTTGAGAATTTGGAAAAGATAAAGAAAGCTAAATACACTCACTTTAGATTTTCCTCATTGGTTAATTACATGTTCTTCCATTTGCTAAGAATATTTCCTTACGCTATTGAATGGAATGATGGTGAGAATACTATGGTAAGAATCAATAAAGTTTACATGAAACATCTTATTGAGAAGGTTAATGATAGTGTAAAGTTAGTGTTGAAAACTTTTCAAAACATTGTGGTAAATAGATCAAGAATTCCTCCATCCCTAGTTGAGAAATACAAAGATGATATATGTTTTATGGTTGATACTGATTTCACTTACATTGAGGTAGTAGAACCTAGACATGAATTCATAGACCCTCTTGGCTATGAAATCTCTGAAATTGAAATAGAAGGATATGTTAGTAGATTATTGAAAAGTAAAGTGGATACTCATGGCAACAGATTTGGAACTTATGATGAAAAATTTGATTTAGCAAAGACACTTAAGGAAGAGAAACAATCAAAGAAGAGAGTGGAGTCTACAATAAAGAAGATTCTAAAAGAATCAGGTATGAGTGAGCAGGAATTTGATATTGCAAGAAAGACTGCAGAAGCAATAAGGCAGAGTGAGATAATATTAGTCCCACCTTTGGCATCAAGTGCAGAACCCATTCAAGTTAAGGTAAAGGTTGAAGAACCTGAGAAGGAGCAAGAAATTAGTTAGATAGAGAAACCCTCTTTTTAAGCACCAAGCAAAAGAATGAATGCAAGTGCTTCAGGACTAGGTAAAAGACAAAAAATAATTGTTCCACCAGTACCTAGAAGAGTTGCAGAGATAAAAGATGATGAAGTAACAATAAAGAAGAAATCATGGAAACCAAGGATAGAAAGAGTTAATGAAGATATAATGCAGCATGGAGACTTTATCAAAATGAAAAAATAATATGATTTATATGGATCCTCTAACAGATTAAATCTAGAGAATGCAATGGTTACACATATGATTTTGGCAAACAAGAAATTTGATACTATTCATGGAAAGATACCAGAAGATTTGTACAATAGACTTGTGAGAAGACAAATGAGAGCACAAGAAGAAGATACTAAAATGAGAGAGAATGTGATAAGATAGTTCTTTGACATAAGAGATGATTACCACCTTAAGCAGATCCTCAAGCCACTTGAAACCCTATTAAGAACCAAAAGAAGAACTATACAAATAATGGGAGGTCAATATGAACAAGTGAAGACTGAAACTGAATAGGTAGTTGTGCAAGTGCTAGCAAACTTGGTAGAAGGAAAAGATAGCAAAGATCAATCAATTGCAGAACTACCAGAGAAATAGAGTTCAAAACAGGCAGAGGCAGCAACAGAGGTAGTTGAAGTTGAAGATATTCCCTCTTCTTCTATAAACATTGGCACATAATCTATGGAAATTGAAGGAACAAAAGTTACTTTAGATTTAGATGATGTGGTACTCAACATTTTGGATAACATTGTTGAAAATTTGGTTTTGGGAGAACAAGAAAAGAGTATTGAAACATAGTCTACTCGAAAAGAAGTGCAAATGGAAACAGAGGCCCATACATCTACTGAGCCACAAGAAGACATCAGTCTTACTCCTAAGAATGGAAAGGAGAAAGGAATAGGAACATTGATTGAAGATTTGAGCAAGGAGGTTGATGACGATGATCAATTAGAGTTGATCACTTCTTTGAACAAAATTATTGGAAAGAACAAGAAAGTTAAGAATTTGGAAGGTAGCCTAAAAGATTTGACTGAGAAGCTACAAAGTGTTATATCTACAAAATTCTTTGATTCAAACCCAATTGAAAGAGAAAAGATGGTAATAAATTCTTTTGATGTTGAGTTCACTAATTTGACTAATATTGCTAAGGTTAAGGCTCAGATAGCTTATGAAGTTGAGATGTTGCAGAATATAAGTCAGAATATCAAAAATGACATTGACAGCCTTGACAGACACATTAAGAACTTAAGGAAACATCTTGAGACTGGAAAGTGTTTGTACATTCAGTGGACAAAATCTAAAAATATTTTGATTGAGGAAGAGAAGAAGCTAAAAGAGAAGCAAGATGAAATTGCAGCAGAGACAAACTCATGGGCCAGCCTAAACATAAAGATCAGTGCAGTTGAGAAAAAGATCAGAAAATTATGTGATGAGATAAGGACTTTGAATGATGAGAAGAATAGGAAAATTATCAGGATAAACATCTTGAGAGAGCATGTCTCAATCAAGTTGACTATAATAGAAGAGTAGCTAGAAGAATGTCTTACTACTAAGACATCATTTTAGAAGTTCAATTTTGAATCCCTTCAAGCTTGTCAGATTGCAGCATACGGATTGAATACTTTACTCAATGTAGCAGAATCAATAAAGAAGGCATGGGAGAAATATTTTGAGACTTGGAAGATAGATTTTTTAGATTGTGTTGCAAGCCTACCGGCTTTGCAATAAGATAGTAAGGTAAAAGTTTTGACACAATTTTGTATATCCCTTTCCGCCCTTTATTTTGTCATTGTTGTCAAAGGGGGAGAGATACTTAGAAAATTGTCTATCTATGATAAGGAAGGATACTCATAGGGGGAGTTCTATGGAGTATTATGAAGTGTTATAGATTAAGTGTATATTTTGAGGAGATATAAGGATAGTATACTTATTTTATTCTATGGCCACAATTTTGATACAAATTTTGATATTTTGACTTGTACACTTAGCCAATTTTCTCATATGTTGCCACCAATGACAAAGGGGGAGATTGTTGGCAATTTGGCTGAGGTATGTACGTGAATGTTGTCATTATGGAAACATATTTTCCCTATGAAGATCACATAAGCTTGAAAGTAAGTATGGAAGATCGCAGACTAAAATTGTCTAAGTATGAAACAATGTTTTTGACAGAGCACCCGATACAGTTTGTTTTGGTGACATTCACTAGAGCATGAGTAGAGTTTGCATAGTTGAACATAGACTCTATGGTTTCTAAGGATACCCCATCTCAGTGTGCAAAAGAGTACAGATAGTATGGACAAAGTTATGATTGTTTTACCGATGACAGAGTACAGCCGACAGAGTAGTTTTGAAGGCAGAACTAGTAAATGAATTAAGGGATTATTTTTCTTGTCAAAATAATGACTTAATATTATAAAGAGAAGACATCCTAGATTTTTACTCTTGGATAAAGATATGAAAGTCGACAGGAGAAAGATATTATGTTTGTATCTTGTATAAATAAAGATGTATCGAACATACTTGAAATGTAACATGTAACTTGTGATAGTTGTGTATTGTGATAGCAACAAAAGTTGTTGATGTGAAGTTGTAAGCAGTACCATATTGTAATTAGTAAACATTTGTATTACTTGTTTGGGTAGTGAGCTCATCTGGTAATCTAGTTTTGTATCTACAACTCCTAATAGGGTTGAGGCTTCTAACAAGGCCTATAGTCCCTTAACCAGGACTGATACACTATATGACTGTAACAGGCTCCTAACAGGGTCAACATCCTTAATAGGATATCTTTTGATTAGTGTATCTTTATGGGTACCATCCCCATCAAGGTTTTCCCTTGGCTAGGGTTTCCTCGAGAACATATCATGTGTTATGAGTTCTTTACATTTACTGTTATGTATGCTATTTAGTTTCTTATGTTGTAAAGTAATCTATTATAGCCATAAGTGGGAAAAAGTAAAAGTTTGTGAAATACTAATTCCCCCCCCCTCTTAGTATTTCCTATTTCTAACAAGATCTACCAAGATAAATACCTCAAGTTCATGATTTTAGGGCTTTCATAGATTCGGCACTCAAATCTTTCACTAAATCACTGCAAAATGCTTCCAATCTCTATTCCTTGCTCTCCTAAATACTTCAATTCACTTTGATAATCAACTAACATCGATCATAACCTTTTATTACTTCAATCTTACTTAGATCTGACATTGCATTCAATTCTTTTGCTGCTTCTTTCCAAAAAGTTGTTTCTACTAGCTTGCAAAACTTAAAACTTCTTGCGATCTCACAAAACATAATATTTTCTTTTATGCTCTTAACCATAGCATTAGTACATCATAAAATATCTTACATTAACTTCACAAGACTTAATTAATCAAAAATCTACTTCTACACTAATTCTAAGTTCCTAATCTACTATAATTTTTATAAATTAAGTGCTTATAGATAGGTCAGGTAAGGATTCATTCTTACCACTTGATACTTCACCTTTCTGATTACCTTCAATGTTGAATATGTTTCCTTGATCTATGCCTTTAACAAAATTCACTTTATCTGCATTACTACATCAACCTTTATGTCTGTTACCTACATCTTCATTTCTTCTTGCATGATTTCTAGGGTTAGGGTTAGGATGAAAAACTCCATTGTTCATTCTACAAAACCTTGCTGTATGTCCAATCTTGTTACATATCTAACAAACAATTCCATTATTCCCATATCTTGGTCCTTGCTAATTGATTTGTGATCTGTAGTTTCTAGCAATGTGTCCAATCTTGTTGCATCTATAACATACTACTTCATTTCTTCTATTCATATCTTTAGTAGGTCTCTTATCTGCATTGTTAGTATTCCTAAAGATTCTACTACCATAATTATTCTCAATAAATTTAGGTCTTCTACATTCAATAGCTCTATGTCCAAAACCATGACAATTATAATAATAACTATTAAGAGGTTTAAATTGTTTACTTGTGCAATCTCTCTTCATGTGACCAATAGTATTACAACAAAAACATCTACCTTTGAATTCTCTTTGCATACCTTTGGGTGATTCTTCTTGGTTTGGTGGTTCTTCTCCTTTAGGTGTGTCCTTAGATTTGTTGATCTCATCTGACTTCTTCTTATCTATGCTTTCAGATTCTTTAAGATCTGGTTCCTTTCTTTCATCATTTGTTCTGAATATATTAAATCTATTAGAAATAGGGAATATTGAGAGGGGGGGGGGGGTGAATCAGTATTCTACAAACTTTATCTTTTGCCCAATTATGGATATAACAGATTATCTTTATACGTGCATAACGTAAGAAACTAAACAATATGCATAACAATAAAGAACTCATAACACATGATATGTTCTCAAGGAAACCCTAGCCAAGGGAAAACCCCGATGGGGATGGTACCCACAAAGATCCACTAATCAAAAGTATCCTATTAAGGATGTTGACCCTGTTAGGAGTCTATTACATATGTATAGTGTATCAGTCCTGGTTAAGGGACTATAGTCCTTGTTAGAAGCCTCAACCCTATTAGGAGTTGTAGATACAAAATCTGATTACAAGATGGGCCCACTACCCAAACAAGTAATATACAACGTATACTGATTAAAAAAATGGATTAAGGTACATAACCTTATACTAATTGCATCAATTTCTTCTTCGCTGCTCTTACATTCACATCATGTCATATCATCACCATATTACACTACTCATTCATTCATTGCTTCTTCTTACAATTACAATTACATATATACAAGTTATTAAGGCTAATAGCTTTACATGGTCGGCTTCCATATATTTTTATCTAAGGGTAAACATCTAGGATTTTGTCCCTTTATATTTTAATTCATTATTTTGGTAAAAAAAATAATCCCTTAACTCTTTACCAATTCTGTCTTCTTATTCTGACCTGTCGGCTTAACACTGTCTTCAGTAAAACTGCCATAACTAATTCCGTGCATTCTATTCTAACTTGCACTTTGAGATGGGACATCAATAGCCATCATAGCATCTATGTTCAAGTGCACAAGTAGTGAACTTTCTCCAGTCAACATCACAAACCAAAACTATATCCTGGTACATTGTGAAAACACTGTCTCACACTTAGATAAATTTGCATTGCAATCTTCCATACTTGCTCTCTAACATGTGCACTCTTAATGTGGATCATATGTTTCCATAATGAAAAAATCTATGTACTCACTTTAGCCAAATTGCCAACAATCTCCCCCTTTGTCATTGGTGGCAACATATGAGAAAATTGGCTAAGTGTACAAGTCAAAATCTCAAAATGTATAACAAAATTCTGGCCATAGTATAGAATATGTATACTATCCTTATAACTCCTCAAAATATACTTTCTGATACAAAACTTCATACAATAGTCCCCCTAAGAGTATCAATCCTCATATACATAACAATTTTCTTCTCTACTACAATCACTCCCCCTTTGACAACAATGACAAAATAAAGTAGGGAGGATTACAAAATTGTAACCCAAAAAAAATAAAAAATTATACCTCCATTTACTTATTGCAAAGCTGGTAGGCTTGCAACACAATCTACAAAATTTACTTTCATGGCTTCAAACTCTTTCTCCCATGACTTTCTGATAGAATCTGCCACATTCAGAAGTGTGCTTAATCCATAAGCTGCTATCTGACAAGCTTTAAGGTTCTCAAAATTAAATTTCTGAAATGATGTCTTAGCAGTAAGACATTCTTCTAACTATTCGTCAATAATGCTCAATTTCATAGATGTGCTTTCTTAGAAGTTCAAATCTTCTCACTTTCCTATTCTTTTCATCTTGCAATGATCTAATTTCATCATAACACTTCCTAACTTTCTTCTTAACATCACTTACTTTTACATTGGATCCAGAAAGAAGATTATATTCATTCTAAATCTCAGCTTCCTTCACCTTGATTTTCTGCTCCTCTGCTGCTATCAAAATCTTAGGTTTTGTACACTGTATGTACAAAGCTTTTCCAGTCTCCAAATGTTTCCTTAAGTTCTTGATACAAACATCAAGACTAATAATATCATTTTTGATATTCTGACTCATACTTAAAAGCATTTCAGCTTCATAAGTTGCTTGAGCTCTTACTTTAGCAATGTCTGATAAGTTGGTAAAATCATCATCAAAAGTACTTAGTACCTTTTTGGCTCTCTCCAAAGGATCTTCTTCTAAAATATGTGTAGTTGCAATACTTTGTAACTTCTCTATCAGTTCCTTCAGACTTCCTTTTGGATTCTTTATTTTCTTATTCTTTCCAATAATCTTATTCAAAGAACTAATTAGCTCTAGCTGATCATCATCATCAACTTCTTTACCTAAGTCTTCAAACAAAGTTCCAATTTCTTTCTTCTTTGCCTTATGAGTGGGTGCATGAATTTCTATCTCTTTAGGTTCATCACTCACCAATTCAGTCTGCACTGCTTCTTCAGTCCTATCTAGTTCATCAAGAGTCGAATTGTCAACAATGTTATCTAAATTCTTAAATACATTATCTTCAGTGTCCAAGGTCACCTTAGTACCTTCAATGTCCATTGTATCATCTTCAATGTTAACAGTTGAAAGAGAGGGAATATCCTCTTGTTCAGCATCAATTGCATGTCCTGCTGCATCTAAAGTTTCTCCAATAATTTATGTCATTACTTTGATTATTGCTTGCTCTATTTCTGTTCTCACTTGCTCATACTATCCTACCATGATCTGAATGGTTCTCCTCTTAGTCCTCAAAAGAGTGTTAAGGGGCTTCAAAATCTACTTCAAATGATCATCATCTTTCACTTCACAAAGCTTTCTCACAAGATTCTCTCTTATAGTTTTGTCTTCCTTAGATGCTCTCTATTTTCTATTAATAAGTTTAGTAAACAATTCATCAAGTATTTAACCTTGAATAGAGTCAAATTTCTTATCTACTAAAATCATATGCTTCACAATAGCATTCTCCAAATTAATTCTATTAGTATAATCATAAAGATCATAATATTTATTCATTCTTGCAAAATCTCCATTCTCAATAATCTGCTCATTTAGCTTTTCAACTTTTGGTTTCCAAGATTTCTTCTTAGTATCATCTTTAACTTCTGCAAACTTTCTTGGTACTGGTTGAACTATAGTCTTCTATCTCTTTCCTAGTCCAGTAGAAATTTCTTTCTTTCTCTTGCTCAGTGTTACTTGTTCCTTTTCTGGTTCTTCTACTTTCACTTTAACTGGTGTAAGCTCTCTCTGTACTACACTAGATAAAGGTGGTACACTCAAGACTTCTCCCTATCCAACATCTCTCAATGTTGCTGCTATCTGTTTAGCTACCAAAAATTCTCTTTCTGTCATCCATGTGTCTTTCAATATTCTCTTTATGATACTATCAACTCTTTTCTTAGACTGTTTCTCTTCAATTTTAGCTTTAACAAAATTAAAGTTGTCTTCATAAGTTCCAAACCTACTGCATTGGGTGTCCAATTTACTTTTTTGCAATCTTCCAACATACTCTTCTATCTCAATCTTAAAAATCTCATAGCCAAGAGGGTCTATGAATTCAACTCTAGGTTCTACTGCTTCAATGTAAGTAAAGTCAGTGTCAATCATGAAACAAATATCATTCTTATATTTCTCCACAAGTGACTGTGGAATCCTTGATCTGCTAGTTACCAAATTTTGAAATGTCTTCAAAACTAACACAACACTCTCATTAACTTTATCAATAACATGATTTCTATAAACTTTGTTTATTCTTTCCATCGTAGACTATCCATCATTCCAATCATTTCCAATTGTGTAAGGAAATTTTCTCAAAAGGTGGAAACACATATATGTAATCAAAGATGAGAATCTAAATTGTGCATATTTAGACTTCTTAATCTTCTCCAAATTCTCAAACAATTGAATTCTCAAAATCTCACATATATTAATAGAAACTTTGTCTACACACATCAAATAGGCAATGTGAACCATGCCAACTACCATGTCATCTTCTCTGGAATTAGCACAAAACTTTGTAGTCAAAATCTTACATAGATATCTTATATCATGTTGTCTAATCTTGCTGATAACAATACCTCTACCATTATAGGATGATCTAGTGTTTTCAATGACAATCTTCCTCATGTTTTTCTCATTTAAAGGGATAGCACCAAGTTTGGATAAACTGGCAACTTCATGAATTAGGTCAGCTGTGATGTCAATCACTCTGTCTTCTAACCAAAATTTCCCATTGTGAATCCTACTTAAAATGATCTTTGTGCACTCTTCATTATCGAATTCATACTGTAAACCATATGTGACAATTTCATTATTTTTCAAATGTTCATAACCTTGCTTCAATGACATATCCTGGTTATATATATTCTGATACTCAAAAAATCACTGTCATTTACTATTTCCAATTTACATCCAAGATAACTCTTTAAATTTTCCAAATGCAAAACTCTGTCTGGTACGGATGATAAAGCAAACTCAGGGTCTACTTCTAAAGCTTCTACTAGTTCTTTCTTAAATTTAGGTCTATTCTTGTCTCTAATGTTGTGAATCAAAGATGTATCCATGTTTCCTTCAAATTCTTTATACCGATTCAAAGATTTGTCAAGATAAATACCTCAAATTCACAATTCTAGGGTTTGTGAAGATTCGGTGCTTAAATCCTTCACAAAATCTTTGCAAAACACTTCCAATCTCTTCTTTTGATCTCCTTGATACTTTAATTCACTTTGACAATCAAATAGCATTGATCATAACCTTTTATGACTTCAACCATACTTAATTCTGACATCATATTCAATTCTTTTGCCGCTTCTTTTCAAAAGTTATTCTTGTTAACCTGCAAAACTCAAAACTTCTTTCAATCTCAAAAAACACAATATTTTCTTTTGGACTCTTAACCATAGCATTAGTACATCATAATATACCTTCTATTAACTACGCAAGACTTAGTCCATCATAAATCTACTTCTACACTAAATCTAAGTTCCTAATCTACTGTAATTTACATAAATTAAGTGCTTAAAGATAGGTCAGGTAAGGATTCATTCTTACCACTTAATACTTCACCTGTCTAATTACCTTCCATTTTGATTATGCCTTCTTGATCTATTCCTTTAACATACTTCACTTCATCTATATTGCTACAGCAATCTTTTTGTCTGTTACTTGTATCTTCATTCCTTCTTGCATTGTTTCTAGGGTTAGGGTTCGGATGATAAGTTCCATTCTTCATTCTACAAAACCTTGCTATATGTCCAATCCTATTGCATATTTGACAAACAATCCCATTGTTCCCATATCTCTATCCTTGCTGATTAATCTGTGACCTGCAATTTTTAGCAATGTGTCCAACATTGTTGCATCTATAACACACTACTTCATTTCTTCTATTCATGTCTTCAGTAGGTCTCTTATCTGCATTGTTAGTATTCCTAAACATTCTATTACCATAATTATTCTCAATAACTTTAGGCCTTCTACATTCAATAGCTCTATGTCCAAAACCATGACAATTATAACAATAACCATTAAGAGGTTTAAACTATTTACCTATGCAATTTCTTTTCATATGACCAATAGTATTACAAGAAAATAATCTACCTTTGAATTCTCTTTGCATACCTTTTGGTGATTCCTCTTGCTTTGATGATTCTCCTTCTTCTTTAGGTGCATCTTTATATTTGTTGATCTCATCAGGCTTCTTCTCATCTATGCTTTCAGATGTCTTCAGATCTAGTTTCTTGCTTTCATCATTTGTTCTGAATATATTAAATCCAAGTCCAGTCTTATCATAGGATGGTTTCCCAAAAGAAAATTGTTCATTGATCTTCTCACTATTTGAATATAGCCTTTCAATTTTTTGTTTGGATTGAGTCAGTTCACCTTTCACAATCTTATTGTACTTCTCAAGTTCTGCATACTGTACATTTACTTTCTCAAATTTAGATGTCACTTTTTCAAGTTTAGATTTTAGTTCTTCATTTTTAGTCTTTAGACTTTCATTCTCAGCTTTTAGATTTACTTCATTTTTGCTATTTCCATTCTTTCAAACTAAGCTTCAAATTTACTATCTTCAATTCATGGTTAAGGATCTCATTTTCTTTTTCCAAGTTGTTATCACAATCTTCAATAAGAATTTTGGATTCCTTTTCAGATCTCATATGTTCTAATTTGTTCTTCAATTTCTCAATAAGGTTCTTTGCATCATCATATTTCCTTTTCAGAGTGTTTCTTTCATCAGTAAGCATATCAATCTGCTCAAGGGCTTCTTCAAGATTCTTCTGTAGTTGATCCATATCCATAGAGATCTTACTCAAGCTACTAGGCTTTCCTTGAATGATTTTTTTCGAAGTAACTAAGCTCTAATACCAATTGCTATAAATAGGGAATACTGAGAGGGGGGGGGGGGTGAATCAATATTCTAAAAACTTTATCTTTTTCCCAATTATGGATATAATAGATTATCTTTATACATGCATAACATAAGAAACTAAACAATATGCATAACAATAAAGAACTCATAACACATGATATGTTCTCGAGGAAACCCTGGCCAAGGGAAAACCTCGGTGGGGATGGTACCCACAAAGATCCACTAATCAAAAGTATCCTATTAAGGATATTGACCTTGTTAGGAGTCTATTACATATGTATAGTGTATTAGTCTTGGTTAAGGGACTATAGGCCTTGTTAGAAGCCTCAACCCTGTTAGGAGTTGTAGATACAAAATCTAATTACAAGATGAGCCCACTACCCAAACAAGTAATATACAATGTATACTAATTACAAAAATGGATTAAGGTACATAACCTTATACTGCTTGCATCAATGTCTTCTTCATTGCTCTTACATTCACATCATATCATATCATCACCATATTACACTACTCATTCATTCATTGCTTCTTCTTGCAATTAAAATTACATATATACAAGTTATTAAGGCTAATAAATTTACATGGTCGGCTTCCATATATTTTTATCTAAGGGTAAACATCTAGGATGTCATCCTTTATATTGTTAAGTCATTATTTTGGTAAACAAAATAATGCCTTAACTCTTTACCAATTCTGTCTTCTTATTCTGACCTGTCAACTTAACACTGTCTTCGGTAAAACTACCATAACTAATTTTTTACATTCTATTCTGACTTGCACTCTAAGATGGGTCATTAGTAGCCATCATAGCATCTATGTTCAAGTGTGCAAGCACTGAACTTGCTCCAGTCAATGTCACAAACCAAAACTATATCCTGGTACACTGTGAAAACATTGTCTCACACTTAGACAAATTTGCATTGCGATCTGCCATACTTGCTCTCTGACCTGTGTGCTCCTAATGTGGATCATATGTTGCCATAATGACAACATCTATGTACTCACTTCAACCAAATTGCCAACAAAATCCAAGTCTAGTCTTATCATAGGATGGTTTTCCATAATATACTTGTTCATCAATCTTCTCACTATTTGAATATAGCCTTTCAAGTTGTTGTTTGGATTGAGTCAATTCACCTTTCACAATCTTATTGTATTTCTCAAGTTCTACATGCTGCAAATTTACTTTCTCAAATTTAGATGTTACTTTGCCAAGTTTAGATTTTAATTCTTCATTCTCAACCTTCAACCTTTCATTCTCAGATCTCAGATTTTCTATCTTCAGTTCATGCTTAAGGATCACATTTTCTTTTTCTAAATTGTCATCACAATCTTCAATAATAATTTTGGATTCCTTTACAGATTTCAGATCTTCTATCTTATTTTTCAGTTTCTCAATAAGATTCTTTGCATCATCATATTTCCTTTTCAGAGTGTTTGTTTCATTAGTAAGCATATCAATCTATTCAAGAGCTTCTTCAAGATTCTTCTGTAGTTGATCCATATCCATAGAGATCATACTCAAGGTACTAGGCTTTCCTTGAATGATTCTTCTCTGAGTAACTAAGCTCTGATACCAATTATTAGAAATAGGGAATACTGAGAAGAGGGGGTGAATCAGTATTCTACAAACTTTATCTTTTTCCTAATTATGGATATAATAGATTATCTTTATACGTGCATAACATAAGAAACTAAACAATATGCATAGTAATAGAAATAAAGAAATCATAACACATGATATGTTCTTGAGGAAACCCTAGCCAAGGGAAAACCCTGGTGGGGATGGTACCCACAAAGATCCACTAATCAAAAGTATCATGTTAAGGATGTTGACCCTATTAGGAGTCTATTACAAGTATATAGTGTATCAGTCCTAATTAAGGGACTATAGGCCTTGTTAGAAGCCTCAACCCTATTAGGAGTTGTCAATACAAAATTTGATTACTAGATGAGCCCACTGCCCAAACAAGTAATGTACAATGTATACTTATTACAAAAATGGATTAAGGTATATAACCTTATGCTGCTTGTATCAATATCTTTTTGCTACTCTTACATTCACATCATATCATTACAATATTACCACATATCTCTTCTTCTCTTTTTTTCTTACAATTACATATTACATATATACAAGTTATTAAAGAAAATAACTTTACATGGTCAGATTCCATATATGTTTATCCAAGAGTTAACATCTAGGATGTCATCCCTTTATATTTTTAAGTCATTATTTTGATAAACAAAATAATCCCTTAACTCTTTACCAATTCTGCCTTCATATTCTATCCTGTCAGCTTAACACTGTCTTCGGTAAAACTATCATAACTAATTTCATACATGCCATACTGACTTTCACTTTGAGATGGGTCATCATTAGTCATCATAGAGTCTATTTTTAAGTGTGCAAGCACTGAAATTACTCCAGTCAACATCGCAAACAAAAATTGTATCTTGGTGCACTGGTGAAAACACTGTCTTACACTTAAACAAATTTGCAATGTGCTTTGCTATACTTGCTCTCTGACCTGTGTGATCTTCATGTGGATCATATTTTTCCATAATGACAACATCTATGTACTCACTTCAGCCAAATTTCCAACACTTCTTACATTCTCTAAATGCAAAACTTCATCTAGTATGGATGATAAAGCTAACTTAGGGTCTTCTTCCAGAGGTTCAACTGGTTCCCTCTTCATTCGAGGTCTATTTTTATCTCTGATATTGTGAATTAAAGATACATCCATGATTGCTTAAAATTTATTTTACTAATTCATAGATCTATCAAGTAAAATACCTCAAATTCATGATTTTAGGGCTTGCATAGATTCGACACTCAAATCCTTCACCAAATCATTGCAAAAAGCTTCCAATCACTACTCTTTGATCTCTTTAACACTTGTGTTCACTTTCTGTCTATTACTTGCATCTTCATTTCTTCTTTCATGATTTCTAGGGTTAGGGTTAGGATGAAAAACTCCATTGTTCATTCTACAAAACCTTGTTGTATGTCCAATCTTGTTGCATATCTAGCAAACAATTCCATTGCTTCCATATCTTGGTCCAAGTGGATTAATCTATGATTTGCAATTTCTAGCAATTTGTCCAACCTTGTTGCATCTATAACATATTACTCCATTTCTTATGTTCATATCTTCAGTAGGTTTCTTATCTGCATTTTTAGTATTCCTAAACATTCTACTATTATTATTATTCTCAACAAATTTAGGCTTCCTACATTCAATAGCTCTATGTCCAAATCCATGATAGTTATAACGATAACCATTAAGAGGTTTAAATTGCTTACCTATGAAATCTCTCTTCATATGACCAATAGTATTACAAGAAAAACATCTACCTTTGAATTCTCTTTGCATACCTTTGGATGATTCATCTTGCTTCAATGATTCTTCTTCTTTAGGTGTATCTTCAGATTTGTTGATCTCATCAGACTTCTTTTCATCTAATCTTTCAGATACTTTCAGATCTGGTTCCTTGCTTTCATCATTTTCTTTGAGAGTGTTAAATCCATGACCAGTCTTATCATAGAATGGTTTTTGAAAAGATGCTTGTGTATCAATCTTCTCATGAGTTGAATATAGTCTTTCAAGTTGTTGCTTGGATTGAGTCAGTTCTCCTTTCACAATCTTGTTGTATTTCTCAAGTTCAGCATATTGCACATTGACTTTCTCAAGTTCAGATGTTACATTTCCAGGTTTAGATTTCAGTCCTTCATTTTCATTTTTTAGACTGTCATTCTTAGATTTCAGATTTGCTTCATTCTTGCCATTTCCATCTTTCAAACTAAGCTTCAAATTTTCTATCTTCAATTCATGATTAAGGATCTCATTTTCTTTTTCCAAATTGTCATCACAATCTTCAATAAGAACTTCGGATTTCTTTTCAAATCTCAGATATTCTTTTTTTTTTTTCAATTTCTCAATGAGGCTCTTTGCATCATCATATTTTCCTTTTAGAGTGTCTTTTTCATCAGTAAGAATATCAATTTGTTCAAGAGCTTCTTCAAGATTCTTCTATAGTTGATCCATATCCATAGAGATCTTACTCAAGTTGCTAGGCTTTCCTTGAATGATTATTTTTTGAGTAACTATGCTCTGATAGAAATTGTTAGAAATAAGGAATACTGAGAGGGGGGGGGTGAATCAGTATTCTACAAACTTTACCTTTTGCCCAATTATGGATATAACAGATTATCTTTATACATGCATAACATAAGAAGCTAAACAACATGCATAGCAATAAAACTAAAGAACTCATAACACATGATTTGTTCTCAAGGTAACCTTGGCCAAGGGAAAACTCCAGTGGGGATGGTACCCACAAAGATCCACTAATCAAAAGTATCATGTTAAGGATGTTGACCCTGTTAGGAGTCTATTACAAACATATAGTGTATCAGTCCTGATTAAGGGACTATAGGCCTTGTTAAAAGCCTCAACCCTATTAGGAGTTGGTAGTACAAAATGTGATTGCCAGCTAAGCCCACTGCCCAAACAAGTAATGTACAATATACACTAATTAAAAAATAGGTCAAGGTACATAACCTTATTCTACTTGCATCAATATCTCTTTGCTGATCTTTCACTATCGCTATTACATATGCTTCATATACTTCACATCATACTATTACAAATGCTTGCTGCTTATTACAATTTCTTACTTCCACTTTACAATTACAAATACATTTACATATATACCAATAGCTTTAACCAAGTGTAAATTTCTAAGATGTCATTCCTTTATATTTTTAAGACATTATTTTGATAAACAAAATAATCCCTTAACTCTTTACCAATTTTGCCTTCATATTCTGTCATGTCGGCTTCACACTGTCTTTGGTAAAACTATCATAACTTCTTTTGTACATGTCATACTAACTTGCACTCTGAGATGGGTCATCATTAGTCACCATAAAGTTTATGTTCAAGTGCACAAGCATTGAACTCACTCTAGTCAATGTCACAAACAAAAACTGTGTCCGAGTACACTGCTAAAAATATTGTCTCATACTTAGACAAATATGCAATGCATTTTGTCATACTTGCTCTTTGACTTGTGTGATCTTCATGTGGATAATATGTTTCCATAATGACAACATCTATGCAATCAACTCAGCCAAATTTCCAATAGATGCACCTTGTATGGTAAGAGGTAAATGATCACTGATGATCAATGACAGACTACAATGTAAAAATGCAACTGGGTAGAGGGATTGAAGTATAATTTGTTAAGTGTGGCTCAACTAAACAATTCAGGCCACCGACTAGCTTTTGAGAGAAAAAAGGTGAAGATCTATGATGATGGAGGAAGACTTGTTGGAACTAGTACACAATTCAGAGGTAATCTATTATATCTTGATATGGATCAGTCTTCTTGTTTGTTAATATAGGATGGAGATGCCTAGTTGTGGCATAGAAGGTTATGCCATGTGAACTTTGATAACATGATCAAGATTAGTAGAAAGAAAAGAGTTAGAGGATTTCCCAACTTGACAAAACCTGATCATGCCATGTGCCATGAATGTTAGAAAGATAAGATGACTAAGTCTAGTTTCAAAAGCAAAGTCTATTGAACAAAAAAGATACTTGAGTTGGTTCATACTGACCTATGTGGTCCTATGAGAACTCAAAGCTATTCTGGTGATAGATATTTTATTCTTTTTGTTAATGATTATACTAGACTAATGACTGTTATGTTCCTAAAAGAGAAATCTGAAACTTTTAAAATGTTTAAGTGGTACAAAGCTAAGGTAGATAGAGAAACTGAAAAGGAAATAAAATGCTTAAGATCTGATAGAGGAGGTGAATTTATCTCTGATGAATTTACTAATTTTTGTAATGAGCATGGAATCAAAAGATAGGTATTTGCACTGAGGACACCTTAGCAAAATGGCCTTGCTGAAAGGAGGAACAGGTCTATAATTGACTATGCTAGAACATTGATGATACAAAAGAATGTTGCTCAGACATATTGGAGGGAAGCTATCAGTACAACTATGTATGTTCTTAACCAAGTACAACTCAAGAAGGACTCCAACCGAACACCTTATGAATTGTGGTTTGGACACAAACCTACTGTAAGTTATTTTAGAATTTTTGGAAGTAAATGCTTTATTTTGAAAGATGAGAGAAATGGAAAATTTGATTCTAAAGGAGATGAAGGAATATTTCTGGGATATTTCACTACAAGTAAAGCATATAAATTTTTGAATAAGGCTACAAATAAGATAGTTGAAAGTACTAATGTTCATGTTGATGAGTTTGATGACAAGTACATAGAGGAAAGTACAAAGGAACCAGAAGACTATGGTAGATTAACTTACATTGAACATTCAGAGTATCTACCAACACCACAAATTGTAATGACCAGTCAGTAGGGAAACAATGCAAGACAACATGCAACACAAACCGAGGAATAAGATGGAGCTACCAAGCAAGGAAATGACCCTGAACAGGATGAGAAAGAAATGAGAAATCAAGTTTTGGCTAGTTTTGTCAGAAGACATCATCCTAAAACACAAATCATTGGAGACAAACATGCTGGAATGCAAACTAGAAGCAAAACAAGACAAGGTACATGTTTTATTTGTGAGTTTGAACCCAAAACTATGAAAGTTGCATTAGAGAATGAAGAATGGGTTAATGCAATGAAGGAGGAAATAGAGAAAATAGAGAAGAACAAAACCTGGTCCTTAGTACCCCAACCAAAAGATAAGAATGTTATTGGTACTAAGTAGATATACAAGAATAAATTGAATGAAAATGGTGAAGTCACAAGAAATAAAGCTAGATTGGTATGCAAGGGATATGCATAGGAAGAAGGCATTGATTATGGTGAAACATTTGCACCTGTTGCTAGATTAGAAGGAGTTAGAATGCTACTTGCATATGTTGCACATAAGAAATTCAAAGTCTATCAAATGGATGTGAAGTCAACATTTTTAAATGGTATACTTGAAGAAGAGGTCTACATTGAACAACCTGAAGGATTTGTTGATCCTGACAATAAAGACATGGTATGTAGACTACATAAAGCTTTATATAGATTGAAGCAAGCATCAAGAGCATGGTATGAAAGGCTGCATACTTGTTAAGTATTTGATTTGTTAGAAAAAGTGAAAATAGCAATCTATATGTGAAAGGTGATACTAATGATACTATTATCATTGCTAAAATATTTGTTGATGATATTATCTTTAGAGGCTTAGATCTTGTTTGCAAGGAATTTGCTAATGAAATGCAAAAGGAATTTGAAATGTCTATGTTTGGAGAGATGAAGTTCTTTCTTGGACTACATGTGATTCAACAGAGTGATGGGATATTCATCACACAATCTAAATACATAAAGGAAGTACTGAAGACATTTGGCATGGAAGATCTTAAACCTATGGGAACACCGATGGCTACTAGATGCAAATTGACAAAGGATGATGAAACTACAGAGGTAAATCAGACACTTTACTGATCCATGATTGGTAAATTAATGTACGTAGTTCACAGTAGACCAGATATAGCACATGATGTGGGAATTGTTGCAAGATTTTATGCTAATCCTAGAGAATCACACATGATAGCTACAAAAAGGATCTTAAGATACTTATAGAAAATAGAGAATTATGGATTATGGTATCCTAAGGAAGGGAAGTTTGAACTGAAAGTTTACACTGATGTTGATTGAGCTGGAAATGTGGATGATAGAAAAAGCACCACCAGAGGAGCATTTTTCTTTAGTGAAAGACTTGTAACATGGACAAGTAAAAAGTAGGCTTGTATTTCTCAATCTACAACTAAATTAGAGTATGTTGGTGTTGCTACTAACTGTTCAAACATTGCATATATCAAACAAGTGTTGGAAGGAATGAATGAGGTAATCACTGACCCCGTGATTATATATTGTGACAACACTAGTGCTATTAATATTTCAAAGAATCCTGTGATGCACTCTAAGACAAAGCATATATCTATTAAGTATCATTACTTAAGAGAACAAGTGCAAGAGAAGCAAGTGAAGTTAGAATTTGCTACTGTAGACACCTAAAAATCCTTTAGAAAACAAAGTATTTTTATTTTCTGAAAAACCCCTGATGACATCATCATTTGTTAATTAATTAATTATTTAATTTATTTATTTATTTTTATGTCATTAAATCCATTTATCTTAATTAAAAATATTTAATTAAGAAATCCCTCCCAAAAATGTTTAAATTTTATTTAAACACTCTTTCCCTATTTATTAATTATTTAATTAATAAATTGACCAAAAATCCAAAAATTAAATTATTTATTTATTTTTTTCCAAAACCTTAGAAATATCCTAAAAACCACTAACCTCTTCTAGAATCTTCTAATCCTTCTTTAAATTTGATTAAAGGTTAATGCCATCATTTCCTAACCCTAATCCTAACTCAAAATATTTAATTAAGATTAAATATCTAATCCTCCTTTTTATTAAATTTATGTTAATAAAATATCCTCAAATCTAACCCTTGGAAATAAATAAATCTTTATCTATTTCCTAAAATCCATATTTATCCCTAGAAAATCCTAGACCCTTCTAGAAAGTCTTCATCCTCATCCAAAGCCTAGACTCTTCTAGAGGAAGTCAATCCTTATCTTTGACCTTAACCCTAACCCTAACCTTACCCCAAACCCTGACTCAACCTCCTAACCCAACCCTTTCCAAAATCCTATAAATACTCCTCATTTCTAAGAGCAATTTACCCATTCACCTTTTATTTCAAGCATGGTTATCAGCTAATTTAGCTCTAGATTTAGCATAATCATTCTAACATAGCTTATTTTCAAGCATTTTTAGCTCATCTTAGTATAGAACTAATGGATTAACTTAGTTTCATTCCTATTTATGCATCATATCACATCTATTTTGGGCTTAAAAATCTACTTAATCATACTAGTTGCATTAATCTGAGTTCTTGAAGCCTTAGGGGCAATTTTGGGTGTTCTAACTAATATTGTGTCATTTATGGGGTTCTCGTGAGTCTCAATCCTTCCAAATATACATTAGGAACATGCTCCAGGTGCTTTGAGAGCATACCCACATTCCTTTATATGAGAAAACCAAACAGTGCATGGGCGCATCTGTTTTAGCTCAATCTGAATGATGTTGTGAATAACTATTTTCTTTTTGTTAGGTATATACTATTTAGGCTAACATTTGACATGTCTACACCTTTCAAAATAGATTATGTTCACATCGATCACAATTACATCTAAAGAATAATTTGCAGATATTTTTACAAAACCCTTACCGAAGGACACATTTGAATACTTGAGGACTAGACTTGGGGTCCATCCCCTGTCTATCAGTCACTAAGGTGATCTAGTTGTTGCATCAGCCTACTTATATTAGAAGATCATTCATGTTGATGCAGCATAGTTCACACTTTGAATCATGTTCAAGGTTGTGATTAAGTTTGAGAACTTGAACCTGTTAGGGATTTTTTTTGTGGGTCAAACTTGGCATGGGTATGGGCTTGATTCTCAGTAAATAGGTTTCCAAGTTTGCAAGAAAAGCCTAATTGATGAGGATTGGATAAGATCCTCCTTCTGCTTTGAGCTCCATAGGACTCAGGTAGGTATTGCCTACAAATAGGTTACTATCTTTCAAGTAAACTATGGATTGGTGGATTAGGTCTTCATTGTTATGCTATTGAGTTTATTAGAGGTACTTTTATGGAAGATAATTCTGAAGACAACTGAGAACAACCTATTGTAGAATGTGACTAATGAAACTCCTAATATGATAACATGAACAATGGCATAAGGGCAATGAATCCTTCTTTTTATGAGTAAAACTCAAGGAAGGCTAAGCTTTGATTCACTCTTCAAGGAATCAGCAACTATAGACTGTAAAACATCAAGGACAATACTATCTCCTTTGGTGCATGAACATGAAATGAAAATGTGTAATGGTAATGATAAAATTTGTGCTTGATGGTAGAAGGGTGACTGTATAGAAAAGATTAGACCAGTGCCTAATCCTTTGGGTAGAAGAGTCTAACATAAATCAATAGAGGAATTTCTAGGAAATACAGTGATATGCCTTACAAACCACATACAATTTGGATAGAATGCCTTACAAACTATCCCCTCAATCCTAGATTTTTATCATCAAGATCTCAACAGATGTGTTCATTCCTTGAAATTGCACATGAGGATTTAATCCTTTCCTTGAAAGAAACTCATGCAAAAATTAGATAACTCCCTTGCAACTAGTATGTCTAAAATGACCTACAAGTAAAACATACAAGAATGGAACACAAAGCTAAGAGACAATAACAGAACCAAGATAGAAACTATATTGTATTTCATGAAAATGTATCAATACATACAAGGAAAGCTCTTCACTCAAAGACTCAGAATGAGAACATGCTATAAAGCTTGTATTCTTTGCATTCAACCATCAAGAATATGGAACCAGAGAATAGAATCCCTTGGATTACTGAAAAACTAGAACCAAGGACCAAAAGCTTGGAAAACCACAAAGCTAGGAAAACCAAAAAATCTTGGAACCCTTACAAAATCAAAACTTTTTCCCTTTATACCACTAGCTATCTTGGAATCCTAAAAGAATTCAGGATGCAACAAGCCTCATATAGCTAGGGTTAGGGTTTCACCCACTGAACCAACCAATATTAATCAGAAATTAATTCTAGGGGAGAAAACCAAGCAATCCTGAACCAATAGACCCAAAATTGATCTTCATTAATGAAAATCTCATGACTTATACTGAAGATCACACAAGCACCACACTTTTCAATCCAATTGTACACCTGCAACATGCTTCAAGAAAGACTTGCATTCATTTCATGACAGTACAGGCATTTTCAAATAACCATCAAAACCTCTAGACCACTCTATAGTAGTCATTGAAAACATTCTCACCAAATCCTGCAGCAAAAACATTCAATTTCTAGTCCTTCTATTGCTGAGAAACCATTTAAAATTCAAATTCCTGGTGGCAACAGTTAGTCAGCAAATTTTAAAACGTGGTTGTCAATTATATCTCTTCCTGGTAGATCAGGCGATTCACAAAATTGCTTCCATAGTTGACAAAACCCTTTAAAAATTGCTTTCCACATCATCATATTCCTCGACCAATGAAAACAGAGCATGTTAGTGATGAATCGGCATACTGGACCCACTCTTCATAAGGTTTTAATCAAACGGTTGGCACATAATATCATAGCCCTAATAGACTCCATGAGATCATATGCCATCTATTAGATCTTCCACACTAGCATCCCTTTGAATCTCTCAAGCCCACTGACGTGTCAAAATTTCCTTCCAGCTCAGCCAATCAGAATGCAACATATCAGCAACAAGTCACTAGATGGTCTCACTTGCCCTTGGCTAAACCTTAACCCTTTGCACATTCGGTGAATACGTGACTACAAGAATTTCTAAGTCACTTAATACTTTGTCTTAACCTCGGTTTGGTCAAGCAATTCAGTGAATAAAGATTTTCGCTGAATTGCTGAGTTTTTATTTAACCCTGGGTTACATTCCATGAATACAAAAACCTTCATTCGCCAGTTTGCAAGATCCTTTTCTTAACCCACCTCAGGAAAAATTTGGAAAATTAGCAACCAAAGATAATCACATGTTCACTTAATACATTAGGGCTTCACTAATTTATCTAGAGATTCAGTGAATAGACCATTCACGTAATCGCTAAAAGGATTTAGAACCCCACCAAATACTTCATGAATGAGCAAACACACAAAAAATTATCAGTGCCGCTAAACTTTTGTCTGAGCTGCCAAAAACTTTGATACCCCTAGGCTCACCTACAAATCACCACATGTCATTATATCATTTGTTATCTCCAGCCAATCACCTCTAATAGGACCCACCTACTTAGAAATAAGATCAATGGCTTTCGTAAGTTTGCATAGAGCTAAAAGATTCTATGCGAACATCAGACAACCATTAGATCAAATCTTTGATACCGCCCTACAGATTCTCTGACACAGGACCCTCTAACAAATTCCAACACATAATCTCATGGACCAATGAAAAGATGTCAATTGCGCACACCTAGTAGTGGACCCACTTGAAATAAAAGGTTACATCATAAACTAGAATGGACGGCCGTCGAAAGTTTGTAAGCATCTGACACATTCAATAAGAACTTACGCCCACTGTCGATTATCTATAGATGTTAGGACCCACTGACAAGCTAGAAACTGAGGTCCCACTAACACCTACCAAGTCACAACACATGCCAACCAATAAAAGACCACCAACTGTGCTGACCTGTCGAAAGGTCCCACCTTTTGAAACGTCGTGTCATTAAAAGAGAATCAATGGCCATCGCAAAAGCGCATACCTCTAACACACCCCTTGTGCTTTCATGACAACCATTGGATCAAGATTTTGTCAGAGAGACTGGGCCCAGGAAAGACTAAGCTGGAACATTAGAAACAATTAAAGCTGGACTTAGGGAAAATTAAAGCCGACCGACTTAGTGAAATATTTCGCTAGGCGCATGAAAACTTAGGAAAATTAAAGCTCGTCGGGGAGAAAGGAACTTAGGAAAAATTAAAGCTGAACCCTCCACAGGGAAATAAAAAATTTAAGCACATGCATTTAGGAAACTTTAAGTGACCCAAAAAGTAACATGAAATTAGAATAGGCTAGGGCACACTTAGGGTTTTTCTACCCAATAGCTAGATTTTTGAATTTTTACCAAGGGTTTTAGCCAGAAAATAGGGAAAAACAACTGCAAATACCAGAGGAAAATTGAATATGACCATGAAAATTTTTGTAGGTGCCAACAGTGGCTCTATCTAAGGATGTTGAAATGCAAGTTTTAACAAGAACCATAGGACTCTAGGACGCAGACCTAAAACCGCTCTAACCAAAAATAAGGAAGGAAACACACAACCTGAAAGGAAACAAACCTATACAAGATTTATAGAAAATTTACACATGCATGAGAACATAAACTTAATTGAAGAAGGGCTTCAAGAATTGCCCATGCACTGGCAATTCAAAGACTTCACCATCCATGTTCCTCAATAAGTAGGAATCCTTCCCATAACAGTCATGGATCACAAAAGGACCAAGCCATAGTGATTCAAATTTTTTATGCTTCCCCTTATCCTCTACTCTCACATTCCATTGAAGTACCAAATGATCAGCTTTGAATTTCCTAGTAGTTTCTCTTCTATCAAATAAGTACTTCATCTTCTATTGCAACTTGATATTATTCTTTTGATTTTCTTTTCTCTACTCATCCAACTCTATCAGCTGCATAATTCTATTCTACATTGGCTCTATGACATCCAATTCTTCATCTTGGATAAACTGATAAACTGGAATTAGATTATTTGTAGGTAGCCTTGATTGCAAACCATATACAAGCTCAAAGGGATATTTCCCAGTGGCTCTTTTCACTGTAATCCTATCTACCCATAAAGCCAATCTCAACTTGGAATGCCAAGCTCTCTTATTCTTTTCAAGTGTTTTCTTCAAGATTGTCAGAATACTTTTATTGCTAGACTTAGCCTGTCCATTTTCTTGAGGATGATAAGGGGATGAATAGGAAATCATGATTCCATTGTCTTTGCAAAACTCCTTGAACTCATCTGATCTGAAACACATTGCATTATCTATGATCAACTTCGTAGGGACACCAAATCTAGTCAAAATATTGTCAAGTAAGAAATCAATCACCACTTTACTTGTTGCCCCCTTTGTAGGAATGACCTCTATCCACTTTGTGAAGTAGTCAGTTGCAACAAGTATATAATTATGTCCTCCACTAGATTTCTTAGCAAAATCACCTATTAAATCCATTCCCCACATGGCAAATGGTGCTTCAGCAAAAATTGGGTCTAATGATAGTGCTCCTAAGTACTTTAATTTTGAAGCAAACTTTTGACAAGCTTCACACCTTTTAACAAACTGAAATGAATCTTTAAACAATGTAGGCCAGAAATAGCCAGCCCTTAAAATCTTGTGAGTAGTAGTCCTTGCTGAAAAATGACCCCCACAAACACCAACATGCATTTCATTTAAAACCTTCTCTGCTTGCTATCTATCAAGACAAAATAACAAGACCCCATCTCTATTTTACCAATACAAGTCTCCTTGTATCAATGTATATTTCTAAGCTTGCAATTTCAAGGATCTCTTTTGATTATCTATCATATAGTCTGGGCATCTAGCATTCTTTATGAAATAGACAATATCAACATATTCTGGTTGCAATTCAATACTTGTGATTGTCGTACCTGGAGTTCCTTCATTATTAACTTGGAGTAAGTCCATGTTTTCTTCAGTCATCAATTTTTCCAGACCTTGTCCTCTCACAAGCTTAGTGATATGGATTTCCAAATTGAATTCTTGAATTCTAGTAGTCCACTTGCATCTCTTTCTAGTAACTTCAGACTGAGTGAGGACATCCTTAATTGCTACATGTGGGACATATGGAACAACCTTTTCACACACTAGATAAGGCCTAAAAGATTTGACTACTTTTACCAATGCATATGCTTGCTTCTCCATCATCTCATAATTTAATTCAGCAGCTTGCAAGGATTTGCTAAAAAATGCAATTGGATGTTCAAAACCTTCATTATCCTTTTGCAATAAAACAACAACAATGGTGTGAAATGATGCAAAAGAAAATAAAGAAAAAGGCTTGGTATAATCAGGAGACCTAAGCATAGGTTCTTGTTGGACCACATCTTTAATTTTCTCAAATGCATCTTGAGCTTCTACAGTCCATTGAAACTTCACATCCCTTTTCAACAACTTTACTATGGGTTTAACAATTTTAGCAAAATTTTCAATGAATCTCCTAACAAAATTGATCTTCCCTAGAAAGGACTACACCCCTTTGAGATTTTTAGGTGTAGACACTTTCCTGATAGCTTCAACTCTCTCTGGATCAATTCTTATTCCATCTTTTGATACAATGTGTCCTGGCAACTTTCCCTCTTTGACTACAAAATTACACTTCTTTGGATTCAGAGATACACCATACTCCAGAGCTTTGACAAAAATCTTTTCTAGGTGCAAACAATGATCATGAGGCTTCTTAGAATAAGCAGTTAGGTCATCTTGATATACAACCATAAACAAGTCTATGTACTCTTTGAAAGCAACATCCATGGCTCTTTGGAAAGTTGCTCTAGCATTTCTGAGACCAAATGGCATTCTGACATATACATAGGCTCCCCAAGGTGTTGTGAATGTAGTTTTGAATTATTCAAATTCCTTCACCAACACTTGGTTATATCCAGAGAAGCCATCCATCATACACAATAACTCACAACCAGTGACCTTACGCAACATTGCCTCCATGTTGGGTAGTGCATAATTGTCCTTTAATGATGCAACATTCAAATTCCTAAATTCTACACACAACCTAATGTCACCATTCTTCTTTCTTATTGGAACTAAATTAGACACCCAAGTTGAATGCCTTATAGGTTGAATTATTCCTACATCACTCAACTTGACTAGCTCTTGCTGCATCTTAGGAACCAACAATGGGTTAATGGGCCTTTGCTTCTGTCTAAATGGTTTGACATCTTGCTTTAATGGGATCTCATGTTGGAAAAGGTCCTCTTTGTAGGCCTTTAGGTCATCATAGGACCATGCAAACACATGTTTGTACTTTCTCAACAACTTTATCAAATTATCTCTCAATTGAGGGGTTAATCCTTTTCCAATATAGACCATTTGAGGAGCATTATGTGATCCCAAATTCACTTCCTCCAGATCTTCTATATTAGCATTACTTATTTTTGACAAATGATCATTTTGACTACTATATAATGCTTTTAACTTAGTTAAGCTCCTAGGGATACTATTTGAATTCAATTGAATCACCTCATTTCCCATGACCATGTCCTTACCTTCAATTTCCTCAACCAATGTGTTGTAGTCTATAGGCTGATCCTCATATAGGTCAAGACATTGAATAAATTTTAGGATGTAATGATCATCCTCAAAGACTTGCCAATTGTAAATATTGGCTGGAACAATCAGCCTACTTTTTACTTCAAGAATTGACACCCCAAACAAAGTTGAATCATCTCTTTTTAAAGCAACATTTGTTAAAAAGTCTTCCATAATGTTTTTAGATCTTTCTACCCAGCATATATTGAAAGCATCAAACATTTCAATCTGATCCCATATCACATGTTTATACAATTTCAATCTATCATTTTTGACAGCATATTTGGATCAGACTTGTGCTACCACAACTTCAAAATCACCAAAAACCTTTAAACATTTTATCCCATGTTTGATAGCAATATTCAATCCTAAAGATAATGCCTCATATTCAGTAGTATTATTTGTGCATTAAAAAGTCAATGAGAATGAATACTTAAAAGTAGTACCTGATGGAGATATGAATAAGACTCCAGCTCCTGAGCCTTCTTTTGAGCATGCTCCATCAAAGTACATCTACCATAGTCCATCTTGTTGTTTCTTTAATTCTGCAACCAGTGGATCTATCTCTTCCACTGGTGGGACAATTTCTTCTAATTTGAAATTCTCCATGTCAACATCCACACAACAATTTAAATGATCATCATTTATTTCAATCATATGTGGAGTTCTACTTTCTCTGGATACTTTCACATTGTCACCATCAATATTGAAAGTTGCAAAGGACAAATCACTCTAGATACTACCTCCCATTTGAGCACTCCATTTCCTTGATAGTAACATCCCATAATGAGGAGGAATATCAACCACTAGGACACTCATTGTTAGCAACTTGTCAGGGAAAGCTGTCAACCTATAAGGCAGTGCTTTTATAGTACCAACAATAGGGACCTCTCTTGAATCCATAGCTTGACATCTTCTATGAGGTGTATCCACTTTCAGACCCAAGGATCTCATTATTTCTACAGGCATAATAGTATTAGAGGCTCCTGAATCAATCATATAGTTTCTTAACAACTTTCCATTTACTATTAGGGACAAAAAGAAAGGATCAACTATTCCTGACACAACATTAGTAGCATTAGTTTCCAAATAAATCTGAGGGATCTCAGAGATGATCTCCCCACACTGGTTCTCAATTGAATCACTTGCTGCTATAGCTATTTCATTAGCCTTGGTGGAACTTTGGGTATCAGAAGAAAAGGCTCCTTTTATCCAACTCAAAGCCTTAACTTTATTTTCTTCTATCCTCATCATTTCTAATAGGGGGGCCTTGACAGTGATTTGTGACAACAATTTTCTCATGTCAATGGGAACATACTTGGGGTCAACTACATCTTGTTTAGTGATAGTATCCTCCTCATTTTCTTCATGTGTAACTAGATGAGGACTATCTTTGCTCTGACTCTTTACTTCCTTTTGCAAAGAGTGCATAGTATCAACAAGAGGCTTAGCTTTTACCTTGTAAGCCACAATTGGATTTGTGAAGGTGACATTTTTCTTTACTTTGGTTTTGTCAGCAGTTTCTACAACCTTTTGCTTACTTTGGGCTTGTTTTTCATCTTTTTCTATCTTCTTGATGAAAATTCCAGCAGGCCTCCCACTTGGACTACCTACCACCCTATTTCTCAATTTGTAATTGCTTTTAACTTGAGACACCATGTCCGCTATAATTTGTGCAATTTATTCATCAGAAGGTCTCCTCAACACTATTGCTTCATCATGTCTTAAAGTGTTGCACTGGATTTTGTCCAAGTGATCATCTTCCTCATCAAAAAACACTTGTTGATGATAAATCTCATTACTGACTTGGGAACTACTAGCATCTTGGTTTTCATCTTCATTTGCAGAGTCTAACTCACCATACATGTATGAAGAAGTCATACCACATCCTTGATCATCATAAGTATCATCATTGTTGTTTCCTTGATCTTCATCTGCAAAAACACTTTGAGCAATTGCACAATAATAAGGATCATGAGGTGACTAGCAGACAACACACTAGGGAGCATCATCATATTTCAGTGCAAGGGGTCAAGGGTTTTATCATTTGGTTTGTCCTTTCTTTCAGGGAGCACTGGCTTCCCATCTTTCCACTGAGTATTATAGTGATAGTTCTACATTCTTGGTAACTTATTAAAGTTATTGAAAGATGGCCTATCATTCCCTTGCACTCTACTATTTCTTGCCTCACTAGGTTTTAAATCCTTTATTGCTTTCAAGATTTGTTTCAAACTATCATCATCTTTTGGCTTTGCATCAGGTTTCCCTGGCTCTCTTCTATTTGAGACTGATGGCTGACAATCTTCTCTCCTTCCCAACTTCCCTGATATCCTTCTATTGCTCTCAATATTAATAGCCAATTTATAAGCCTCTACAAGATTCCTAGGGTTCTTATCTCTCAAAAGATATCCCATTTTTTAATCAAAAGCATTCAAGTATGTGACAAGACATACTTTATCATCCAATCTGATAACTTGCAACAATGTATGCATGGCCTTCTAAAATCTGACATTGAACTCAACAACACCCTTATTTGAATTCTTCTTGATGTTGTTGAACTCATTAAGCATGAATCCCTCATTGGTTTTGTCACCATACTGTTCCTTGAAAGAATGCCTAAACTGATTCCATGAACATATGCTGGCATGAGGTAAATTTCTAAACCAATCTCGAGCATCTTCAGTCAAAGACTGAACAAAAAGCTTCATGATTACATCATTAGGCTCAATATTGTAGTCATCTATTACACCAATGAAACTTTTCAAGTGTTCTTCACATGAAACTACATTACTACCAGTGAATTTTGGGAGCTTCTTCCTAATTTCATCAAGGATGGGATTTGGGTAACCAAGAATTCCAATAAAAACCAATTGTTTATGCCTCTCATGAATGGGACCTACTTGAGATGGGTCACCACCTAAAGATGCAAATGTTTGAGTATTAGAAATATTAAAAATCTTAGGCATACCTAAAGTTGTTGCAGTATTCAACACATTTGCTCCTTGTGCTTGAGAAGTGGAAAGGGTATTGGCATGTCCAGAATATTGCTTAAGGAAATCAATCTTCCTTTTCATCTCAGCAGTAGTGGCTTCAAGCTCTGCCTTTTCTAACTCCTTTGCCAACAATTCTTATTTTCTTTTTGCTTTTTCTACATAAGCATCTCATCTTGTTACTTGATCCATGGACTTCTTTAAATGATTTGGTTCATTTATTAAAACTCCTACAGCCTTTTGTTTACCTTTGTCCCTAGGATTTCTCACTTCATAAACTTGCTGGACAATAGGCTGATCTTCTACTTGTTCTATCACATGATCCTGATTCATGGCCTCAAGATCCAACAATTATTTCTTCAATTGTTCTACTCTAATCATAGCATGTCTGATTCTTTCCTCCTTTTCCTTATCTCTTTTCTATCTTAAATGTATCTATTCTTGGACTCTCCTCTTCAACTCATAGACCTCTTCAAAAATTTCTTCTGATTCAGGGAGATTAGTCTCAGATTTAGCATCTCCTACTTGAACCTTGTCTTCATATTGGTTCAAGCCCAAATCAATAGCCTCCTCATATTCAGAGGTATTTCCTTCTTGATTCATCTAAATAGGCTGGATTTGTTCCTCTTGTCTTGCATTCTCTCTATGTTTCTGAGTATGAAACATAATCCTATTCCTTCTTCCTCTCCTTGTCTGACTAGGCCTAGAAGTACTTGGAAGACCTCCCAATCTATCCTTAGGAAGCTTATTTCTCTGAGACCTAGTACCTCTATAACTCATCATGTGAATGATTTCTTAAGCAGTACTGCTGCAAAGATTGTTAGAGTCGCCACCCAAAAATTTGGGAATTTTTCTTTAAAATATAGACACCAATGGTAACCAAATAGTTTGTATAGGGTAGGATCCCTGGCTCAACTAAACCCTATAACTTAGAAAAATATTTCTTACAACTCCCTAGCAGAGTCACCAATCTGTTAGGGATTTTTCTTATGGGTCAAACTTGGCATGGGTATGGGCTTGATTCTCAATAAATAGGTTTCCAAGTTTGCAAGAAAAGCCTAATTGATGAGGATTGGATAAGATCCTCCTTCTACTTTGAGCTACATAGGACTCAAATGTGTATTGCCTACAAATAAGTTACTATCTTTCAAGTAAACTATGGATTGGTGGATTAGGTCTTCATTGTTATGCTATTGAGTTTATTAGAGATACTTTTATGGAAGATAATTCTGAAGACAGCTGAGAAAAACTTGTTGTAGAATGTGCCTAATGAAACTCCTAGTATGATAACATGAACAATGGCATAAGGGTGATGAGTCCTTCTTCTTTTTATGAGTAAAACTCAAGGAAGGCTAACCTTTGATTCACTCTTCAAGGAATCAGCAACTATAGACTGTAAAACATCAAGGATAGTCCTATCTCCTTCGGTGCATGAACATGAAATGAAAATGTGTAATGGTAATGATAAAATTTGTGCTTGATGGTAGAAGGGTGATTGTATAGCAGAGATTAGACCAGTGCCTAATCCTTTGGGCAGAAGAGTCTAACATAAATCAATAGAGGAATTTCTAGGAAATACAGTGATATGCCTTACAAACTATCCCCTCAATCCTAGATTGTTATCATCAAGATCTCAACAGATGTGTTCATTCCCTGAAATTGCACATGATATTTTAATCCTTTCCTTGAAAGAAACTCATGCAACAATTAGATAACTGCCTTACAACTAGTATGTCTAAAATGCCCTACAAGTAAGACATACAAGAATGGAACACAAAGCTAAGAGACAATGATAGAACTAAGATAGAAATTGTATTGTATTTCATCAAAATGTATCAATACATACAAGGAAAACTCTTCACTCAAAGAATCAGAATGAGAACATGCTATAAAGCTTGTATTCTTTGCATTCAACCATTAAGAATATGGAACCAAAGAATAGAACCCCTTGGATTACTGAAAAATTGGAACCAGGGACCAAAATCTTGGAAAAACACAAAGCTAGGAAAACCAAAAAATCTTAGATTCCTTACAAAATCAAAACTTTTTCCCTTTATACCACTAGCTATCTTGGAATCCTAAAAGAATTCAGGATGCAACAAACCTTAGATAGCTAGGGTTAGGATTTCACCCACTGAACCAACCAATATCAATCAAAAATTAATTCCAAGGGAGAAAACCAAGCAATCCTAAACCAACAGACCCAAAATTGATCTTCATTAATGAAAATCTCATGACTTATACCTAAGATCACGCAAGCACCACACTTTTCAATCAAATTGTACACCTACAACATGCCTCGAGAAAGACTTGCATTCATTTCATGATAGTACAGGCATCTGCAAATAACCATCAAACCCTCTGGACCACTCTACAACAATTGTTGAAAACATTCTCTCCAAATCCTACCGCAAAACATTCAATTTCCAGTCCTTCTGTCGCTAAGAAACCATTTAAAATTCAAATTCCCGATGGCAATAGTCAATTAGCAAATTTGAAAACATGGCTGTCAATTATATCTCTTCCTGATAGATCAAGTAGTTCACAAAATTCCTTCAACAGTCGACAAAACCCTTTAAAAATCACTTTCCACATCATCATATTCCTCAACCAATTAAAATAGAGCATGTCAGGGATAAATTAGCATACTGGACCCACTCTTCATAACATTTTAATCAAAGGGTTGGTGCATAATCTCATAGCCCTAACAGATTCCATGAGATCATACGCCATTCATTAGATCTTCCACATTGGCATCCCTTTGAATCTCTTGGGCCCAATGACATGTCTACATTTCCTTCCAGCTCAGCCAATCAGAATGCAACATATCACTAGGTGGTCCCACTTTCCCTCGGCTAAACCTTAACCCTTTGCACATTTGGCGAATACATGACTGCAAGAATTTCTAAGTCACTTAATACTTTGTCTTAACCTCGGTTTGGTCAAGTGATTCAGCGAACAAAGCTTTTCGCTGAATCGTTGAGTTTTTATTTAACCCTGGGTTACATTTCACGAATACAAAAACCTTCATTCCCCAATTCGCAAGATCCTTTTCTTAACCCACCTTAGGAAAGATTTGGTGAATCAGCGACCAAAGACAATCTCATGTTCGCTTAATACATTAGGGCTTCACTAATTTATCTAGAGATTCAGCGAATAGACCATTCGTGTAATCATTAAAAGGATTCAGAACCTTGCCAAATACTTCACGAATGAGTGAACACAAAAAATTATCAGTGCGGCTAAACTTTTGTCTAAGCCCCCAAAAACTTTGATACCCCTGGGCCTACCTGCAAACTGCCACATGTCATTATATCATTTGTTATCTCTGCCTAGTCACCTCTGACAGGACCCACCTGCTTAGAAATAAGATCAATGACTATTGTAAGTTTGCATAGAGCTAAAAGATTCTATGCGAACTTCAGACAACCGTTAGATCAAATCTTTGATACCACCCTACAGATTCTCTGAGATAGGACCCTCTAAAAAATTCCAACACATCACCTCATGGACCAATGAAAAGATGCCAACTGCGCACACCTGGCAGTGGACCCGCTTGAAATAAAAGGTTACATCATAAAGTAGAATAGACGGCCATTGTAAGTTTGCAAGCATCTGACACATTCGATAAGAACTTACGCCCACCGTCGATTCTCTACAGATGTCAGGACCCATTGACAAGCCAGAAACTAAGGTCCCACTGACACCCGCCAAGTCAAAACACATGCCAACCAATAAAAGACCACCAACTGTGCTGACCTATCAAAAGGTCCCACCTTTTGAAATGTCATGTCATTAAAAGAGAATCAACGGCCATCACAAAAGTGCATACCTTTGACACACCCCTTGCACTTTCATGACAACCGTTGGATCAAGATGTTGTCAAAGAGACTAGGCCCAGGAAAGACTAAGCTAGAATGTTAGAAAGAATTAAAGATGGACTTAGGGAAAATTAAAGCTGACCGACTTAGGGAAATATTTCGCTAGGCGCATGAAAACTTAGGAAAAATTAAAGCCTGTCGGGGTGAAAGGAACTTAGGAAAAATTAAAGTTGAACCCTCCATGGGGAAATAAAACATTTAAGCACATGCATTTAGGAAACTTTAAGTGACCCAAAAATTAACATGAAATTAGAACAGGCTAGGGCACACTTAGGGTTTTTCTACCCAATAGCTAGATTCTAGAATTTTTACCAAGGGTTTTAGCCAAAAAATAGGGAAAAACAACTATAGAGACTAGAGGAAAATTGAATATGATCATGGAAATTTTTGCAAGTGGCAACATAACCGATTGGAATATCTGTATTTAGAGATACAGAGGAAGACATAATTGTTTTTTTATTTGTTTCTTTGGCATTGTTGTCAAAGGGAGAGATAAACAATATGAAAAGGAACAAGATATGAAAAGGAACAAGCATCGACAAGAATTATCTAAGGGAGAGACAATTTGAATGAGATAGAGTATTGAAGATCAGTTACAGAGAACAAAAGTAGGAACAAGAGAATTGAAAAGATCACAACTACAGAATGCTAAAGTTGTATTATCTAATGCTATTTAGTAACGTAGTGATTAAACATATTAAGTCTATTTGACTTACAACATTTTGATCACAAGTTGTAGAATATATGTTTGGTATGTGTATGGTACATTTCATATTACATGAGTTTCCATCAATGCCAAAGGGAGAGATTGTTGAACTACAACTCATTTGGAATTTGATTGAAGAATCTGTGATTACAAGATCACTGAGGAGTTGCTGATTACATATGTAATATGATTAAATTAGTATTATGTTGTCATTGATGTCAACTAGTTTGACAACACTTATCTTGTAAGTTACTATACCGAGACATCTGAAGAAAGGTGAAAGAGATGAAGAATAGAGAAATCTACATGAGGAGAGATGTACATGACAGATGAGGATAAAGGAACACATTGAGTAACTTGTTGATGAGTCTATGACTTCATGATATTGAATTTATTATGTTGCATTCATCTATAATGAAGTATAGAGCTGAAAGACACAAAGTAGTGTTGTCGGTAAATAAAGCATTTCTAGTATACATTGATGGAGTGTAGTGTATACTGATCACAGTATTAACCGAGCAATGTTCACCAATGCATTTCTTTGTTAACCGAGTGAAACAGAATGAATTAAATGATTAGTTTAGCTGATAAGATTGATGAGCTAGCAAGAGTATAACATCGAGGTAACAGATAATGTTTGATACACAGATCGACGACTGACGAAATTTAGGAAAGATCTAAAGGATGAGAATCAAACGTGTTATTGACACAAGTACTGACAAAGTTTGAAGTGGAAAAATCTGATGGTGGAGAAGAAAATGATTTACTCATCTATAAAAGAGAACATAATTTATTTATGAAGAAGGCCGGAAGAAGTAGAAGCTACAGGAATATCACGTGAACAAGGTTTTCATGCATTCTGATCATACTTGTTAAGTAAGAACTGAGCTGTAGAACAACTACTGAGCTACAAAGAGCAATTACTAATAGACAGTAAGTTGATACAATATTGAATCTAAAGTGAAATATTGATCAGAAGGATTTGTATGGACTAAATATTGATCCGTAATCTACAATTGAAGTTGTATTAAGGCAGGTCATTTACTATTACATATTTAACCATTGTATACAATCAAAATCTCTTAACTGAGTGGAATCTGAAAGTCTTATGATGTATCATTCATAGAATGAACATTGTTATCCTGTCAACCCCATAGTGCATGATGGTTGGATGATAACTTCTAGTCTAAAATCCTCTAACAAGGTCACACCCGATAGTGTGTTTTTAAACCTTTAACAGGGTTGGGTCTTAACTGACCTCACTTCAGAAGAGTGAACAATTTCGGGTTGCCGATCCCAGGTGGTTTTTCCCTTTATAGGGTTTCCACATTAAATCTCTTGTGTTATGTGTTGATTGTGATATTTTTTTATTATCATTCTTTACATGTTACATGTTAGATTTGATCGGTAAACTGTTATAGTATTAGACTGGTAATTGGTAAAAGCACAGACAGTGAAAGTTTTATTGTTTACCGACAAGCAGAAATAGAAGATATAGGTTTGAATTATACATTTTGGTTTGGGACACTAGATAACTGATTCACCCCCCCCTCTTAGTTATTCTAACAAATCAAAGATTCAGGACAAATTGGCAAAAAGGATTGGCACAGAAGTGGCACTGAATAAGGTAAAATTATCTGAGGTCATTACCAAGGTAAAATCTATCACCCAGATAATCTATCAATTTTTTATCAAGCTTTGTACTTCAGACACCTTCACTGTAGAAGTCAGTGAAAAGATAAAAGGTTTAGAAGAAAAAATAAAGTTGAGTACACAAGCAGCTATAACCAAGCCAAATGCCTTCTTAAAGCATAGTCATCGAGTTCAGGAACTCCAATGGTTGATAGCAGATCTAAGAAAATGAGAAGAGAAAATCATTGATCAGGTCATAGAGTTACAAATAGAACTCAATCCTTACCTAAAATTTTTTGAAACTCATATTGTCAAAGTTGAACAACTTGTAGCAACACCAGAGATTTCAGTGTTAGATAATATCTTTGACATGCATGCACAAGTTGGTCTTGATCATATTGCTCTTACCAACTTGAAAGAGGAGTGGGACAACCTCTTGGAGTCTATACAGAAAACCCATCCAAACATTTTTGATAAGATGTAAGTATACATTCTATTTTTTTGTATTTGGCATTATTATCAAAATGGGGGAAAACATGTATATGCCAAATAAGTATACTTTCATATTACTTTCATATGTATATGTACATACTACTGAGAGCATGCACCAATGGGGAGTACTTTGTACTTAGGAAATTTTTTATTGTGGATATGTATATGGTGGAGACATAAGGAATATATAGAAACATTTTGTCTATATACATTCAAAATTTTGATACTAATGCCAAAGGGGGAGATTATTAATCTCTATTAAGCATTTAAGGTTGTCATTAGTACCAAAGGATATTAAACAGGTCGATCGGTCACTTATATTGAGTTGGTTGGTAACCAAAAGTAAGACAGAGCAATCAGTAAAGCCTTTACACCGAGCATCACACAATTCACTGAGCATCAGTGACACCAACATTGATGGACCATAAGCACCAAGCATCATAGTATACACTGAGTAGATTATACAGTGTTTACCGATGACCACATAAAATAACATAGTAATCTGAAATGGCACATTCTTCTATGTAAATGGTTACAAAAGATCATAAAATGATTTACCAAGATCGAGAAGCATTTATTGTAAAAGATACTCATTAAATGTAGTGTTTATCTTATTTGTAATAGTTGATCTAGGTTAATTTTGCATCATAGATCTTAGGGTTATGATTATTTGTGTAACCTAATTTTTGCTAAGGTGGCAAAAATAGAACACTATATTTTGTATGTTCGCATCATTTTATGAGAAGTTAGTGAACTGATATATATGAATCATGAAGCACTTGAAGCTATTGCCTAACTTCAAGTCAATCAGTTTACCAAGTAGAATAGAGTATAGAAGATATCAGATTGAGCAGAGTTAGAGAAGCCTACTGAGAAGAATAGAGTAGTGAATCATCACAGTCAAGGTGATATTGTTATGAGCATTTATAGATTTGTTTCAGAAAATTAAGTTGTCAAACTAACAGATAATTTCCTATTACTTTCTGACAATTGTAGTAGAGTTTTTGATAAAATCTCTTAACAGAGTAGACTTAATAGTCCTATGTAAATCTCTTAACTGAGTAAACACTTCATTAGTGTTGTCAAAATCCTATAACTAGGTTGATCTAGCTGATCTAATATGTTACTCCTAACAGCGTAAGATCACCAGAAGTGATCAAAACTTGTAGCCTTAACAGGCAGACCTTTTCTATTTGCAGTAGTGAAGAATTTGTGGGTGTCATCCCCACCGTAGTTTTTACTTCTTACAAGGGTTTCTGTGTTACCAAAATACTTGTGTTATGTGATTGTCATATTGATTTCATGTTGTTTACTTTCTTAAGTTAACTAGATGATTGATTTATGCAATTAGATTCAAGTTATTTTGATTGGTTATCATAGTATACAGTTATAGATCTGAAAGGTTTTACAAGTGAATTTTTTGAAGGCACTAATTCACCCCTCCCCTCTTAGTACCTATCTCTCCTAATTCCAATAGACAATATAGAAAATCCTCTTCATTAATCAAATCCTCTAATATGCAAATCTAGTAATTGAACCAAATCTTTATCAATCAAGTCAATCAATGACTAAAACATCATCACTCAGGGCATCTCAACTTCATTATGAACCATATGAAGTTGAGATTCTCTACATCTCCTTTTTGGAAGAGTGATCTCATTGCTTCACATCAATTCACTCTGACAGACATCTATTTGATCTCTTGGGGCATGTTAGGTTCATCAAGACCCATATCAATCTAACATTGTTTCTAGGGCATACTAGGTTTTTTAGGACTCATATCAATCTGATATTGTCTCTCAATCATGTGATTAGCTTCTTTAGGATCCTTATCAAGGTAGTTATCACAAAATCTCTTTAGATCAAAGAATCCTTGTTGAGGTAGTACATATTCATACTCTAGTAGATTGAAGAATCGTGTGCTTTCAACCAAGTAGAGGGTTTGGCTCTCTTATGGGGACTTAAATCTTCCCTTTGTATTAGCATCAAACACTTATAAGTAAAGGGTGGCTCTAAGTTAATTCTAGAAGCTGCTAGTGGTATGAATTTCTTGGGATGGAAGGTTGAAATGATTTTAAAAGATATTAGATTCCTTTTGGCCAGTTTGGATAACTTCACCATATGACATAATTATAGAGAGGAGAATGCACTTGTAGATTCTATCGATGTTGGAGGAAGGCTTATGATCATGGAGAACTATTGATATATTTCCAAAGACTACCAAGGATATCCTTGAGAAGAAAAAAAATAAGGACCTAGTTAACAATGATTAACTAGTGTATTAACTATACCCTTTATATTTTATTAGGAATGAGGGTTGTCTTAATTTTATTTAAAATTTTGAATTTTAACTTGGAGCCCATTAATATTCATAAGGGGTATCCATTTAGAGGGCTCATATTGAGTCATGATAATTATTTCCAAATAAATTCACACCAGCTGAGTAATGATTCCATCTGTTCACCAAGTACAAATACTGGGAAAGGCTATATTTACTATTTATTCATCTAGGCTAATTTTGTTGTACTTGATGAAAGGAAAGGCCTTTTCAACCTCATTAATAATTTGATATCTAATCACTCACATGGGAAAAATATACATTGTGTTTGGTGGTTGTCTTAATCATATAACACAGTAATTATAGTTTTTATTGTGCTAGTTTATTGTGAAGTTTTATAGGCTTTCTTCTTCACATTTTCATCAACACTTTATGGCTCAGCAACTCTAACTTTCTACATTCTACTATTTTCAACACACTGGTAGACAAATAAATGGGTGGTGAAATACTCCAAATGGAACCTGATAAGACTAATGACTTCAAAAATAAGCCTTTTTTCTGGTTCATGTGCACTCAGAATGATATTGATAAATTCATGAAGAATATGCCAGGTTTTAATAAAAGATTTTCCAACAAATTTTTTGCTACTTGGAAAGATAGGAGAGTCATAGTTAGTGGTATCTCCTTTGAGGTAAATGAGAAATTCATAGCCCAGGCTACTGACCTATCAATGGAAGGAAGGAAGTGGAACAAACATAGCATAATTTTAGACACAGCAACCCTCAATTAGTTATTTTGCGAAGATCAGAAGCTGGTCAAACTTCATGGTGGTTTCAACCATGAAGAGGATTCACTACCCTAGGACTAGGTGTGCT
This sequence comes from Chamaecyparis obtusa, assembly GCA_027943335.1. Lineage (NCBI taxonomy): Eukaryota > Viridiplantae > Streptophyta > Pinopsida > Cupressales > Cupressaceae > Chamaecyparis > Chamaecyparis obtusa. Next base: position 161,166 of record BSBK01004767.1, read on the forward strand.
ATATAATTATGAAATATTTTATCCTTGAGGGCCTGTGGGGTTTAATATTATTATTATCTTCCTTTTCTTAATCATCTTAGGAATAGGGACCTTATTTCTATCCCTTTCTTCCTTCTACACTCTATGGATGCTAATGTTATGTATTTTGAAAATGCTTCTAGTTCCCAATCTCTCCCACTTACTAGTGTCATTTCTGACCCCTAGGTTTCCTAAAAAATTAAGGCTAAAGAACCATGGCCTTAAAGTGGATTCTATTCCTTCACATGCTACCCCTCTACCTAGGACTATTGATAAACATAAGGGTAAGAAAAGAGTCTTTCCCCCGAAGGACTCCAAACCCACTAAGCCAAAAAAAACCAAATTTAAGATCCAACATATTGACTCTAATGTCAAGATCACTAATGAGGCCAATACACCTTTTCATTCTACATAACATGTTATCAAATCGATTGGTAAAGAATAAGCCCTAAAATAACCTTCCTCTTCTATTGATACAAATGACACAAAGAATAGAGAGAAAGAAGAAGATACCCCAGTAAAAACTACCCCTTCACCCATTTCATGTAGGTCCACCCATATTTTTGAGATCCCTAATATGTTTGTCAATCTAGCCATTGATCCCACAAATCATTCCAATTCACCCTCCCCTATCCTAAGGATAGAGAATAATTTTATTATGGAAGAACCCAATAGCATCAGGGAGGATATTCATTGAAAATTGGTTTATTTGGAAAGGAAGATGAATGGGTTGGAGGCCTGATAATGCAAGAGATTATAAAAAATGCTTAAGCCATGTGGATAAAAGGATTCCAAAAATTGATCTCTTTTCTCTGAAGTTCATGCACATTTTGGCCACTACCCTTTGTCTATTCTATGAGAATATCCACAAAGGAAATTTGATTGAATAGGAATATGATAGAGACCTATTCAAGTTCCTCATTGGAGATTGGGAAACGATGCTTCGTTCCAAACCTAGCCATAGAAAAAAGAATAACTGATGGTTTTTGTTAGGTTGTTTTCTGGGTTTCCTAGTGGCCTCCATGGCCTTAAAATTGTTGTTAATGTGTTTACTCTTAGTTGGTTTATTTTGGAATCTTCTTATTATTTCCCTATGTGACATAGTATAGTTTTTATTAAGACTCTCATAATCTCCAGTAGTTTTATGGCTTACAGTATTAATATTATTAGTATTTTTATGTTTTATGATAGAAGAAAGATTAGGTGCCTTTTAATTTAGTGATATGCTTCTAGTAGTGGTTAACCTATTGATGATTCTTTATGTTTTGTAATGGGACATCCCCCTAGTTCTGGCTACTTTTAATATAAAAAAAGCTATCCAATGTAAAAAATATTATAATTTAAACCTTCAACATACAAGAAATCATTAGTATTATTATTACCATCAAGTGAAATTGAACCTTTATCTTTGATAAAACAAGGAGTATTTTCACCAAATCTAACAACAATACCATCATACCTTTCCAATTTCACAAACTTTCTCTTATCTCTAGTCATCTGATGTGAACCACCATTTTGTATTACCCATTCATCTTTTACCTCAATATGTGTAGCTAGAGATTTCTCTTCATTCAATAAAGTAGGATTTTCATCTCTAATATAAATAAAGAAAATATCATCTTAAATTTTTTTAGATTCATCATTAGTCACACCATCAACAATGGCTAAATAAATTTTCTTGTGATACTTAGGGTGAAACTTTCTAGGTTTATACTTTGACACTCTCTTAGAACATCTAGAAGGAAAATGACCAATCATATTGCAAGAAAAAAATTTCAAAGGTAGCTTTCATCCATACTTACGTACACCCTTAGGCACTCTCTTTTCAATTAGGGCTTCTATCTCTTCCAAATTTCTTTCTTCTTATTTTGTTTCTTCCCATTCCATAGCATATCTACATCCCAACTTAGATGAACTTGAAGAATTCTTGGCAAAATCATACCTTTTTTAATCCTTAGAAATAGTAGCTTTAAATGAAGAATCTATTACAAGTAGTGGTTATCATTCCACCAAAGGATCGACCTATTAATGCCTGATACAATCACTAGACTTATAGAGGACACAAGAGGCAGTTAAGCCATGTTACAAATCCTGAGGGGAGTTCTAACCATTATGCCAACAATCTCCCCCTCAGTGTTACCCGAGGGGATTCAAACCTATGACCAAGCTCTGATACCACTTGTTACAAGTAGTGGGTTTCATTGCACCAAAAGATTGACCTGTTAATGTCTGATATAATCACTATACTTATAGAAGACACAGGAGGTAGTTAAGCCATGTTACAAATCCTGAGGGGACTACTAACCATTATGCCAACAAAATCATACTTTGGAAGATTATCAAAAAATCTAATCATTTAAAAATTAGATAACTTACCAACCAATGAATTTATTTTCACCTTAGAAAGGATCTTTATCTCTTCAATTATACAAACTTTTTTTCATATACAAGAGGCAAAGATCTCATAATTTTAGAAACAATCACATCCTCATCCAAAGTTCCACCAAGAGTTTTGATTCCACAAAAAAGATTGGTTACCTTCTAAACATAGGCTTGAATATTCTCATCTTCACTCATCCTCAAGACTTTGAGCTTCCCTCTCATACTTTGCAACTTCACTTTCTTTACAATAGTGTCTCCTTCATGTAATGCTTCAAGTTTTATCCATATCTCATGCACAGTTTCCAAATCCATGACATTTGTATATTTCACATCTAATAAGGTGATAAAAAAGGCTTCCTTGGATCTCATTTTAAATGTGACTTCTATCTTCTCATTAGCAGTATCAATGATAAAATCTATAGGATGCTTATCATCTTTCTTTGTAACATCAGAATATTCTTCTCCGATCCATCTAAAATTTGTAATCATACTTCCCTTCCATAAAGAGTAATTTCTTCCATAAAATCTCAAACTATCCTTGTTAAAATCTACCATCCCAAATCACCTCATGCATTTAAGTTTCGAAAACAAGATCTAGCTATGATACCAATTGATAGAAATAAGGAAACACACACAACTAAGGGGGGAGGTGAATCAATTGTGTGCATAATAGTTGTGTCAGAAATGAAAACTTATACAATGATTAACCTCTTAAATTAGATGTGAATGTAAATTATTAAATAACTCAACCATCATCACAAGAATACATAGCACCATACTTTTTGTGTGGAAACTTGGTTAAGGGAAAAACCGTGGTGGGGATCAAAGCCAAAATATGATGCACTAGAACTTATAACCATGTTAAAGGTATAAAGAGGAATGTACATTTATTCAAGAACAATTCCTAGAGCTCAGTGTTCAAATAAAAAAGGGGGAAACTATTGATCGAAAAGGTTAAGTATTGAGGGGGGGTGAAATAGTTCTAACAGATTTGTATCAATTCAAACTTTTAATCATAAACATATAGTTTCATTCTAAATGTACCGATAGTACTTTTTGTATTAATAATATGTTGAAATTGAAAAACATAAAGTAAATAATAGTAACTCATGAAATTATTCACACACCCATAACACATAGATTTCTAGTCTCACAAAATTCCTTGGTTTGAGGGAAAAAATGTGGTTGGGATGGTACCCACAACTCTTCACTAAGATATTTTGTCGATTAAGGTGAAAAAGTGTCACATTTTGAGTGACTCACCCTATTAGGAGTGACTGATACATGGTTTAATGCATCTACAGTCTTGTTAGGACTACTCTACTAAGAGATTTTAGTCTTCCTATATGGCATTCACTTTGTTAAAGGATTTACAAAAATTTCATACAATGAACTTCAAGAGTCATGTTAGAGAGAGAGAGAGAGAGAGAAAGAGAGAGAGAGAGATGTTAGTACTTAAAATGATTGTAGATGATAAATAAAAAATTAACATTCTCATACATAACTCTATGGACCCCAAAGATGCATGTGACAACATCAAACACTAAGGTGATAAGGATTCTTGTCCTTCTTCACTTTGATCTTTAAGCTCAGGTGGGTGTACCTAATAGATTCAATTGTCTAAAGAATCAAAATAGTTGTCTGTGTCCTTGATACGAACATAAACATCTAATTCTTTCAACATACATTTAAGATAAATTGTTATTTAATTTTGTCAATGGTGAAAAATGTAAATCAACCAAAGAACAGTACCAAATCCTAGGGAAAAGTGTCAAAGAACATAGATCTATAGAGATCCCTCAAATCAAATATACTCGAAACCTATATGAGATGTCTTACAAATCATCCTCTCATTAACACATGTAGTCATCAAATTCTTGCATAAACCATGAATTCCCTGAGATCTCCCTTAAGACTTACCCTTCCCTTGAAAGAAACTTAATATTAACCTCACTATCTACCTTGTAGATGATGTATTAAAGAATGGCTTACAAATTTAATACTCAGAAACTCAAGATCCAAAGAAGAAGACAACAAAATGTGCAAAGGATTCTTAATATATTTTCATTGATATTTTCTTGTATTAGTATATTCAATAGACATAAATTCTTAGAAAAAAACACAAGATAAAAAACTCTCTTTACAAAATATATTTCACCATCCCTTATAGTACAAAAAATTTCTATATATATCAACACTAGCCATCTTGGAATCCTCAAAAAAAGGATTCAACAAGCTTTGGATGGCTAGGATAGTGATAGATACAAGAAGACAAAACAAATTACATCATTGATAGAAAAGGAGAGAAAAGCCATGAAATTAGTTTCTACTCATTGTGAATCTTCACAGGTTGCACCTTTGTCTACATATATTCAAGGTAACTGCTGAAAGTTGTTACTTGAATAATGACCACCTACCGACTAACTTACATTATTCTCTTTCTGATAATTACCCTCCCTATTATCAAGGATTAGGTTCCATGTGTGACTCAATCCTCTTCCATTGCTTCCAAATCAATGATTGTTGGCTTTTTCTTCATGGGCTTCATACTCTTGTCCCATGATGCAACCTTGTCTTTTGTTGGCCATGTGTACTCCTTGAAACCCTAGAGCTATTACACTTGCCTATCCCATTTGGAATCAATTATGGCCTTGGTATCACTAAAAAACTTTATGCAATCATTTTCCTCTTTGAACATGTCATCCAAGCCCTGATTAAACTTTTCCATGTCCAAAGTACCATCACTATTCAAAAAGGATACCTTCCCAGTCAGCAATTCACTCATATCTACTTTCCATTCCTCAACACCTTTGATGTCACCATCTTCATTGTGAATTGGGGGTATGTACTTGTTGAAGTCTAGGCCGAACATATCCATTTTTTTGCTGATCTGATTTGCATTTCCTATGAAAAAGGACAATTTTTTTCCAATCTGTAAGGAAACTCAGGTGCGAAAATAGCTTCCTATGCTAATCTCTATAGGAGAGTATTGTGCAAATTCTTATAAATCCTTACAATTTTAGATTCATTAACTACTTTAACAAAGATATTGCAACCACATACCATACATACAGAAAAATAGAGAATGACACAATGATATACCCTGGGGAAAACCTTTCGGTAAAAAACCCCAGCACTCCAAAACCTGAACAATGTATTATCTTCAACACAAAGATTACAATACACTTGCAATGCAAGTTCTTTCAGGAAATGAGAGACAAAGCCAACAAGACTTAAATTTCTATTATATCTCTCCCATAGGAGCAGCATCATATATATAGACTCCTCTGGACCCAAAAATAGACACAACCACCAAGACCCATGCACAAAGCCACATGTACACAGTTGTTACATACAATCCCAAGAATAGGCATCCATCCCTAGAATAGACTATAACAGCTTGTCATAGAATCTACCAAAAATAATGGTCAGAAGAGAAGTGTAAGAGAATCTGTCATACCAACCTATTTTTGGCATATTCTCTTACACACACCAACCACTTCTTCTTGGGCACCCAAATAGGCCCAAGTCATAAGATGCTCTTACACCTATCATAGCACATTCCTTAAATAGTTCTTATGCATCATAGGAATCCATCATGACCATTTCAGTCATGATCTCCTTACGCACAAGATGCCAACACATCAAGTGGAGTGACACATCAACATGCCAACTAGACATGTACACTCACACTTAATTACATTATTTGCAAAAAATACATTTACAAAACAAATAATAAGAATAGGAATTATCCAAGGTTGAGACACCTTATTCCTAACATTCTCCCACTTGTCGAACACCTTGTAAGAGCAATAGGAACATAACAGGAACTTTAACCTCTATAGGCCAAAAGGCCCATAGACTCTGAACACCATCTAAACTTCTTAGTGCCCACTGGTTTCGTTAATGCATCTACAACATTCTTCATAGTATCTACCTTCTCCAAATTTACCTTTCCATCTTCTACCATATCTCTCACAAAGTGAAACTGCACATCAATGTGCTTCGTTCTGGCATGGAAAGTTGGATTCTTTGCAAGCCAAATAGCACTCTAACTGTCACACCAAATAGTAATCTATTCTACATCAACACCAACATCAGAACATAATCTTCTAAGCCAAATGGCTTCTTTACAAGCATGAGTAGCAGCCATGTACTCAGCTTCTATAGTGGACAAAGCAACCACAGGTTGTCGCTTACTCATCCAACTGATGGCACCACCAAACATAGTGAACACATAAGCACTGGTGGATCTCCTACTGTCAATATCACCTGCCCAATCTGAATCCACAAACCCACGAATACAAACTGAATGCGAAGATCTAGAAGAGTTACCATGATAACATATGGAGTAATCTGATGTACCCCTCAAATATCTTAATACTCACTTAACTGCATCCCAATGTACCCGTCCAGGATTAGCCATAAACCAACTCAGGACTCCCACTACTTGGGCAATGTCTGGTCTAATACAGACCATAGCATACATAAGACTACCAACTACACTAGCATAAGGTACTCTACTCATGTCCTCCACCTCACTAGGAGATTTTGGACAATCATCTACAGATAACTTTGTTCCCACAGAAATAGGAACACATAGTGGTCTATAATCTGCCATGCTGAACCTGTCCAACACAGACTTCACATACTTACTCTAACTCAACCAAAGTTTTCTGTTAGACCTATCTCTACTGATTTCCATACCCAAGATGTACCTAGATACCCCAAGATCTTTCATCTCAAACTGTGCTGACAACTGAGATTTAAAATTAGAAATCATACCCTTACCCTTCCCAAATAGCAACATATCATCAACATATAATGCAACAATAAGAAGGCGATCATTTTCAACTCTGAAATAAACACAATGATCTGATTTTGATCTTACAAATCTAATTGACAACACAAAGGCATCAAACTTAAGGTACCACATCCTAGGAGATTGCTTCAAACCATATAGAGATTTCTTTAATCTGCAAACTAAGGATTCTTTACCTTTAACAATGTAGTGCTCAGGCTGTGACATATAAATCTCTTCCTCCAAATCACCATGAAGGAAAGCTATCTTCACATCCATCTGTTCTATCTCTAAATCATATGATGTAGCAAGAGATAATAGAAATCTAATGGATGTCAACTTTGCAACAGGAGAGAATATTTTACCATAATCTATTCCCTCTACCTGTGAATACCCATTTGCAACCAATCTATCTTTATACCTTTCAACACTGCCATCTGCACAGAATTTATTCTTGAACACCCATTTACAGCCAATAGATTTTCTCCCTTTAGGAAAAGGTACAAGGTCCCAAGTTTTTTTTTTCTCCAATGAAGCCATCTCATCATCCATAGCCTCAATCTAGGAACCTGTATCTTCCATGCCCAAAGCCTCTTTCACAGATCTAGGCTCATCAGTGTTAGTAATCAAAGCAAAGGCACAACTAGAATCTAACATAGAATAACCAAACCTTTCTGGTTGCTTTCTTTCTCTCATGGATCTCCTCAAGGGTTGCAATTGAGGTTGTTCTTCCTCTTCTTCTAAACTATCAGAGCTACTAGAGCTCTCCTCATCATTAGACCCAACATGGTCTCTCTGTTCAGTCTTCTTAGGGGTAGGAGGCAACTAAACAACATCTTTTTCCTTTTCTTTTTCATCTAGTTGTAGCACAATAGGAGAAGATGTTAGCTCTCTAAAAATAACATTTCTACTATACAACACCTTACTAGTCATAGGATCCCAAAGCTTGTATCCTTTCACACCAGCACTGTATCTGATGAAAATACATTTAACAACTTTGTTTTCCAACTTAGATCTTTTCTCCTTTGGAACATGTGCATAAGCTTCACAACCAAAAACATGAAGATTTCTAATTGAAGGCTTCTTACTAGACCACACCTCCATGGGTGTCTTACCAACAAGGCTTGATGTAGGAGATTTGTTAACCAGATAGCAAGCAGTGGCCATAGCTTTGGCCCAAAACCTTTGTTCTAAACCAGCTCCACTAAGCATACTCCTAGCCTTCTCCATTAGTGTCCTGTTCATTCTCTCTACAACTCCATTTTTCTGTGGGGTATAAGGAGTTGTCTTATGCCTCTTGATACCTTGTTCTTTACAGAACTGTTCAAACTCTACTGAGTAAAACTCACCACCATTGTCAGTTCTCACACACTTAATCTTCTTACTAGTTTGATTCTCTACAAGAGCTTTAAATTCCTTGAACCAACTAAAGACTTGTGTCTTACTTTTAAGGAAATAAATCCATGTCCTTCTACTATAATCATCTATGAAAGATACAAAAAATATAGACTTGGAGATTGAAGGAACTTTTACAGGACCAAATACATCAGAATGAATAAGATCCAAAACATCAGAAGATTTGTGAGAACCAGAGTAAAACTGAACATGATTTTGTTTACCATAGACACAGTGTTCGCAGAAGTCAAACTCGAGATTGCAATCATTTAACCCCTCAACGAGATTTTTATTTTTCAGGGTTCTGAGACCCTTTTCACCAATGTGGCCAAATCTCATATGCCACAACATTGTCTTTTCTGCAGGAAGCTTACCTTCCAAAGTGTTTGCACTACCATCGGAACCAATAGCCACAGACTTCTTCACTGCTTGTTCAGATGGTGAGGATGAAGAACTATTACATAGAGGAATACATGCATCTAGCTGAAATAAGGTACCCCTCCTAGTACCCCTTGCAAGCACTATCAATCCTCTTATCATCTTGCATCCTTCTTTCAAAAAAACAACTTGCACACCTACATCATTCAGCATATTTACAAATAATAGGTTTCATGCCAAACCTAGAATGTGCATAACTCTATTGATTCCCTTTACTCATCCATCAGGAAATTTGATAGTGACCCTTCCGCGTCCAACTATCTTTAGGTGAGAATCATCACCCAAGTACACCTTTCCACCATTGAACTCTTCATATTTTGAGAACCAGTTTCGATGAGAGGTCATGTGAAAAGATGCACCCGAGTCAACCAAACACACATCATTAGATGCATGGGCTGCCAAAGCTGTGATGAATGCATCGCCATCTTCTTGAGATCTTTTTGAAGCTGAATCTGAACCTTTCTTCTTCTTCTTTGGCTCTTTGTAGTCTTTATGGAAGTGCCTAGATTTATCATAGTTCCAACATTTTGCCTGGTACCTATTGGAAGTCTTTGACTTCCCACAGGATTTGGATCTATCCTTATTGTTAGACTTATTGTCATTTTTCTTCCCTCTTTTAGTGGATCTCCCACGAACAGCAAGGGCTTCATTTTTTGAAATGGAAGCCTTTCTTTGCATCTCCTCTGATAGCAGTGAAGACACCACATCATCCATTTTGAAGGTGACTAAAGTTCTTTCGAGAGCCATCACAAGATGGTCCCATGAATTTGGTAAAGAACACAAAAGTGTGTAGCAATGATCCTCCTCCTCTAACTTGACACCAGCTAATGTCAACTGTGCAGCTAGCAGATTAAATGCATTTAAATGATCCGTTAAGGATCCACCTTCCTCCATTCATAGAGAGTACAACTTCTTCCTCAGGAACAACTTGTTCACCAGAGATTTGGCCTGATACACAGCTGCAAGTCTTTCCCATAAACTATTTGCTATTTTATCATCTAGAACATTCAGAAGAACTGCATCGGTTAAATAGAGTCTTATGAGACCCTTAGCTTTACAGTCTTTGATATCCCAATCTGCTTGAGCTATAGTTGCTGGTATTGTAGCACTTGAAGTCACTTCCCATAGGTCATGATCTTCCAACATGTCTTCCATCTTGAGTTTCCACAACTTGAAATTAGTGCCATTAAATTTCTCCACCTCCATTCTTCCATATGATGAACTTGCCATCTCAATCTGCAAATAAGATTCAGAATGCTCTGCAAAAAACTCCCACTCAAACTTGAGATTAGCTCAAAAAACCCTACCCAACAACTAGGATCAAAATTTGATTAAGCTTTGATACCACTTGTAAGGAAACTCAGGTGTGGAAATAGCTTCCTACGCTAATATCTATAGGAGAGTATTGTGCAAATTCTTATAAATCCTTACAATTTTAGATTCGTTAACTACTTTAACAAAGATATTGCAACCACATACCATACATACAGAAAAATAGAGAATGACACAATGATATACCCTGGGGAAAACCTTTCGGTAAAAAACCCCAGCACTCTAAAACCTGCACAATGTATTATCTTCAACACAAAGATTACAATACACTTGCAATGCAATTTCTTTCAGGAAATGAGAGACAAAGCCAACAAGACTTAAATTTCTATTATATCTCTCCCATAGGAGCAGCATCATATATATAGACTCCTCTGGACCCAAAAATAGGCACTACCACCAAGACCCATGCACAAAGCCACATGTACACAGTTGTTACATGAAATCCCAAGAATAGGCATCCATCCCTAGAATAGACTATGACAGCTTGTCATAGAATCTACCAAAAATAATGGTCACAAGAGAAGTGTAAGAGAATCTATCATACCAACCTATTTTTGGCATATTCTCTTACACACACCAACCACTTCTTCTTGGGCACCCAAATAGGCCCAAGTCATAAGATGCTCTTACACCTATCATAACACATTCCTTAAATAGTTCTTACACATCATAGGAATCCGTCATGACCGTTTCAGTCATGATCTCCTTATGCACAAGATGCTGACACATCAAGTGGAGTGACACATCAACATGCCAACTAGACATGTACACTCACACTTAATTACATTATTTGCAAAAAATACATTTACAAAACAAATAATAAGAATAGGAATTATCCAAGGTTGAGACACCTTATTCCTAACACAATCATCTCTATTTTCTCTCCAACCTCTCTAACTAATTCATGTATATTTTTCCTATGTGGTTGCAACATCTCTAGCTTCTCAAATAATGATCCCCTACCAGACCATATGCCAAATAATGGCTCCAAAGTAGCCATTGCATCCTTGACACTTTCATTGGTCTTTTACAACATTATAAATGAATTATGGACTAAATCTATTTTCCCTTTTATTGTCTCAAACCTATGTTGCAAGATAGTCGATAAGGCACTAAGGGCCACCTCATGTTTATCCTTTGTATCAATTGCCATGTCAAGAGTATTAGTGTCTGGGGGTATGAAAACCTCAATTTCAAGGATTGGAGGGGGAATGGCCTTGGATGCCTCTTCAAGCTTGAATTTCATCCCCTCAAGTTCATCTTCTAGAACCTTAGTCTTCATTAGCCCCTTTTATCTATCCTTGGCTAATATAATAGCCTCATCAAACAAATTTCCATACCTATTGGATAATTGTGTAGTTTTCTCCTCATTTAAATGAGAAAAATGAGTAACAGCCTTTGAGACTTCAAGGTCACTTGTGTTGTGCATAATAAAAATGATTTTGTCTCCATCCATCTTCTCTTAAACACTAACAAGAGAAGTCTTGTGAGTCTTTGGGGCAAGAGACCACATTGTAAAAGTCTGGGATCTTGGGTCATAACCACATCCCCTAATCATCTCACCAATCTAGACATCATAAGATAAATTTCCCTCTGGTTTTCTTCTTATTTGGTCAATAATAAATGAAGAAGTCAAGTCCCCTCCTAGTATTAATTGCATTCCACTAGACTTTACCAACTACCTATCTTCCTCAATAGAAATAGTATTTGATTCAAGATCATATGAAGCTAGGGTCAGCAAGGTCTCATTATTTGGATTGGTGCCCTCATTTACTTGACTGGCTATCTCTTGTTGCTTCCTCCATATCAATAAATTCTTGAATTCTTCTCCTTTGATGAATTGATCATCACTGAGTAATTCTTCTTGATACATTTCCCTTTCATCCTTGCACAACCAGAGGGGAAACTCAACTTCTTCTCGAGTATCAAATTTATTCCACTCCCTTATGCTTTCTCTCATGTGATGATAGTAGGCCCTATCATCAGGAACTAAGGAAACAACTCTGCCAATCTCTTTCCCAGATCTTCTTCTTTTTGATGGCTCTCCCACTTCAAGTCTTTAATTTTTTTGAGGAGGCTCATGTGTATCCTCTACCTGAGGAGCATCTTGTCCCTATTCTTGAATGAGGCTCATTTTCTTGGGGAGGGATATCTTCCTCGTATGACCCCTCATTTTCTTCCTTATACTCTAAAGAGGAGTGATCCTTTTTCAACTCAAGCATCTAATCAAGATAAGCCTTTAATTGGTCAGATAGGGTGTCATACATCCCTATCACCTTGTTAATCTTTGTCATGTATGGGAGGCTTGGGAAACCTCTCCAAAGGAAATTCTAGCCTTCTTTAGTTGAGCCTCCAAGTTCAAAAGGTCATAGAACTTGTTAAGCCTCCTCTCAATCTCATCTTCATCCAAAAAATTCATGATAACATCCTCTTCATCACATCCCTCATGGTCTTTACTAGCACCAATGCTGGGAATGAGTAATTTCTTGGCATTTTTGATGAAATCCTCGGGGTCTACATACTTGTATGCAGCAAAGCTCATCTTGAAATGATTTAGCCACATGATCAATTGAGGCAATGGTCTCTTTCCCACTATGAGGTTTGTTACCCTAAATTGATGAGGGGTAAATGTACCTTTTCTATGTGGAGCTATGTGCTCCTTGTCAATCCATATCACCTACCAGATAAACTGATGAAGGGTGCTCCCCTCAATACCACAAACACATTACAGATATAGAGAAACAACAACAATATGCAAGAACAGAAAATTGGCTTCTTATTATCTCCACAAATGTGGAATTACAAACTTTCAGAATTACAATATGCAAAGCCACATGGGCATTCCCTTACAATATTCTGTAGGACAAAGCCTTGAACTATTACCCAGAACTATTCTGAACTGCCTAAGACAATAATACAACCTTCCTTATATAGGCAATTTTCCACCGCCTGGAAGGTTCCAGAATTTGAGCCAATAAGGCCGACCAAACTTAGAATTATTTTATTTTACATTTTATTACATCATAGTCGGCTCAAGATAACCTTTGAAACCCGAACAAAAATTTTGAAGAAAATTATTTTTCGCCATTTCAGGTGGCCCAACTTCCGAAGACCATAAGTCATCACCCGTTGACCCGCTCGGCTATTATAACGCCATTTCGGAAATGCCACGAAGCGCTCTACAAGCTTGATTGGCGCAAGCACCCGTCACGCCAATTTTCGACCTCATCCGGGGCCTCTAAAGCCTCCAAAACTGAGTTCAAAGTTTTTGTACCCTGCTGCCAATACCGAAAATCTTCAATATCTTCCAACATACACTTGATCTGGAAATGAAACTTTACTGGCAGACTTATATGACCAAAATGAACCTCCAAGAAAGAAATCAGATCATTCTGAGCACATACGAAAATTACCAAAAATAGTAACTTTCCATAAATAGCAGCTCTGCACAAAATAGCCCTTATTGAATACAAAAATAGAAATATTTTTGGGTGATGCAAGATTGCTCTTACACCTAGGATGCTCCTGCATCATAAACTCCAACTAAGAAACTCATGGTGGCACATTTTTTGGAAGTATGTGAGGGGACTGGAGGAAACCATAGACTCTGATCAATGATATGTTTTTGCCTAAATAGAAATCTCCCCAGTTGTGATCAATTGGCCATTTATAAACATATTCCCTAGCCTTAGAAGCCTAAGCAATTTGACCAAGAGCCTTGTGATGTTTGTTCCCATCATGTTCAGAATTGGATTGACTAGCCAATTTTGAAAACCACAAAACTCATTCTCATTTCATGTATAGTTTCAAACCCTCAACCAAAGTTATACTAGGTTTGGTTCATCATGATCCATTCTCCTAGATCTCAACATACCTATATCCATGTGATCAATGTTAAAAAATAGGATCAAGTTCATCAAAAGAGAGTAGTGCATGCATTTGGGTGGCTTAATATCTTCTTTGATGTTTACCAAATCCTCATGCACCCTATCGATCACATATTGGATGTAATCATAATCTGTATTAACATGTGCAATTTGTATGTCCAAAATAGTCATTAGCAAATCAGTTGGCATCCTTTCTTGATCTCCATCTACCCCCAAAACCCTACACAACCCATATGCTAGATATTTCATGTAGAAGTGAAAGGCCTTAAACTCATATGGAGCATTCATATGGCTTGGAAGAGGAGCCACATACTTTCCTATCTTAGGCATGAAATGAGTAACATGAGACTTAATCAGTTGTAATTGTTTGGCATATTTATCCTTGTCTTTCTTCAAGTATATTTATCTAGATGATGAAGTATATAAGCTGAAGGCTTTCATAAATGACCCCCTATCAGGAGTAACTAGGGATGACTGGTCACTTTTCCTAATTGTTTTGGAAAAAGGTTCATAGTTCCTGGCTATTTCAATCAAAAGTTCAACATCTAAAAAGACATCAGGAACTATGAGCTTAACCATGCCTAATTTCCATGCATTACACACTGGAATCTATTTAAAATGGTTCGTATAGAAATAGTTGAACAAATGAAAACCAAACAAGGAAGGGGTAACAAGATCTTGATAATTAGCCATAGAATCAGTGAAGTTTTCATCACTCACCTTCTTGTTTTGTGTGGATCCTAGGAGAAAGGTGATGAATTCCTCAGAATAATTGGGCTTCCCTTTTTGTTCATCTCCTTGTTCCTTTATTCCCTCACTGGATGACACATGCCTACATTTTGGCTAGCTCATATTTTTTGCTCTGAATTATACTTTGCACTAAAGCAGGATCTTTGAAAGCACTCTCTGCAACTGCTCCTATTTATCGATGCTGAAAATATGATAAGTGTAAATGAAAGAGTGCTTTGTCTTTATATCTTCTAATAATGAATGCATAGAACTGGCCAAAATCACAACAAATCTTCACTTAGTCACCTCAACATTCACTCTACATGAAACCAAATTCAAATCTAGGCTATCCATAAGGTGTGAGGTTGATAGGTTGCATTCAATTTTTGGAAAGAAAGAAAAAACCATGATTTATGTTTTATGCCTTGAAATCACTCAAAAACTATCAAAAACCCCAACTAAATTGTGATTGGCCATAACAGTTACTTTTCCATTTCAGAAAAGTACTTTTTCCACATCAAGACCACTTTTATTTTCGTCACCTATGAGAATCTAGCAATACCTTATCTGGAGATCACTCATAAATCACAATCTCATGATCTCACAATGCTAGGCTTAACTGTGGCTATATCTCGAGAATGAGTGACTGTGACAAATATCACAATCTCCTAATATTTTCCTTAACCTTGGTTCCGTTATGAGATTCAACGACCAAATAAAAATCATAATCTCAAGACACTAGTATTAACCCCGGTCATATTAAGATATTTGGAGATAACACATCTCTCTAAGTCGCTGGATATTTTTCTTAACCCTGGAAAATTCTTGAGAGTAAGCGCCAACCCTTGATCCTTCTTGTCATTTACGATCATCTCCAAATCTCTAGACATTTCAAAACTTTACTATTACTTCATGAGATTGGGAGATAATCACCTATTTTACTTACTCAACCCTTATCGCTTGAACTCCAAATGTTTAGCCATTAACCACCAACTTCATGAGTTTAAGGCTCATAATTTATCATTGAATCTCTGAATGAATTTAGACATCACCTCCACTTTATGAGATTCAAAGATAATTGTTTCTTTTTAAAAAACCATTTCATTTGTCGCTTGATCTATGAATATTACTTGAATTAACCTCTATCTCATGAGATCAAGAGAAGAGCATTGCACTGAATTGCTAAATGCTAAGACTTAACTGCCAAAAGTCACGAGACTTCAAGAAAGCCTTGTCACCAAATTTATGAATAAAGGAACTAACCGTTGATCATTTGAAGACAAAGAGATAACCATTGGACTACTAAGCCTTTTACCTAGTCACCCAATCTACGAATCACTTAAGACTTAACACTTTCATTCTGAGATTAAGAGACACAAAGGGAAAAGATAATAACCATGTGCATATTGAGGACTTAAATGCCCAAAAAAGGTAACCCTAAAATATAAGATCTAGGGCACAACTATGAACATTTTCAATAATAAAACCCTACCAAAGGCGAACAAGACCTAGGATAAAGAATTACAAACATTTTTTGGCATATGACTATTCTGAGACTCGGGCCACCTAAGAGAAATTACATGGACACCTAAAATGTCACCAAGAACAAAAGTGACACATCTCAAAAAACCTAGGCAATATCCCAACAAGAGAGAGAGAGAGAGAGAGAGAGAGAGAGAGAGATTACATGGACACCTAAAATGTCACCAAGAACAAAAGTGACACATCTCAAAAAACCTAGGCAATATCCCAACAAGAGAGAGAGAGAGAGAGAGAGAGAGAGAGAGAGGTGCATATATACATAGCTAATTAAAGATAAATGTTTGTTTACTAATAAATAATAAAAATATAAATATTTGTATTAGACTATTTATAAATATAAATATACAAATTACATGATATTCATATTAATATATTATTTATATAAATCATATTAATTTATAATATATACAAATAAATATAAATTATGTAGAGAGAGAGAGATATATATATATATATTTATATATAGCTA
Source organism: Chamaecyparis obtusa (assembly GCA_027943335.1). Lineage (NCBI taxonomy): Eukaryota > Viridiplantae > Streptophyta > Pinopsida > Cupressales > Cupressaceae > Chamaecyparis > Chamaecyparis obtusa. The sequence goes on from BSBK01004767.1 coordinate 178,159, forward strand.
ATTAAAGATAAATGTTTATTTATTAATAAATAATTAAAAATATAAATATTCGTATTAGACTATTTATAAATATAAATATATAAATTACATGCTATTCATATTATTATATTTTTTATATAAATTATATTAATTGATAATCTATACAAATAAATATAAATTATCTATAAATATTTAGTTGTAAAAAAATGATTGTAAAGATAAATATTCATATTAGATTTTTACAGCTAATTAATTATATTCTATATTTTAGATTATTATATATGTGTGTCTATATCTATGTATGTATGTACACAGACATGTGCACATATAAACTTAATATGATAATATATAAATATAATATTATATAAAAAAAATTATGCATATATAATAATAATATATCATTATATTATTTACAAAAGTATATTAGAATTTTTAGCATATAAATATTATAATGAAATAAACAATTATGATCTATGGACAATTTATAGACATGATATATAAAATAAAATAAAACATAATATTATAGAAATTAATTATATTATCATATATATTTCTATAATATAGAAAAAATTAAAAGAATGACAATAAAATAAATTATAAAATAAAAATATTATTGTTAATATATAATAATTTAGAAATAGTTTTAAAATAAAATATTTTAAAATTATATTGGAATACTTAGTCATTGTTCCAATGGAGTGACTGTGGTTTTGTTTGGTGATTAGGGATTCTTTTTCTCTTTAAACAACTACTAGGAGTGTTCTAGACTACCAACGAGGTGAGGAAGTTGCTAGATCTAGCCTCTGCAATGCTTCAAAGGTGGGATGGTCTTTGTGTTATAGAAATAATGAATATGGTAGCAAAGCATCAAAGTCAAACACCTTGGAACTGTGTAGAGATTTACACCAGGTTTTGGTAGCTGCAAAGGACACTCTAGGAAGCAATGATTTTGGTCAAAGGTGGGGTGATCTAGGGCTGCATAATAATGCTGCTATAGTTTTAATGCCCACATATTTTTTGTCTCTAGGAACTATAGCCAGGATCAAAAACTGGATGGGATCGTGAAGCCTCCAACAAATGAGGTTGCCTCTCAGAACTTGGATTGATTGGGGGAAATTAAGGGTTTGTGGCCAAGAATGCATGTCCATGGTTTGATTTTTGTGCATTAGAATCCTATATTGAAATTAAGGGTGTGTCCAGATCTATCTTGTTTCAAAAAGGATTTTTATTGTAGTGTTTGAGGATGCACAAGATATAAATAATCTATGTGTCTCAATTTGGAGCTCGAAGGATAGGTTTCCTTTGATGCTAAAATCCTAGCACCCATAATTTTACCCTACCATTGAGTTCTTTATACCATGGAGAAGAAGGGTGAGTAACTCAAGACTATTTCTCAAGTTGTGAATGGAATAGAGATGCAACAAACATATAGTACTCCTCATGATGTTCCTGTAGCCTTGAGCAATGTTAATATTGTCAATGCTAGGTGTGATACGAATCTAAATCATAAGGATGGAGCTTCAACACCAAAAGGTAGGGACAAAAAACATCCTGTGGGGCCATGAGACAAGGAGGAAAAATCTTCATCAAAAGAAAGAAGGTTTCATGATGAGGACAACTCCTCCACGACAATAGAGATACCTTTGTTCAATCGTAAGGGGTGGCAAGAAGAGAGGTTTCTAGATTGGAATTTGGATGAAAAATGTGAAGGGAAATAAATCAAAGAAAGCACATAAATCATTTGGCATGATTCTCCACTTCCAGACTAAGGGGGGTAGTAAGCGTTAAGTTAGCTTTCTATTTTTTTTGGTCATGTTTTTGGCCATTTTATTAGAATGATGTACTCTATTTTTTATATAATGCAAAGGGTATTGGTCCAACCCAACTATTAACTTACCAAACAAAACATTTTAAAATTGTTGGGCTAGAAATATGAGCACTAGATAAAGTTTAAAAAGTATATTACGAAAAAATATAAGTGATGTGCCAAAAACCCGCTCTGTTAGTTTTTCCCATTCTCTTAAAACTGTGTAGCAAGTAAATTTTTTTAAGATTATTTTATATGTCATGACGATGAACCCACAATAGTGGGTTACACTTTTTCAGAGAATGAATTTGTCCCAAAAAAAGCGATCAACAAAATCTACCCACCCTTGTTTCGATCGCAACTAACCTAAACTTTCGATTAGAAGTAATTTACTTCCGATCAAAAGTACAGAAATACCATACTTTCGATCAAAAGTACTTACCTAGTTTTGATCGAAAGTAACTTCCTTACTTTCAATCAAAAGTTAGGAATTACAGTTTTGGTGGGGTTTTTAACCCCACTGAAACTATCACTTTCACAGTTTTGGCGGGGTTGAAAGTGGTGGGGCTTTCGACTATCGACCATCATTTTTTGAGGTATTTTAGTTTCGATTTACAGTATTATTTATTATTTTTAATATATATATTCAATATATATACATGTATATGCATGTATATATACATGTATATGTATATATACATATATATACACATATATTAACATGTATATGTATATATGTGTATATGTATTTATGTGTATATACATGTATATGTATATGTAACAATATATATGTATATGTATATGTGTATATATATATATATATCTGTGTATGTATATACATATATATGTATATATATACATGTACATATGTATATATATACATGTATATGTGTGTATATATATGTATATATATGTGTACATATATATACATGTATGTGTGTATATACATATATACATGTATTTGTATATATACATGTATACATGTCACATATACACATACATATATATGACATGTATGTACACATGTATACATGTACATACATGTCATATAGATGTGCATGTGTATGTACATATACATGTACATACAAGTGTCATATATATGTACATGTGTACATATACATGTACATACATGTCATATATATGTACATGTGTATGTATGTATATATATATATACATGTGCATGAGCATATATACATGTGCATACATATGTCATATATATGTACATGTGTATGTATACATATGTATATATGTATGTACATATACAGATGTACATGCATGGATGTCATATATATGTACATGTGTATGTATATATGTATATATGTATCTACATATTGTAATACCCAAAAAATGGGCTATAAGTTCATTAACCTCCTATATCATCACATCGAATGAAATCGACATCAAAGTCCTAACCAAAGGCACATTTGAACATCATCGAATTCTAATTGATTATCATAAATTCTGCATCGGGAAATATTCCTAGCAATATTTCTAATTATCATAATTATCTTTAATTTAATGATTATTTGGCGATAAATTCTATTTATCCTAAAGTTTGATTAATTGAATATTCTCAATATTTAATTAATTAGATTTAATTCTGCCACTTAATTGTTTAATCGAAGTTAATTCTATTTATTCCTAAATTGTATTATTTAAATTTGACAATAAATCAAAATTCCTATCACTAATTGATTAAATTCTTATTTAATTAATTAAAGCAAGTTGTCATATTTGATGATATTATTTTTGAATAAAAGTTTGATTAAATGATTGATTAACCCATAAATCAATTGTTTTATTTCAAAAATCAATTAAGTTGAGAATAAATCACTTTATTTATTTATTAATTCATAATTATCCATGTGCACAATCAAAGAGCAGTTAAACTCCAAATCAGAAAATCAATGCAAGTTATTGATTTTTTGGAACTCAACATCATTTTTGAGTTTTAAAGTTGATCTAAACTTCCAATTTGAGTTAAAAAGCTGATTTTGCATGATTTGCATGTTTTTGTGAATTAAATTATCTTTATTTAAAAATAACTCAAAATCAAGTTGAGTTATTTGAGTGATTTATGACTTTTTCCCATGCACCTTCAAAGCCCTGGATTTCTATAAATTAAGGCTTTAGCTCTTCACAAATCATCTCTCAAATCCACAAGAATTGCATAATCACACTGTCAAATTGGAGACTGAAGAATCATCTTTGCGAATCCAAGCTTTGTGAGATCATTCATATTTTAGCATATCATATTAGAATTTCATTTCTAGATTAGCATTGCATATCAATTTCATCTAGCATAGATTCATATCAATTTTCATCATATCATTGCATAGAAAATCCAAAAAAAATAGATTAATTGCATTCATATTTCATATTAGTTTTGCATTCAAATCCTTCATTTAGGTGTCGTCAAGGTCATTGATCTCGATAACAATCTGAGAAAATCATACTCGCACCTATTAGAAGGTAGTAAATTGCCTCGTTAGTTTAGTTTTTCATTTATTGCACGATTTCAATTTCAACTAACCTCTAATGTTTTACTGAAGTGTTGTGTCTACAGATCAGGTACAAAATTCACACACACATTTTTGGCACCCACCGTGGGGCCCTGAAATAGGTTTCCATTTTAATTCTATCAATTTGTATCTTTTTCTCGTCGGTTTCTGTGTAAAACTATGATTTTTAATTTCTGTCCATACAATCTTCATACGAGTTTCTGAAAAAAGTCATTTCGCACTGTACCCATTGTCATACGATAGTCTATTGGATCGAGGATCATGTCGTGCTATACACATTGTCATTTCAAAGTTCAACTATCATTTCACAGAACACCCAGTGTCGTACGAGTTTCTAGACTGTCGTCTGGGAGCACATCCACTGTTGTACAAATTTCATGCTATCATCTGGTAATAGATCCACTATCGTACGAGTTTTGGCATTAGATTTCAATCGTCCTTTCATTTTTTAGGGTAGTTTTTCATAGTTGGTTTTCAGATTTTGACTAACGGCTAATCTTAACAATTGAAATTCTCTATTTTTGATTGACTCCTGCTGGTCTTGATTAGATAAAGTGCAAGAATTGCTAAAAGAAGGTAAACATCTACTAAGCACATTGCAAGGATTCCAAGTATTCTCCTCAATCTGATAACATTTCAATTTGGATCCTAAAATGAATCTCTCATGTGTTTGGCTTGAGTGTTTTCTTTGCATGCTTTTCTTCAAATTTGTATAATTGAATACTAGGTTGTAACACCTTAAGTATTGATAGGTAGTCTTAGGATATTTTTGATTGATCTTATTAGCGAAATTGGGATATTGGACTCACTTATTCTTAATCACCCCTTGTTTCACCCCGTGGTTGCAAGGTCAGCGCCATATTCAGGGGAGGGGTCTACTTAGAAAGAGCGTTAATTGTTCCACTAGTTCTTTCCCATTTTGTGCTTTTTGGATCTCGTTAGTATTCTAGGGTGTGGACTTGCTTTTAAATTTGTGTGAGGATTTAAATGCACCACTTTGTGGACTCACCTCACATTTATTTGGAGCATTAAGTGTACCACCTTTTGTGCTTTTGAATGCTTTTGGATAGATTTGTCTTCTGATATATCTATGAAAACATAGTAATTAGGCCCTATGAACACCATTTGTGGTTCTTGAGAGATTGGATTCCTAGTAAAATCCTTCTTGATGAAGGAATCCTTGTAGGTAGGGAGGATACTTAGTGTGTCTCACATTTTACTTGGTCCGTGCGTCTTCCCTTATTGATTGATACATCCTCTCTCCGGAAAGGTTGATAGATCACATGGGGTTGATATCATAGACCTTGGTGAGATAATATTCATCTTAGCATGTTGGATTTATCTACCTACTTTGTCTGGGTTAAAAGTGAAAAGGCATCGAAACCCTTGGATTTGGAGCCAAGCTCCCTTGTGGTATACTATTATGAGTCACCTTTAGAGAGGGTTAACCATAGCAGACACTCCCTTCACAAGGAAAATTGCGTTGACAGAACCTTGAATGGTAATAGCCATTTTCACTGTGGTAGTGATAGCCGCTATATAAATGTCCTTGTGGAAGAAATCTTCACAGGTGTGGTTCATTGTTGGGTTGTTAGATCTCCCTAGCAGCTCCTGATTGATTAAGTTCTCAGATTGTGTCAAAACCCTGGTGCACCAGGATTGGAGTTCACCCCTTTGGATCATAAAAATTGCAGAGTCAAACCATTACTAAAAACCCTACCGAGGCCAAATTTTCATTTTCTAGGGTATATGTGCATTATTGCAAAACATTTTTGGAACATACACAATTAGCGCTTCTAAGGATTAGAATGAATAAGTCACTTGATTTTTCATGTGCAAGGTTGCTTTTTCCCTTGTTCATTGTTTTTAGACATGCTTGAAATCACTTGCTTGCTATTTTGTGTGCTTTTTTATCTATCTGGTTATTGAAAATGGACAAATCTGTTACAATCCTCAAATCTGGACATTAAAATTTGCAAACAATCCAAATCTGAAAACTCAAAATTTGCAAAATCTGAAGTAAAATTCTTTTCTGAAGTCAAAAGTCATCTCAAGAGGTTAGAAAGTCATACAATTTTTTGTCAAATGTCATTTCATCCATGCCCAACTATCATATGGTAAGGAACCCAGTGTCGTACGAGTCTTTCTGCCAGTCAAATTCCAAAAGTCAAATCCTGCTAGCAACTGTCGTGCGAGTTTTTCAACTGTCATTTCATATCACACCCACTGTCATACAAGCTTTTCAACTATCATTTCATAGCATACCCACTGTCGTATGAGTTTGTAGAGTTTCATTTGAGAAAATTTTGAAAATTGTCAGAATTGCTAGATTTTTAGCTTTTTCAGCCTATTTCTAGAATCTGTCAAACAAATCACTGTGTCAGGAATAGAGCAGTAGATATTAAGAACCCTATCATTTTCCAAGAGTGGCCTTTTGAATCCAATTCAGCCTTCTATTTAATCGATTTGAGTCCTTTTCATCTTGTGTCAAAAACCTTGTCATAACTATCAATCTTCTATCAAATCTTCAAAAACTGACTAAGTGTTGTGATATCTTGTCCATTATCTTTTGGGAAATCTACCCATACATCCAGGGCACAGTATCCTTCACCCATGTCTAATCAAATCTTCAAATCAATCAAACCTTGACAAGGTTGTGTCATCAGATCATCTTGATTCAATTCATTCTTCAATTATCTAGATCTTATTCTTTCATTTCACTCAAAGTTGATGGTGGAAACTAGAGCTTCCTCACACAAGAAATCTAGAGAAGCATCCTAGACCTTACCTATAACCGGTACCAAGGGTCCAACTCTTGAGCAACTCATCGATTTTGGTCTTTACGAAGATGACGGTGCTGGCAACCTTTGATTAAAAACTAGTTACATTCCTCCTTCATCAACTCACGGAGGTACCCAACAAACCCCACATCAATCTATTCTAGGGAGTCCACAAACTCCTACCATGTCTCAAGTAGGGACAAAATTTGGCTCTCAAATAACTCAATCTCAACATGGTGTGGATCAGGAACTCACACCTAAAGAAATTGCTCAATATCAAAACAACAATAACTTCAAATGAATGATGAAGCATTTCTTGAAAGAAGATAGAGAAGCATACTTTTTACAATTAGCTCATCAAGGAGCTAAGCTTCCTCCTAATTTTAATGTCAAAGCTATCATCACACATGAGGAAGAAACTCTGATAATGGCCATGATGAAAGAGAGAAGAAACCCAAAGAGTTCTCCATGGAGGCTCTATGTCCTTTTCCATTTGACAAAGACTTGTACATGCCGCCATTTCCAAAAAGAGTGGAGATGCTGAAGTATGATAAGTATGATGGACACTCAGATCCTCAAGATCATGTTTGAGAATTCTGTACACAATCAATGGAGTTCATGCACGAACCAACCTATCTGATGCGTCTCTTCCCTCGATCTCTAGGGGGAGCAGCCATCCACTGGTTCTCTAGATTGCCTTCTACTATCAAAAATTTTGAGGAGTTGATCAAATTGTTTTATTAGCAATACTCCTACAATATTCAACATCTAGTTACCATGATTGATATTTGTAATCTCAAGCAATATCTAGGGGAACCATTCCTAACATTTCTCAAGAGATGGAGGAAGAACTTCTCTCTATATGCCAGACTTATTCCAAAAATAGAAAAACTAGAAATCTTCATTAATAACCTTGTTCTAGAAATCAATTATCCTCTACAAATGCAAGATCATACATCTTTTGACAATAATGCTATCAAAATTGAAAAAGTACTTGTGAAAAAAGGAGAAATCACACTTCAAAAAGACAAGTATGAATCAGGATCCAGTTCTAAAGACAAGAATAAAAATTGGAACAAGAATAAAGGCATCATCACAGATGGTGTTGTTGACACTATCGGTGCCCCATCAAAGGCACCAGCCTACAACCTAACTCTTGGTTCCCAAGCCATTAAAGCTTCAGAACAAAAGTCATCCAAACCATTTCAAAAGAAATCAGAATACAAATCTTGGGATAAACATCAAAAGTTCACTCCTCTTGCAAAATCTTTAGAATCAGCTATGAAAACTCTACTGGCTAATAACATCATCTCTTTGCCAGCAATCCAACCACCTGATTCTGAGCCTAAGCCAAAATGGTGGAGAGAAAATGAATTTTGTGATTTCCATCGAGGTAAAGGTCACAAAATGAATAACTGCTTCCAGTTGAAACACACCATTCAAGATCTGATTGATAGTGGAGACATCATAGTTGACAATCCTAAGAGCAATAAAAATCATATGGCATTTACAGAACCATTTATGCAACATGGTCAAGGAGTTTCAACTTCTCAGCCTAATATGGGGGCAAAAGTCAACTATGCCTACCCTGGAAATAATGTTGTCATCAATATGGTTGAACCATGTCTCTCTGAAATTTGCAATGTCATCACAATTGTAAGAAGAGATAGAAAAAATCAATCCACCAATGCAGTTACTCAATCATAAGCCCAAGCACATCTAAAAGGACAAATCCCAGATTCATCAAATGTCCCTAAGGTGCCCTTCAATCTTTCGCCTACTTCTAAATAGAAGGCTGCTTCCAAATCTTCCAATCCAAAGGATACAAGGCCTACATCTTATAGCATTATTCAACAAATCTAGCACACTAATGCCAAAATCTCCATGTTTGAGTTGCTTCAAATATCTCCAGCTTATAGAGCCATACTAGACAAAGCTTTTCTCAGTTCCAATGTTCCTGATGACCTTGATTTCGATAGGTTCTAGGCTATGGTTGTACATCTTACATCTCCGCAATATATCTCCTTTTCAGAGGAAGATGACAACTCCTTGAGTCACCCACATAATCAGCCTTTGCATATATAAGTCTTGATCCAGAACTATAGAGTCAAACGTGTGTTGATAGATGGGGGCGCTAGCCTAAACATTTGTTCTTATAGCTTGATCACACAATTGGGATTTTCAGAATTGGCTATTGATCCTCGAAAGAAGATAACCATAAAAGCCTATGATGAACAAGAAAGATCTTCTAAAGGCACCATTGTCTTACCCATCCGAGTGGGTCTAGTTATTAGAGATACCATCTGTCAAGTGCTTGATCTACCTTTGGCCTACAACATCCTCCTAGGGAGACCATGGATACATGAAATGCAAGCTATTCCTTCTACATACCATCAATGTTTGAATTTTCCTTATAAAGGAGTAGAGGTTACTATCCCCATAGATCTGAATACAACTTGCAATACCTTGAAGGAAAGTGTAGATAAGCTTGTGCCTAATAATAGAGAATCTTCCATTGAATCAACTAAAGAGGCATCCACATCTAAAATGGAAGCTCTTGCAAAAGAGGTTAATATCAAAGAAAATAGTATGGGAGAATATACTATGGAGCCAGTCTTATCTTTGACATCTCTCCCTATCTCACCTAAGTCTTATGGACAATCTTTGAAATAGTCCAAGCCCAAACCTAAGAAACCTCTTGAGGCATATAAAAAGAATTTTGTGGCAGAACAAGTATCCAAGCAAGAGTTTGAAGAGGATGAAGTTGTGTTATCATGGCTATACAAATATGAACCTAAATCCCACAATGTTCAAACTAGTGACTCTACAACACCACAGATCCATTCTAAGTCATACGGTCTAGGAAATAAATTGATAGCTAAGATGGGATATCCAAGTCAAAGACCTCTAGGAGTTAGAGTAAAAGGTCTTGTGGCACATCTCCCACATACTGGTAGAGAAAATAAGAATACTGTTGGCCTAGGCTTTAAGAAGAAACCCTATCACCTCAAAGGTAATTGTTCTCATGTCATAGACAAGATCACACTAGGAGAACCTCTTCTTAAGAAAGAAGAAATAGAACCATCAGATAGCTCAAAACTCGTCCCCTATGAAAAATTGCCTAAGGAGATCAAAGACCTTCTTAATGATAAAGATGATCCAATCAAAAGAATTAATGTGGTAGAAACACAAGAACCTACTATCAATCAAGAGATAGTTGCAACACAAGAACTAGCTAATCTCAGAAACCATCAAGAAGAAAAAGGTGATAGTTATTCTAAGATAGATTCCCATGAGTATGAATACAAATCCAAATCTGAGGGTAACCCTTCTTGGGGTATTCACCCTGACTTTACTCATGTTCTAAGATTTCCTAGAGATCTTGAATTAGAAGATGAATCTAATGAATATGAATGGGGAATCACTCTAGAACTAGATGAGCTTATCATAGAGAAACATGTTGATGTTATTCACCAATATGCACCCCAACCCAATGTAAGTCTAGAAAAAAATGATGAACTTATCAAGTCTGATCCACCTATGGCTGAATTGGATTCCCATGATGACATTGATCCTATTCATGAATTGAATGTCTTAAGTTGTAATATCACCTTTGAACTTGAGTGTCAGGTTAGGACCAATGATGACATATCTGTATCCGTAAACACTATCTCCCAATCTTTACTACTTTGACTATCCAATATCCAGACCTTATTGATCAAACCTCCACAAATCTGAGCCATGGTATTTATACCTTCCTAAAGGACTATGCCCTTGCTTTCTACCTAAATGTAGTTGAGCCTATGAGGACTTCCATCAGTGAATCAAGCATCAGCATGACCGAGTCAGACATCAAATATCTTAGTCAGAAAAATAAGAATAAGAATAAAAAGAAAAAGGAGTTATGAGGGTGAAAACCACTTTGTGCCAATCTCAGAACCTACAAAAGTAAAAATAAAAGACATATCCGAAGGTGAAAACCTCTCTGAGGCACCTAAGGATGAGATATTTGATGTCCTTCCAAGTCATTTATAGGATAGATCTCTAGTTCTAATTGAGCCCACTCAATCCATCAATTTGGTTACAATAGAGGAACCACAATTGGTACATGTCACACAATCATTATCAGAAGAAGAGAACCAAAAATTTACTACATTCCTAATAGACAAAAAGATCAACTTTGCATGGAAATACTTAGATATGCCCGGGTTGGATCCTAATCTTATCATGCATCATTTATCTATAGCTCCTAATGTAAAACTTGTCAAGCAAAAATTGTGAAAGATGCATCCTCATGTTGCACTCTTGGTAAAAGCTGAATTAGAGAAGCTCCTAAAAGCTAGATTCATCTGAGTTATTGACTATGTAGAGTGGATCTCTAATATTGTACCTATTTCTAAACCAGATGGTTCAATCAGAGAGTGCACAGACTTTAGAGATGTGAATAGAGCATGCCCTAAGGATGATTTTCCACTTTTTAACATTGATATGATAGTGGACATGACTGTGGGTTTCAAGATGTATTCCTTAATGGATGGTTTCTCTAGATATAACCAAATAAAAATTGCTCCAGAGGACCAAGAGAAAACTACTTTCACATGTGCATGGGGTACCTTCTATTGGAATGTCATGCTATTTGGGCTTAAAAATGCTGGTGCTACATATCAAAGAGTAGTGACATCTATTTTCCATGACATGATGCATCAAACCATGGAAGATTATGTTGATGACACATTAGCAAAATCTATGATCAGAATTGAACATCTAAAGGACTTGAGCATGATCCTAGACAGAATGGAAAAGTTTAGTCTCCGACTAAATCCTAAGAAGTGTGCTTTTGGTGTCACTTCTAGAAAGCTCTTAGGATACATCATTTCAAAGAAGGGCATTGAGGTTGATCCAGCTAAAGTAAAGGCTATAATGGAGATGCAAACTCCTAAGAATATCAATCAGATGAGGACATTGCAAGGAAGAGTTCAATCTATCAGAAGATTCATATCAGAGCTAGTGGACATATCACACCCTTTTACAAAAACATTACATAAAGGTGTGACCTTTGCATGGAATGAAGAATGTGAGAAAAAATTTGATCATATCAAACAATATCTATCAAATCCTCCTATCTTGATGCCTCCTATTCATGGGTAGGCATTGATCTTATATGTCTCCACCACATATACATCAGTGGGGGCATTGCTAGCACAGCATGATGAAGACAAAAAGGAAAGAGCTATATACTATATCAGTAGAACATTGGTTGCATATGAGAAGAATTATTCAATGATTGAGAAAGCTTGTCTAGCTATGATCTTTGCATTGTAGAAACTGAGACACTACATGTTCGCTCATACCACACAATTGGTCTAGCCAAGATTGATCCACTAAAGTACCTACTAAGAAAAGCTTCCTTCACGGGTAGATTAGCTAAATGGGTCATGCTATTGAGTGAATTTGACATTGAGTATGTTGAGAGAAAAGCTATAAAAGGATAGGTCATTGCTGATCAATTGGCTAAAGCACCATTGTTTGATGACACACCACTACAAATGGAATTCCTAGATTCCTCTATCATGCATCTTTCTTCTAGAGAATGGAAATTATTCTTTGATGGCTCCTATACATAGAATGGATCTAGAGTAGGCATATTGTTCATAACTCCTCAAGGATACTCCATACCCAAAGCATTCAGATTAAAGTTTCCTTGCACAAACAATATTGCAGAATATGAAGCCCTTTTGAATGGTATGAAACTAGCGATTGAGTGGAGAGTGACAGAGCTACACATTCATGGAGACTCTCAACTTGTTATTCATCAAGTCAATGAGGTGTACCAAACTAAAGATGAAAATCTCATTCCTTACAAAAGAATGGTAGATGATCTAAAGAAGTATTTTCTATCTATCACATTTGAGCAAATTCCTAGAATAGAGAACAAGGTTGTCAATGCAATGGCAACATTATCTACTCTCTTATAGTAGCCCAAACATGAGCTACGCTATGAGTTCTTGGTGGAAGCACTATCCTATCCTGCATATGATTTCCCCGAAACCCGAAACCCACATGATCTACACTGTTGTTGGTCATGATTCATCCAGATACAAAAACCTATTTTCCTATCTCCAAGACCAAATCATTCCCAATACCTTCAACCGCCATGAAAAGAGATACCTTATCTAAAATGCCTCCTGATATGTCATCATTGGTCATGATCTATACAAATGAGGTCTAGATGGTATGCTACTTAGATGTTTAGAATGGGAAGAGTCTTAATGTGCATTAGAGGAAGTCCATGATGGTATTTGTGGATCACACTTGAATGGTTTAACACTAGCTCAAAAACTTATTAGGGCTGGGTACTATTGGCCTGAGATGGAGAAAGAGGCTATCAAATTTGCTAAGAATTGTTAAAAGTGTCAAGTACATGGCAACCTAATTCGTGCTCTAGGGAGGGATCTAATCCCCTTTACAACACAATGGCCTTTCCATCAATGGGCATTTGATCTTATCGGGATGATTCATCCTCATTCTTCTAATGGACATACCCATATAATCACAGCTACAAATTATTTTACAAAATGGGTAGAAGCAGTCCCTTTGACACAAGCAACTGGAAAGCAAATATCTATGTTCATATTGAACTATATCATATGCAGATATGGGATACCTCATTCCATAATCATAGATAACGGTGGACAATTCAAGAAAAAAGACCTAGATGATCTATGTGCCAAATTCAAGATCACACAACATTGGTCTTCTATCTACTATCCTCAAGGGAATGGCCAAGCTGAGGCATCTAACAAAAATCTATTGAAAATCTTGCATCAAACTGTTAATAAGACAGGAAGAGACTGGCATCTCATGACCAATCCAGCTCTCTAGGCCTATAGAATAAGTATCAAAACACCTATAGGGGCTACTCCTTTCACTTTAGTTTATGGGTCTGAAGCGGTACTGCCTATTGAGGTTGAAATCCCATCACTAAGAATCAGAATGCATGGTCTAGTAACTGATGATGACTATAGAGTGTCTAGGTTGCAAGAACTTGAACTACTAGATGAGTGCAGACAAGCAGCATATGATCATCTCAAAGTATATCAGAAGAGAATGTCTAGAGGTTACAACAAGAAAGTCAGACACAAAGAATTTCAGGTGGGTGATCTAGTCTTGAGAGAGAATCCTAAAAATCAATCACATCGAGAATGCAAGGGGAAGTTTGAACCCAAATGGCTGGGTCCCTTTGTAATCACTGCTACTTTTGGCTCTGGTGCCTATCAACTTTCAATGACTGAAGGAGAACAGCTTTGAGAACCAATCAATGTTCTCCATCTGAAGAAATTCTATGCCTAAAGCATTCAGTCTATGGTAAAATGTCTTGAAAAAGAATCTTAAAAATTGGAAAAAGTCCTGAAAAAAATGAACCTCTTGGTGAAAACCTAGCAATAGACACCTTGATGATTCACAAAAAAAGAGAAAAATATCAAAAATTAAAAAAAAATTTGAAAAAATGAAAAATACAAAAAAATGAAAAAAAGAAAAAGTGCCTTGGTGAAAACTTGGAAACATGCGCCTTGGTAGAAAAAATAGAATCTCTGCCAAGATGGTGAAAACCCAAAAAATGAATGCCACTTGTTCCAAAATGCTCCATCTATCAGTGCAATCTTGGTCTTTCCCAGCTTTCAGTCTTGCTTTAGTTTGTACATATCTCCTGATTTGTTTCTGTATTTCCAATTTTCAATAAGTCGGTCTATACACCAATTAGCTCAAGCATCTGTATCCTATCAATGTTCAAACTTGGGGGAAATCAATGTCATATCCTATGGTCTCTAGTACCTTAGATGTATCATATCCAGTTAGAGTCCTCTGAAGCTTCATGTGAGTCAGTCAGTCAGTCTTGTCTCCAGAAAGGATTTTGCATCTACAACAACGCAATCAAACATCAAACACAAATTGAACACAATAAGTTCTTTTTACATGCTTTTATCTCCTTGTATGCTTACTAATTCGCATTGAGATTTTTGCATATTATGTCCCTTCAAGCTCTTCGATGATGTCCTTTACAGGATTTAGAGAGTGATGACTGCGGGCATAATCTTTTCTTTATTTTCTACTTGTATGTGAAAATAGAACAACTTTGGAAATTTTGGATTGAAATGGTGTCTGACTGTAAGAGCCTCTATCTCAAATTGGATGGCCACGCATACCTCAACCATTGATACCTAGAAAATTCAAGGAAGTTTGATCTAACTATTATCTTTTTGAGTGATTTCTTTCTTCTATTGTGAACTGCGATCTTACCTAAGGATGTGAACAATAAAGGGTCACTACGGGTAATTCACATTGGATTTAGAATGATCTCTTGACTACTTGATGTGTTTGAACCACAAGGTGTATTCAGGTCATCATGACATTTATGTTTTGATGCTTATACAAATTGCTATATCAAAATGGACATGATATTCAGGTCATCCTGGCCTTTATGCCTTGGTGCTTATATCTAATCTGACATTCTGAAAATAAAATCAATATTCATATATCCATGGTTGTTGACCAGTGGGTGTTGTATTGATTCTTGCACATACAAATCGATATCATATGTCTATGGTTTCATAACTAGTGGGCATTGTATTGATTTATCCAGTTACCTAAAAGTTCAATGATGATAACAAATTGACACATGATCAGTGACTAGGTCCTAGGTCTTAGGTTGCATTTCATACTACATGTTTCTTTGCATTTTTCATCTTTGCATGATCTCACAATGATTAAACAAACATCAATGCTTAAACGATTCTTCAAATCACATCTTCAAATCTAACAAGAGCTAAATCTCACACGAAGGTTCCTCCAATGAAACAGCAAGTAGAATCCTTTTTTGGGATCAAAATCAAAATTTGAGATCATTCATATTGTCTACTACTTGCATAATCGACCTTCACTCATCAGAGAAATCCATTTTTCAACTTAACTGATTATCTTCCATCAAACTATCAAAATTTCAACTTGGTCAACCATGGTCAACTCATGGTCAAACCTAGTCAAACTTGGTCTCCAAGACCTCCAAACAATGTAGAACGCATTCTTGAATGTGTATAACCACTTCTCAAATCAATTAACATGCTTTTGAACTATTAACGTTGACTTTTCTTGTCAGATTTCAATTTTAATCCTGAAGGGGGCATGGTATTGCATATCATTCAAAGTCTATAATCATATCTTTATTAATATCATATCTTTCCTCAGTAATCAAGACAACAACCACATCTAGTTACTGATTCATCAAAATTCCTCATCGCTTGGGGCAAATCAATCATCGCTCGGGCATATCAGATTCATCGAGATCCATATCAATCTGGTATTCTCTTAATCTTGTAAATTGTATCAGTTTTTGCAACTATCGGTTCAATTGTGTTATTTCCTTGATTCTTCGGTAACTAAAGGGTTCAAATGTGATACCTACCTGATTCTTCTAAGGACAATTGAGTCTGGAATCGGTCACTCACTTCTTCGCAATCATAAGGTTCGGAATCAGGTGTTTTGATGCTTTTGTTTCATTGGTTCATCACTGTTATAGTTAACATTATCTTTGGTCATTCAGGACCTATTATCTTCATATCAAATCCTTCAATCAATTTTTGTCCCATATCAATATCAATTTCAAACATCAGTTTCAATATCATACACAAACTATCTTTGAACCACTGCGCTTCACATAGTAATTCAACGAGGGGCAAAATGTAATACCCCAAAAATGGGCTATAAGTTCATTAACCTCCTATATCATCACATCGAATGAAATCAACATCAAAGTCCTCACCAAAGGCACATCTGAACATCATCAAATTCTAATTGATTATCATAAATTTTGCATCGGAGAATATTCCTAATTATCATAATTATCTTTAATTTAATGATTATTTGGCGATAAATTCTATTTATCCTAAAGTTTGATTAATTGAATATTCTCAACATTTAATTAATTAGATTTAATTCTACCAATTAATTGTTTAATCGAAGTTAATTCTATTTATTCCTAAATTGTATTATTTAAATTTGACAATAAGTCAAAATTCCTATCACTAATTGATTAAATTCTTATTTAATTAGTTAAAGCAAGTTGTCATAATTGATGATATTATTTTTAAATAAAAGTTTGATTAAATGATTGATTAACCCATAAATCAATTGTTTTATTTCAAAAATTAGTTAAGTTGAGAATAAATCACTTTATTTATTTATTAATTCATAATTATCCATGTGCACAATCAAAGAGCAGTTAAACTCCAAATTAGAAAATCAATGCAAGTTATTGACTTTTTGGAACTCAACATCATTTTTGAGTTTTAAAGTTGATCTAAACTTCTAATTTTGAGTTAAAAAGTTGTTTTTGCATGATTTGGATGTTTTTGTGAATTAAATTATCTTTATTTAAAAATAACTCAAAATCAAGTTGAGTTATTTGAGTGATTTATGGCTTTTTCCCATGCACCTCCAAAGCCCTAGATTTCTATAAATTAAGGCTTTAGCTCTTCACAAATCATCTCTCAAATCCACAAGAATTACATAATCACGCTGTCGAATTGGAGACTGAAGAATCATCTTTGCGAATCCAAGCTTTGTGAGATCATTCATATTTTAGCATATCATATTAGAATTTCATTTCTAGATTAGCATTGCATATCAATTTCATCTAGCATAGATTCATATCAATTTTCATCATATCATTGCATAGAAAATCCAAAAAAAAAAGATTAATTGCATTCATATTTCATATCAGTTTTACATTCAAATCCTTCATTTAGGTGTCGTCAAGGTCACTGATCTCAATAACAATCTGAGAACATCATACTCACACCTATTAGAAGGTAGTAAATCACCTAGTTAGTTTAGTTTTTCATTTATTGCACGATTTCAATTTCAATAACCTCTAATATTTTACTAAAGTGTTGTGCCTACAGATCAGGTACAAAATTCACACACACACATATACACATGTACATGCATGTAGGTCATATATATGTATATATACATGTATGTGTATGTACACATATACATGTACATACATGTCATATATATGTACATGTATTTATATATACATGTATACATGTCACATATACACATACATATATATGACATGTATGTACACATGTATATGTACGTACACACACACACACACACACATATATATATATACATACATACATATACATATATACATATATATATGTATACACATATATATGTATACATATATATATGTATATATATATATATGTATATATATATATATATATATATATATATATATATATATATATATATATATATGTATACATATATATATATATGTCTATATATATATATATATATAGACATATATATATATATATATGTATACATATATATAGATATATATGTATACACACACACACACACACACACATATATATGTATGTATGTGTATGTGCATATACATGCCTACATATATGTCATATATATGTACATGTGTATGTACATATACATACATACATACATGTGTCATATATATGTACATACATGTCATATATATACATGTGTATGTATATATGTATATATATGCACGTACATGTATGTATGTGCACATGTATGTATATATATGTCTGTGTGTGTGTGTACATATATGTATAGTGCATGTTTATTTACATTTAAATGTAATTTATGTAATTGAATTTACTTTGAAATAATATAGTGAAATGTGTACTTTCATTTTATTTTCAATGAAATTAGCAAAACATATATGTAGACTTCATTTGATATTAAATAAAATATTTCAGGAATACATATATAGATCTATCAAACATATTATTACACATCACATGGAAGATGCACTGATTCCCCCTAAGGAACTATGTGCACACACTAATAGAGAAATTGAACGGTTACAAGATTCCATAAATAAGCTGACTAGCTCTAGTGTTTATAAGAGCACATGCCAATCCATACTTACTAGCTTAATTAGTATTAGAGATGACATCCATGGTACCACTCCCTATGCTCCAGATGTTATAGAGGCCATACTAGAGAGTAAGAGACAAGAGGTTGGCTATGGTCTTTGTCTTAAGGAGGTATAGGATTTTTTGCCTAAAGCGACCCTAAAAAAGGAAGTTTTCCCATCTTATGGAGACTTACAATATGCGAAGGGATATCATGTTACCAAGTGTCGGGATCCTACTATATCAATATTGATATACCCATGGTTTCTAGTTGCTCATGGTCATTATCCAAATAATGACTTTATTTCCTTGTACTTTGCACAACAAATTTTTGTCAAGGTTCGTTTAGGGAGGGTTGTTAATTACACTGATTTTCTAGCACATCTAGGATAGGGGCATGGAAAATTTTTTGATAGAGATTCTTTTCATCAATTTGATAGCCAGAGGCTAGTACACAGGACCATTGTTGGTCAAAGAGAACCTTCTATAGATCATTCATTAGGTCCTGTTGTAGATGATGTTATTCATAGAACCTAGCTTCGATGTGTGATTGATAGTGTGGGGGACATTGTAGTAGCTCCTACATCCATATCTAGTGATCATGTTGGTCAGTACTTGATGTCTTGACAACACTCTAGATCATCAGGTGGAGCATCCTCTAGCAAGACTATGTTATCTTTATTTGAACATTAAAGATTGTCATTAGTATCAAAGATGATCAGTTAATTACCTATGATATCTAGTTGGTAAATGGAAGTTCTACAAGCTATACATGCTAGTAGGTTAACTACATAAGCCTTCACACCGAGTTATCTCAAGGCAGTACTGAGAAAAAAAAGATAACAGTTATAACTAAGCACCAGAGTAGTTCTACCGAGCATCAGTGTATATCAATACCGAGAGTTAGTAAACATCGAGCAGAATGGACACCGAGCACCAATGTAACTATCAAGCAATGTTGATAGTGTTTACCGAGCAATTTGGGAAATGACATAGTAATCATTTTTGGCACATCTATCTATCCAGATGGTTACAATAGAATCATACAACATTTTACCAAGATCGAGGATCATTTATTGTATATGTAATCTTTAATTGTGATGATGATCTCTATCTATTTGTTAGATCTAGGTTATTTTTCTACACTGTAGATCTTAGGGTTTTTCCTAAGATATTGTAACCTAATTTTGTTAAGCGGCAATAACAATATGCTATATAATTGTAATTCATGTCATTTTGACAAAAAGAATGATATGTATGGTATGAACAAGAGAAGGATATCTTAAAGCAAGAAGCCAAATTCAAGATATCAGCTATCAGACAGAGAAGAGTAGAATATAGAGACATTTAGGTTAGACAGAATCAGACAAGGCTACTGAACAGTTAAGAGACAAGATTTTCACATATCAAGGTGATATTTATTCAATACTTAATAGATCTATTTCAGACAAGGTTAAGTTTTCATTTGCAAATACATCTTGTTATTCTCTAATTATTGTAACAGAGTTAGCAAAAATATCTTAATAGAGTAGACCTAACAGTCTTTTCTAAATCTCTTAACCGAGTACACACTCAAGTAGTGTTGTTATAATACTTTAATTAGGTAGATCTAGTTTATCTAATTATTACTCCTAATAGGGTAAGATCACTAGAAGTGATCACAACTTGTAGCCCTAACAAGCAAACTTTATTATCTGTAGTAGTGAATAATTTGTGGGTGTCCTCCCCACCGCAGTTTTTACCTTCTAACAAGGGTTTTTGTGTAACCAAAATACTTGTGTTATGTGATTATTGTTTGATTTCATGAAATTTACATATACAAGTTAATTGAATGAATAATGCATATAATGGATTTAGTTGATATATGAGTTTACTATTGTTTGTTGATTGAGTTTTTGGAGTTAAAGTTTTTGAGGGAACTGATTCACCCCTCCCCTCTCAGTACCCTATCTCTCCATTCCACCAATTGGTATTAGAGCTCAGATCTCTTATTGGATGGTTTAACCATTGAAGAGTAAAGATCTAACCATGGAGAGATTAAAGTTGGACAAAACTATAGAGAATCAAAAGATTCAGATGGAGATGTTCATTGAGCATTAAAAAAAAGTTGAGGATGCATTGAAGAAATTACTGGTTTAGAGAAAGAACCTAGCTATTTTGCAAAATAAGACTAGTTACCATGAAGAAGAGATTGATGACTTATTTGATAACATTGGATCTAGTTCAGGAAGTATTTTTGATGGTTCTGAAAGTGCAATCTTTGATTTATTTGAAAAGAATCTTCACTTGACTGAACAAATGAAAGCCCTATAAATCGGTCAAGAATCATAGATGGTGAGAATGATTGATGTAATTAACAATGCTAGACAAGATGAACAAGAAAGGAATCTATGTTACAAGTAGTATTTGCCATTGCACCAAAAGATCGACCTGTTAATGCCTGATACAACCACTAGACTTATAGAAGACACAAGAGGCTTTTAAATCATGTCACAAATCCTAAGGAGAGTGCTGACCATTTTTCCAATGATCTCCCCTTTAGTGTTACCCAAGGGGATTCAAACCTATGACCAAGCTCTGATACCACTTGTTACAAGTAGTAGTTGTCATTGCACAAAAGGATCGACTTGTTAATGCCCGATACAACCACTAGACTTATAGAAGACACAGGAGGCTGTTAAACTATGTCACGAATCTAGAGGGGAGCGCTAACCATTTTTCCAACAATCTAACTATTGAAGACCAAAGACAGATGACTGAACAAATTTAAGAAAAAATAAACTAAGATACAAAGACTTAACGAGCATCATTTTGAAATATCCAATCAAATGATGATTGTAAATCATGAGATCAACCAATTAAATGGTGAGTTGTAAAGAAAACTTGAAGATATTTGAGTACTCAGGGAAGAAAATGAAAAATTTAGAAATGAATTAAAGATGCAGCTACAACACAATGAAATGATGAAGAAAGCTAAAGATAGTTCTAAGAAGATTGATGATTTTCTGATTAATCAAATAAGATTTGGAACCAAATCTGGAATAGGCTACACCGAACAAGGAGAATCATCCAAACAAGCTGAATAATAATCAAGATCAGAGACCTAAGACATTGACATGCTATCACTATGGAAAACCAGGACATACTTCAAATGTTTATAGGAGTAAAGCTCAAGGTAAACCTAAAGTCACTCCTAAGTTTAATGGTTATTGTTATTATTGTGGTAAATTCGTACATCAAGAATATAAATGTAGAGCTAAGATGAATAAGAATCCTAACAATCCTACCATGGAGAATCTATGTCACACTTGTAACAACCATGGACACACTTCAAAAGAGTGTAAGGAAAAGATGAAGCAAGTCAGAATACCAAAACAAAGAAACCAACCTTATCAACCGAAGAGACAAAATAGTGCTTATAGTTGGGATTACAACACATGAGTTAACTGCATAGTATGTGGAAGGTTATGGACATATTGCAGAAAATTGTATGAGGAAGAGATGAGTTGGAAAATCTCAAAGCTGTACAAGAATTGGTATGGCATGCTTGCATTGTCATAAAGTCGGTCACCTAAGCAAGGATTGCAAAGACTGAGCACCAGAAGGACATATATTTGAGAGTGGAAACACTATTGCAAACATCATGAGGATTAGAAACACTATGTAGAGAAAGGAATCTAATAAAAATGTTGATTCAAGCAATGCAGTCAGTGAAACCTTGTCCATTGGATTGGGTGACATCGGTACCTCCACCTAAGGTGAAATAGGTATGTGTGGAACTAATATTCCAAATTGATCTTATCTTACATATAGTTCCTTATAGTTGATGTATACATACCAAATTTGCATGAATTAAGATGCATTATGGTTTATAATTTTTGAGCTAACAAAGTCATATAGTCAGTATCAATCGAGTGGAAAGTTATGTGTTAACCGAGCTATTGATGTTTTGTGGTAATCACCAAGTTGATAGTTTTCATCGTACTAGAAGTAGGTCAAGCATTAATGATAAGTATTTTAAGAGGGAATTCAAAAAAGGCTATAAATAGATAGAAGACTTAGTTCATTCTTCACACATCGATTTCAAAGAGAAAAAAATTCCACAGAGTGAATTCAAGATAAGAGTTTTTAGAAGCATTGAAGTCAGTTTCAGATCAAACCAAGTGTGTTCTTCATTGTTTTTGAGTAAGTACAACTTCTACCGTGCACATTCAAAATATTTTCTAAAACCCTAAGTTGAGTAAACTAGCATTCACGTCCAAGGAAACCAAATCTAAGCTAGTAGAAGAGGAATTGAACCTAATTAAATTAGCTAGCTGTGATGAACCCTAATATAAACTTCATCCCAAAGTTGCAACAAAGATAGATTCAACAGGACCTTTTTCAAGCATACCCCCTAGAGTTTTGTTAGTTAAAGATGTTAGATTGTACATCCACTACAAAATAGGAGAAATAGGAGATTTCAAGATGTGTACATCTTTCCAGAAGCTTTGTAGTGATGATGGAAAACTGAAACTAGAATTTAAATAGGTTGAAATGATTGGTCTGAAAAATACCCTAAGTTTCCTAAAGGAATTTTAAAATGAATGGATAAGGGTTATGTTGACTCAGTTTCACGATGGAATATATTGGTTGGATAAACCGGTTAAAGTTACAAAGAATATGATTCACAAAGTCACCAGGTTTTAGACAAAAAACAAGGCCAAGGTATTTTGTAGTGCTTCTAGGGGTGATATTGAAAATAATTATGGAGCAGCATTGGATGGCCGAGCACTGAAGATTGGCTCAATTAATGACCCAAAGATTAAGTTTGCAGGTTATGTCATTGGTTATAAGATCTATCAGTCGAGTAGAATGAATAATGTACCATGTGGAGCTATTGACATCACATACAAAATGATCAAGAAAGATACCTAGTTAGACCTTGTCAAGCTTCTTCTGAGGTAATTGAAGAAAATATGAAAACCATCCGGTTGGCAAAGTCAAATACTTGTAAGTTTGGATCACTTCTAGTTTGTATATTCTTCTATATACAATGATTTTTCCCTTCATTCGGTAATATAGAATGGTCAACCGCCAAGCCAATCATAGTATAGATACGGGATATGACTAATGACTTGGGAAATAATCTGAACAGTGTTCTTGATAATTATTTTGAGAAATTTAAGATTAGAATGAATTCTTGAAGAAAAATTTCTAGAAAATTGGTTGAAGAGTATGAAATAGATATTTGTTTTCTTTTGGACACCGACCATACACTGATAAAGGCTATGGAGCCTAGAACTAAATGGCTAGCCTTTATGGGTTATGAAATGGATATTGATTTTGATTCAAAATCAATTAAGGCTCTGCTAGCTACACCAAAGGATAAAAATGCAGAGAGGTTTGGAACATTTGAGGAGGCCAAGACAAGAATAAAAATAGGTCTGGTTATCAGTAAGATGATGATAACTTTAGTTGAGAAGTTTGGAGATGATTCTGGATCATTTGATGGTTCACCAGTTGAAGTTGCAACCAAAGGTCAGTTAATGTTAACTGATAAACCTCATGACAGTGAAGAAACTAAGTCGGATAAAGGGACATAATCCACACTAGTTTCCCCTTCTTCAAATCCAAAGAAGAGGTAGTTAGAGGTGCAATCAAGGGCATGGAAAAGGTTAGCACCTATAGCCTCACCACCATTGGAAAAAGGAGTTGTGAAGTTCATAAAAACTAAGGTAGAATCACCTACAAAAACATATACAAAGAGAGGAACAAAAGCTACTACAGAGGCACCAAGGAAAAGAAGAAAACTAATAAGAGGTAAGGAAGATTTAGAAGATGAGGAAAATGATAACAATCAATTCAAAGTGGTCAACAATAAAGATAGAAAAATTGATGAAGTTGCTAAGGATATCATTGAGAATGGTGAACTCATTGATCCTGAAATCGGTCAGTTTGAGCACATGTCGATCGAGGATTAGAAAAAGATAGAAGAAGAAATCATCCAGATGATGATTCGATTTAAGAGAGTTCCAATTGAATTTGGAAAGAAATTACCTAAGGCATTAGAAGAAAGAATAAATTAGAAATGGTCCTATGCCTTAGACACTGAAAATAAAATGAGGGAATAATCCCTAGTTCTAGAAATTCCAAATTTGTCTACTTCTGAAATTGAAGAGTACATGACAACATACTCTAGGAGATTTAGAGTAAAAATTTGGGCAATGTAGATACTAGATGAGAATCTAGTAGACATAGATGAGTCTAGTCAACTCATCTGGACCTCCATAGTTGAAGTCTGAGAGAAAGTTGAAAAGATGGCATTTGCCAAATTATCTAAAAATAAATCAAAATCAAAAGGTAAAGGCATTCACATTGAAGATGCAGACTTGGTGTTGAACCAAGAAAATGTAGATATATTAGATACCAAGGTACCTAATACCACAGATGCCACCGAGGACTTAACTATTTCACAAGATGCACCAAATCAGGTTGAGATCCAAATTATAGATAACACTACATTAGATGAACTCATTGAGGACATAAAAAATGGTGATCCTGATGACCGAGATGATGATGAGGATGTGAACATTTCTGGAGGCACAACTCAAGAATAAGGTAATTTTACTGAGCCTGTAATCACATCATTACTAGGTGAACTTCCTATCTTGATGGAAGCTTTTAAAATTATAACCAAGGAACAACCCAAAGGATCAAACCTCGAGCAACCAATGGACACATCAGGGGAACAAGGAGCGGGAACACTAGCAGAAAAAAAATAAGCTTGAATAAAAAGAGACAATAGAGGCAGATACAAAGGGCCAATATGACCCCAAAGAAATTGAGGCTACCCACCTAACACAACATTAGAGGCTATGTCTCAGTCAACCGACACATAGGTGACCGAGGAGCAGAAAAATGAGGATACTATGTCAACTAGCAAAGATACAAAAAAGGTTGAGGATAAAGAAATGGTTCTATTTGTGAAAAGCTCACCTCAAGAGCCAAAGAAGAAGAAGAAGAAGAAACAAGGAAAATGGCTAGTCACACTAGATGAAATCATAGTTATACCTTATTGTGACCCAAGGCATAAGAAAAGTTGAGGATGGAATGCAAGAGCAAGGAGATAATGGAAAATGTAAGAGAAATCTTACAATAGGTCATACCAAGAGTACACATTAATGAGGACACACCTATAATGGACCAACTTGATACTCTTGCAGAAGAAATCAGTGCCCCTAACATTGAAGCTGAGAAAATAATTGAAGAATAGACATAATCAAAGATTCAAGACAAACTTGCAGAGAAAATCAGCTAGGAAGTGGCAATAAACAAGGTGAAATTATCTAAAGTAATAACTCACATAGAATCTATTACTCAGTTAATTAGTCAGATATTATATAAGCTTTTCACTGTTGAGATACCAAAATCCAAGCCAGTGTACAAGTAGCCTTAATCAAGCCAGATGCTTTTGCTAAGAATATACTGAAGGTTCAAGAACTTAGGCAGTTAAGAGTAGATCCGAGGAAGCATGAAGAAAGGATAAGTGACTAGGTCGCCGAGCTACAAATTGAGTTGCTTCCTTATTTGAAATTTTTTGAGAAACACATTGTCAAAGCGCAAACACTTGTTGCAACACTAGAGATTTTTGTGTTGGAAAATATCTTTGACATGCATGCACAAGTTGGTCTTGAGCAGATTGCTCTCACCAACTTGAAAGAGGAATGGGAAAACATCTTGGATTCTTTGAAGAAAACCCACCGGCATATTTTTGATAAACTGTATGTACACACTTTTGTATTTGGCATTAATATCAGGAAGGGGGGAAACTAATGTATATGCCAAATTTATGTAATTATATGATAAGTGTACTACGTACTATAGGGAGCATGCACTGAGGGGGAGA
This sequence comes from Chamaecyparis obtusa, assembly GCA_027943335.1. Taxonomy (NCBI): domain Eukaryota; kingdom Viridiplantae; phylum Streptophyta; class Pinopsida; order Cupressales; family Cupressaceae; genus Chamaecyparis; species Chamaecyparis obtusa. The sequence goes on from BSBK01004767.1 coordinate 205,107, forward strand.
AATTTTTGGAATTTTGTTAAGTTATGGTATTTATGTATATATGGTGAAGTAGGAATAATTTTTGAGACATTAGGTCTATATTCATTCAATGTTTTGATACTAATACCAAAGGGGGAGATTGTTATCTCTACTTGAGCATTAAAGATTGTCATTATTATCAAAGATGATCAGTCAATTACCTATGCTATCTAGTTGGTAAATGGAAGTACTACAAGATATACATGCTAGTTGGTTAATTACATAAGCCTTCACACCGAGTAGAATGGACACTGAGAAGAATGGACACTGAGTAGAATGGACACCGAGCACCAATATAATACTGAGCAGTGTTGATAGTGTTTATCGAGAAATTTGGGAAATGACATAGTAATCAGTTTTGGCACATCTATCTATGTAGACTGTTACAATAGATTCATAAAATGTTTTACCAAGATTGAGGATCATTTATTTTAGATTTAATCATTAATTATGATGATGATCTCTATGTATTTTCTAGATCTAGGTTATTTTTCTACACCATAGATCTTAAGGTTTTTCCTAAGATATTGTAACCTAATTTTGTTAAGTGGCAATAACAGTATGCTATATAATTTTAATTCATGTCATTTTGACAAAAAGGATGATATGTATGGTATGAAAAAGAGAAGGAGATCTTGAAGCAAGAAGCCAACTTCAAGATATTAGTTATTAGACAGAGAAGAGCATAATTTAGAGACATCCATATTAGACAGAATCAAATAAGGCTACCGAGCAGCTAAGAGATAAGATTTTCACATATCAAGGTGATATTTATTCAATACTTAATAGATCTATTTTAGACAAGGTTAAGTTGTCATTTGCAGATACATCCTATTATTCTATAATCATTGTAACAAAGTTAGCAAAAATCTCTTAACAGAGTAGACCTAACAATCTTTTGTAAATATCTTAATCGAGTACACACTCAAGTAGTGTTGTTAAAATACTTTAATTAGATAGAACTATCTGATCTAATTATTACTCCTAACAGAGTAAGATCACTAGAAGTGATCACAACTTGTAGCCCTAATAGGCAAACTTTATTATCTACAGTAGTGAAGAATTTGTGGGTGTTATCCTCACCGTAGTTTTTACCTTCTAAAAAGTGTTTCTGTATAATGAAAATACTTGTGTTATGTGATTGATTTATTATTTGATTTCATGAAATTTACATTTACAAATTAATTGAATGAATAATGCATACAATGGATTCATTTGATATATGAGTTTACTACTTTTTTCTTATTGAGTTTTTGGAGTTAAATTTTTTGAGGGCACTAATTCACCCCTCCCCTCTCAGTACCCTATATCTCCATTCCAACAGACCACACATGAAATGTATAGTACAACATACATCCCTCCACTTTGTATCCTAGAGGGACTTGCAGGAGAGATGACATGGGTCATATTGACTAGTTTGGCTAAGAATATGTTAGATGCATATGCATTTATAGCATCTAGGCATGATATCCCCATATTGGATGTTAGAGCTCATGTGGGTATTGTCAGATATGCTCATCCACATCCTTCTCACCTAGAGCATGACCATAGTGGAAGTTCTCATGAGGATCCACCTACTGACCACTCTATTGCTACACAAGGAGAGGCATAATGTACAAACCCCTCAGTCAGTCTAGGGAACTAGTTCTTTGATGTTGGCCTTGACAATGTTGACTTCAACATGAACACTAGGGGTTACCTAGATTTTCTAATGCACATGTTAGAAAGTAAAGTCCACCAAGATAACTGAGAGGGGTGGTGAATCAATTATTAGATAAATAAAACTTTTATCAACTTCAATAGATTTTAACCATGTAAGCAATGTAAACACCAACCATAGAAATATATACATACACAATAACACAATGACACAAGATATGTTGACTAGGGAACCTCTTGATCAAAGAGTAAACACCAGTAGGAATGATGCCCATAAAAGATGCACTAATATGAAAGTTCCTTGTGAGAGGATGGACTCTGTTAGGAGTCTTATGAAATAAATTTAGTACATATCAGTCCCTATTAGGAGACTTTGAATCCCTACTAAAATATTCTAACTCTATTAGGAGTTATGGAAGACAGAAGGACCCACTGCCCAAACAACTTCAGGAGTAAGATCATTGAACACACTATCCAGCTAATCTTTGTATTACTCAATAGAATAATACCAAATGATTAGTAATCTCAGCAACTCAATACTTCTTCTCTGACTATACCAAACCACACCAATTGCTTCATCAGATCTCAATACCAGATCTCTATACTTCACATATCATCTTCCAACAAGTATTGCACATTTCTGCAATTCACTTTCAAATACCATACACAATTACATTTTACAATAATAAAAACATTCCTTCCTTTATACCACACTCAAATAATTACAAATCAGTCGGCATACAAATTACAAAATAAAATCTTCCACATGTTACATTAAAGTTACACAAAATTGGCATCTTACAATTAAGATAATTCTTCACTTGTGCAACCTCAAACCTTGTGCTCACGTCCATGTCACTATCATCATGTCTTAAACTATTGTTCAACTTCACATGATCAGATTCAATCACGATTAGGAGATATCATCTGAATTCCACAAACCACTACTCAGGAACACTACCTGAATACTACTTCCACTTATTTGCACATAACTGTCATGAATAAATGAATTTTTGTACACGCTCTTAACCAAGATATTATAAAACATCATAGAGTAAGTCCTCAACTCTGCATAGCTAGATCTTCAATATCCTAAGTGCGCTATTTCAATCACTGTCTACTACTCTGGTAATCTTTAGTAGATCACTGTGTTGACATCAATGACAATCACAATCATGAATGCAACAACAACTACTATAGAATGGCTATGAATACTCCCCCATAGGATATATTCATCATTCATTCCTAACAATCTCCCCCATTGGCATTGATGGAAACATAGATGAAAAAACATCCAAGTTCCATGAATACCAACACTGCAACATTGTTGCTCTGAAAATAATTCAAATCCTCTTCATCAATCAAATCTTGCTTCATTTTCGTATTCAATTCTCTCCAATAGATGGTTTTCCATGTATACTTCTCCTACATTGACATCAATGACAAATGTTTCATCATTATGTCAACAAAAAATTCAATGTCAAAAGATACTTTTCAGAAAATGCATTCACTAGAGTCATCATGACTCAGCTCAGATACACATACTCCCCCATAGAGGAAGTACCACCATCCAGTCCAAAAGAAAGATAGGGCTCATATACCATTGGATAGATGCAACAATCTACATCACTTCTCAAAAGTAGGCTGGGGCAATACCCCAAGCATACCTCTTAGATACTCAAATGTATCCTTAGGAAAAGGCTTTGTAAATATATCTACAATCTTCTCTTTCATACTTATATACTGAAGTCTGACTTCTTTCTCTGCCACTTTCTCTCTCACTACATGATACTTTATTTCTATATGCTTTTTCTTAGAATGAAATACAAGATTCTTAGACATACCAACTATTCTGGTGTTATCACAATGTATAACAACAATATCAACAAATTTTATTCCAATATCCTTCAACATTTGTTTCATCCAAATTATCTAATTACAATTGTTTGTTGTTGCCACATATTCTAATTCTGCTATGCTCTATGAAATATAGTTTTGCTTCTTGCTTAGCCAAGAAACCAATCTTCCTCCAAGGAAAAATGCTCCACCACTGGTGCTCTTTTTGTCATCAACACTGCCTCCCCAATCTGCATCTGTATATGCACATAGGGTAAAATCATCAAATTTTTCATACCACAATCCATATTCAATTGTACCTCTTAAGTACCTCAGTATGCACTTTACTACTGCATAATGTGATTCTCTAGGTTCAACTTGAAATCTTGCAACAATTCTAATTGCATGTGATATATCTGGTCTTGTATGAGGGTATGTGCAGGATCATGGTATGCCAAAAAGTGGCGGTGTGAAAAAAAAGTCCTGATTGATAGACTCTTTGAAAAACAACTATAACTTTCAAACAATATAAAATTTTTGAAATTTGAAATATACATCACATTCTATGCTTCACCTAATACAATAATAATAAACAATTCCTTCAATTTGATGAAGTTTAGACTAAGTTAAGGTGGTCAAACATGAGAGTTTTTATATTCAAAAAAATTTGTAGCAAAAAAATCATAATTAATTATTTACTTGGAAAAAAATTTAAAAAAAATACATCACATCCGTACATGAGTCTACTACTTTTATCTAGAATCTTATAAAAAAATATTATCATTTGATTTTGTTTAATGTGGTTAGACATACACCTACTTGTTATCTTTCTAGTTTTGATTGATAAACTTATTGAAAAATAGCTATAACTTTCAATTTGTATAACATTTTTGAAATCCAAAACATGTGTCACATTCTATGATTTTCCTACTACAAGAAAAATAAAAAAAAATTTCAATTTGATAAAGTTTAGAGTAATTTAACGTGGTCAAACATGAGAGTTTTTGTATTCTAGAAAAGTTGTAGAAGAAAAATCATAATTAACTATTTACATGGAAAAAAATTACAAAAAAATATGTGTCACATCTGGACACGAGTCTACTACTTCTATCTTGAATCTTGTAAAAAAAAATTATCATTTGATTGTGTTTAAGGTGGTTAGACATACACCTACTTCTTATTTTCTCCCTGAAATTTTTGTACTACTACATTAAAATTTGAAATTTTCAACATATAGAATAATTGTTTTTCAAAAAAGGCCTAGTATCTTAGAAACTAAATTCATTTTTCTACAAATTCTCTTCTTACATATTTGTGATATAATATTTATAACTCGTTTAAATTTTTATGTCAACTTGCCTAAACCTAATTTTCTAAATTTTCATTTCCACTTAAGGGCCTAGTTTGGCATACCACGATCCTGCACATACCCATGAGTTCAATATTGAAATCCTCCAATCATGGATCTGTAATTTTTTTGTTCCACTATAGGAGTCTCATATGTGCTATATAACTTGTGTCCAGTTACCATAGGTGTTCCAACTAGTTTATAGTTCTCCATTCCAAATCTCTTCAAAAAGTCATTCAAGTACTTTGTCTAACTTACAAAGATACCATCACTATTATGTGTTATCTACAATCCTAAAGAGTATTTCATCTCACCAATCATACTCATGTCAAATTCAGTCTTCATTTCATCTACAAATTTATCACTAGCTTCATCTTCTCCTCCAAAGATAATATCATCAACAAAAATAACTACAAACAACAAAACATTTTCAATTTCTTTTGTGTATAGGTTGTGATGCAGAGGGAAGGGTGGTGGTCTTAAATACACAAGGAAACTTAGAAATTTTAGAGGTTTAGGCACTCTAGCCTATCAACCACCTCAAATGCTCAAAAGAGTTTGACTTATCAAGGTCTCCACAACACTTCAAAAAATGATAAATTTGGTTTTCTAGGCTTGCAATGATTTGGATTCAAGGCTTACAAGATTCTAACTCAATCCCCATACTCCATTTTATCAAAGCTCTCACAAAATGTTTCAAAAAGCCTATTATTAACCCTGCAGTAGACTTGGAACATGAATAACTCTATGTTTTCTCAAAACACTAGACAACATGAGGAAAAATACAAATACCCTTTTCAAATCTCTACAACATACCAAAAGCTTCCACACTATTACTTTGAAAAAACATACCTATTCAGCACTAATACCCTATTTTCCATACATAAAATGACCCAATTTAACAAAGGAAATACCCCCCAATGACCTCCTAGCACTTCCAACTCCTGGACAGTGTCTTCTTATACCTCCAATTGCTCAAATCCAAAAGCAATTTTCTCCATGGGCTCTACAACATAGAAAACCCCAATTTGATTCCCTCCAACCCTGGTTTTTAGGGCTTCTTCAATCTCCTATTAAAATGCACTCCTACACCCAATTAATGAATGTTTCACCATCTAATAAACATCATAGAATGTTTCAAATCATAAAAGCCACCCTATGTTTGGATAGATTGTTCACTGCTACACATGTCATTCAATTTCTCGACATGTTCCCACTATTCTTCACTGTGTACACACTTGCCCACATTGTTCTGCATATGAAATGTTAGCAACATCTATAATACAAGTCATACATTGTCATTCCATGAATATTTGGTCACTATGTTCATGGAATGACTATCATAGTTCTAAAACCCTGTATAGTGACAAGAACAATTAAAGAAAACGTGCTAAACTGCAAACTGGTGACACAACAGTAGTTACTGCAATATGATTCTCATCAATAGAAAAATAAATTGGTAAAACTCTGTTAGACCATATATATATATATATATATATATCTTAACCAAACTAAATGGAGATTCAAAATTGGAATCGAATTGCAGAAAAGTGGTTTTTATTTTTTGTTTGCTTGCCAATACACAACAATCTTCCTTCTCTGTTGCGTAACAGAAACTCCATAAGATTAAATAAGTTATGAATAACTATCTCAACCAACTTTTTGTTGAGTTGAGGATAATTCTTTAAAAAAAATAAAACTACTACTAAACTCCAACTTCCCTCTAAATCCTAAACTAACCGTTGGATTTTGAAAATTCAAAATGCCAACATACAATTTATTGAATTCCAAAAGACCACTAAACTTACTTATTTTGATCTTTTATGATCATTAAATTGTCCTAGACTCTAAACACTCCAATTTAACCCAAGGACTCTATTGGTCCATTACAAATAAGATTTGGTCCTTTTAGGACTTGTAAGATTTATCCTTATTACATATATTCAAAAGCCATTATAGGCTTTAAGATTTCCCAATCTAGCCTTTGATTGCTTTGTTGATCCTCCTTGAATACCTTGTAGGTATTCTTAGTCTTTATAATTTGCTTAGGTGTCTGGAAAGTCTTCATAGCCTTCATCCCTAGATTGAATGTGTGAGGTGCTCCTACACCATACTCCCCCTCATGCAAAGAACTCTTGCCCCAAGAGTTGTCTTGCTTGTGTCTACTATATTTTCTCATAGCAGCTTATTGCTTAGGAATGATACACTCCCCGAAAGTGACCTACTGCTCCCTTTTATACCCTGCACTCACAACCAAAGGATTAGATAAAAATGTGTTTGTATAGGATTGTCCTTCCCCATGATAGTGCTGCTATTTGAGTGCTAGCACTTTAGTCCTCTGAACTATTGTCCAAGATCCTATCTTGTATCTATCATGTCTTCATCTACCTACCCTCTCAAAGGACACGTGATTGTCCCAATAAATATAAAAGACTATTCCAACAGCCCTACCTCCCTTGGACTATCCTACCCCTTCATTTGGCATTGCTCTAAACCCCAACTAGTATCATAATTTAGAGTATTTTGGTCCTTCACTGGAACATCCCTACCAAAACACATTAGTATAGACTCTTTTTTACTCCTCACCAATGGATACAACTTATACATCACCTTTCCTTGTTGGACTACATATGTGTTCTCATAACCATTATGCACAACTCTTCTTGAACATTTCCAAGAGCGTCCTAAAATTAGATGCCCACAAGTCATGTGCATGACATCACACAATATCATGTCCCTATAAATCCCAACTGAAAACTCAATCAACACTTGATCCTTGACCAATAAATTATGATTCTCAGTCACCCAAGTAGCATAATAAGGTGTGGGATGTGCAAAAAATTTCAAATTCAGTTTCTTAACAACCTCATAAGACAACACATTATTACTTGCCCCTGAATCAATTATAAATTTGCATATACCTTTCCTTGAATGAGACAATTAGATTTGAATATACCTGGATCCCTTGGGGTTTGATTTCTCCTTCCCATCAGCAAGTACTCTCCCTCTTCCGGATGAATTTCAATTGGTTCTTTCTGCTCTTCCTTTCTTGGTTCTTCATCAACCAAGTGCATTCGTCTATCTCTCCCTTTGTCTTTCTGTCATTTAGGACACCTAAAGGACTGATGGCCTACTTCATTACAAGTGAAGCATCTTCCTATGAATACTCCACTTCCTCTTCCTCCACTTCTTCCACGTCTATAACCTCCTCTTGATTCTGAAAATGTTTTATCTTTATCTTTGTCATTTTGATTTTGAAAATTAGTAGTACCTCTTCCCCCTCTTCCTCTCATGGAAGATCCACCTCTATTGCTACTTTGCTTCTCTTGTCTCCTTCTTATCTTCTCTTTAGCCCTTAGGGCCAACTGACAACATTCATCAACCGTCCTCGGGGTAGAAAGACTAAGTTCATCTTGGATGTTGAACCTCAACCCCCCCATATACCTTGCAATATTTTCTTCCATCTCTTCATCATGATCCACTCTGATATCAAGCTTGTGGAATTCTTCTGTGTACTTCTACACATCCATCTCCTTTTGTTTGAAATCCCTCATCTTCTTGTATAATTGTACTCTATAGTCTATTGGCAAAAATTTTGCCTTCATCTTGTCCATCATAGTAGACCAAGATATGATTTTGGGTCTCCCATTCTTCCATCTATCTGCCTGGATACAATCCCACCACAACAAAGTGTGTCCCTTCAGGGTCTATCGGTTCCTCTACCTGGGGTCTTTCTTCTTCCTCTTCTTCCTCTACTACTTCTTCATCCTGCCTGATGCTCTTATCCCTATTCTCCAATGTTGCTATCCTATCCCTCATAGTTCTCGTCAACATATCCTTCTCATGACTCTCCTTGTCTCTCTGATCTAGGGCTGCTTTAAGCTTCTTGTTATCAACCAACTACTCCTTCACAATCCTTGCCAACTCCATCTTAGTCATCCTAACTAGCAACTCTCCATCTTCTAAACAGTGTCTTCTTATACCTCCAATTGCTCAAATCCAAAAGCAATTTGCTCCATGGGCTCTACAACATAGAAAACCCCAATTTGATGCCCTCCAACCTTGGTTTTTAGGGCTTCTTCAATATCCTATTAAAATGCACTCCTACACCAAATTAATGAATGTTTCACCATCTAATAAACATCATAGAATGTTTCAAATCATAAAATCCACCCTTTGTTTGGATAGATCGTTCACTACTACACACGACATTCAATTTCTTGACATGTTCCCACTGTTCTTCACTATGTACACACTTGCCCACATTGTTCTGCATATGAAAGGTTAGCAACATCTATAATATAGGTTATACATTGTCATTCCATGAATATTTGGCCACTATGTTCATGGAATGACTGTCATAGTTCTAAAACCCTGCTACAGTGACAAGAACAATTAAAGAAAATGTGCTAAACTACAAACTGGCAACACAACAGTAGTTATTGCAATATGATTCTCATCAATAGAAAAATAAATTGGTAAAAATCTATCAGACCATATATATATATATATATATATATATATATATATATATATATATATATATATATATATATATATATATATATATATATATATATATATATATATATATATATATATATATATATATATATATATATATATATATATATATATATATATATATATATATATATATATATATATATATATATATATATATCTTAACCAAACAAAATGGAGATTCAAAATTGGAATCGAATTGTAGAAAAGTGGTTTTTATTTCTTGTTTGCTCGCCAATACACAATAGTCTTCCTTCTCTGTTGTGTAATAGAGACTCCATAAGATTAAACAAGTTATGAATAACTATCTCAACCAACTTTTTGTTGATTTTAGGATAATTCTTTAAACAAAAGAAAACTACTACTAAACTCCAACTTCCCTCTAAATCCTAAACTAACCGTTGGATTTTGAAAATTCAAAATGCCAACATACAATTTATTGAATTCCAAAAGACCACTAAACTTACTCATTTTGATCTTTTATGATCATTAAACTATCCTAGACTCTAAACACTCCAATTTAACCCAAGGACTCTATTGGTCCATTAAAAATAAGATTTGGTCCTTTTAGGACTTGTAAGATTTATCCTTATTACATATATTCAAAAGCCATTATAGGCTTTAGGATTGCCAAATCTGGCCTCTGATTGCTTTGTTGATCCTCCTTGAATACCTTGTAGGTCTTCTTAGTCTTTATAACTTGCTTAGGTGTCTAGAAAGTCTTCATAGCCTTCATCCCTACATTGAATGTGTGAGGTTCTCCTGCACCAGGTTGCTATCAGTTGTGCCTTTTGTAAATCCTAATTTTATCAAATATTTATCCAATCTTTCTTATCAAGTTCTAGGTTCTTGTTTTAGTCCATATAAAGCTTTCTTTAGTTTACATACCATATCTCCTTCTTTGGTTAAGGGAAAACCTACAAGCTACTTAATGTAGACCTCTTCTTCCAATTCTCCATTCAGAAATGCTAACTTCACATCCATCTGATACACTTTGAATTTCTTATAAGTTGCATAAGCCAAAAACATTCTTACTGCTTCAATTTTTGCTACTGGTGCAAATATTTCTTCATAGTAAATTCCTTCTTGCTGTGAGTATCCTTTACATACCAATCTTGTTTTGTTCCTTACAACTTCTCCTTGTTCATTCATTTGTTTCTGAATACCCATTTAGTTCCTATAACATTCTTATCTTTAGGCCTAAGGACCAATTCCCAAGTCTTGTTCTTTTCAATCTAATCTAGTTCTTCCTTCATAGCTTTAATCCAATGTTCATCTTCATAGGCTTCACTAGTAGATTTAGGTTCAATTTGAGAAATTAAACACAACTGTTCTTGTACCTTATTTCATGTTAGAAATCCTCTGTCTATGCTTTCAATAATCTTCTCAATAGGATGATTTCTTGATAGATTCCTATTAGGTGTCACTGTCTTAGTTCTTGTTTCTAATGTAGGTTCTTCAATGATTTCTTCACTATAGCTTTCATTCAACAAATCAATGTCAGTTTTATACAATAATTCTACATTCTCTGGATTAGTTCTAGGATGAGTTCCTTCATCTGATTCATAATCAAGAGTTCTTTCCTAAATTTTAAACTTTTCATCAACTTTAATAGTTTGCGCTCTCAACAATAGTCTTAGTTCTTTTATTATAACATCTATAAGCTTTGATCTTCAATGAATATCCAAGAAATATACCTTCATCACTTTTAGGATCAAACTTTCCAATGTCATCATCTCTCTTAATATAACATTTTCTTCCAAAAATTCTAAAATACTTAACTGATGGTGCATGTCCAAACCATAGTTCATAGGGTTTCTTGTCTATGTCTCCTCTAATTTGTACTTTGTTCATTGTATACACTATTGTGTTCACTGCTTCTCTACAAAATATCTTCACCAAGTCATTTTCAAATAGCATGGCTCTTGTTGCTTCAGTCACTAACCTATTTCTTCTTTTTGCAATACCATTTTTTTCAAGTGTCCTAGGGGCTGAAAACTGTCTCTTACTACCATTCACTTCACAAAAAATGTTAAATTATTTTGAAGTAAATTCTACACCTCTATCTGATCTCAAACATTTAATCTTCATTCTCAACTTTGTTCTTAATAATCTTAAACTTATCAAATGCTTTAGACTTCTCTTTAAGAAATGAAATCGACATTATTTTTGTAAAATCATCAACAAGAATCATAAAATACCTTTCTCCATAGAATCCTCTAGTCCTTGTGGGACCGCTCAAATTTGTACGAACAATTTCCAACTTCTCTACTGTTGTAAACTTCTTGTTGGGAAATGAGCTTCTCTTCTGTTTAGCCATCACACATTCCTTGCAAATCATGTTAGTAGGCTTCATAAATCTTAGGCAAATCTCTTACTACAAGAGTAGTAGTCACTTTCACAATGTTTTTAAAGTTTATATGACAAAACCTTCTGTGCCATAACCAACTGTCATCAATTTTAGTAATCAAGCATGTCATCTCAATAGGATTCAACTAAAATACATTACCTCTAGTTCTAGATCTAGTACCAATCAAATTACCATCCTTGTCTTTAATTAAACAAGTTTTCTCAGTAAACCAAACTTGATATCCCTTATCAACTAGTTGTCCAACACTCAAAAGATTATGTTTCAATCCATCCACAAAGTAAACATCATCAGTATTAGTCTTCCCATCAAGAGTAATAGATCCAATACCTTTTATTAAATAAGGTGCATTGTTTCCAACTCTAACAACTCCTCCATCATAATTATTAAAATTTATGAACTTTTTCATATCTCAAGTCATATGATGTGAATAACCACTGTCTATAATCCAATCAACTTTCTTTTCTACTTGAGAAACTAAAGGTTTTTCTTTAGTAACTTTTGTTTCAGGATTTTCTTCTTTTATTGCTACAAATCCTATATCATCATTCTCAGTATCACTTTCACTTAAAGATTTCTCCAAACTAGCTTCAAGTTCTTCATCATTTACATAATAACATTCTTTAGATCTTCTAGGTTTAAAGTTCTTTCTATAATTCTTAACTCTCTTAGGACATTTAGATGCAAAATGACCATATTCTTGACAAGTCCAACATTAAAAAAATTTCTTACTATCTGGTTCTCTTTTCACAAGCAAGGCAATAACTTCTTCAATCTTCTTGTCTTCTTCATTTCTAAATCTAATGCTACTAGCATAATCTCCACTTACACTGATACTTCTTATTATGAAATCAAGGATGGTGGATCCAATGAAGGACAGTCCAAACCTTGCAGCCAAAAGAATTACACAACAGATTACTCAACAATGAAACACAAGGTATTTGTTTAACACTAATTTTCATTAACATGCTCGGTTGTAAGGCCTTTCAGGTTAGGGCCAATTGCAATCAGAAAACAATTCTACAAGATCCACAATTAGATCCAATACAATCTCAGCTAGTTCATCTCTGAAGACAATCAGAAGATGATGGAAACCCTAAGGAAGATTTAAACTTGAGCTCGCAAGCCTCCAAGCAATCTCCTTGTCTCCAAGTGTGAAAACCACTAGCTTTGCTACAAAGGACTATCAAATTACAATCTGATCTGCAAGAACATCAAGAACTTTTCCACAAGTTCTCTCTCAAGCTTCACATCTGAATTCTAGATTAGCTAAGTCGCCAAGTTTTGATCTCCCAAAATTCTATCTCCAAAATCCATCCCTAAATATCTACCCAAGCCCTCCTTAAATACTAACCATCAACCACAAGTCACTTGGATGAAACCCTTAACTCCCAAAAACAAATAATTAAATGCCATTCAAGTCATCTTACAAATGTATACAAACATTTAATTTTGCATGTCGGCCCAAGACAATGGCTACCAACAATTAAATTCACCAAGTCGGCTCAACAAATCACATAGAACTCCAATTGGTAAGTCTAAACTACCGAGCATGCCACACATCGCCGAGCACCAGTATCGACCAAGCATTGCAGGCATGACCAAGCAACCATTTCACCAAGCATCAAAGACTACCAAGTTCCTTCAATGACCAAGCTTCATTCAATGACCGAGACCATCGGTCAAGGATGCAACTGAGTAAAGCCAGCCAAAATACAAACACTCCATGCAGTTTACCGAGGACATAGATTGTCCTTGCCTTAACCTTGGATGCCCTTGCATCAGACATCCTAGGTTCCAAAAGATGTTCATATGTGAGAAGAACATCTTTCAGGATTTAGCACATAAATCTTGAGCTAGTTCTTCACATACAAGTCCTCCACCTTTTCTGCTTGCAAAGTCTTCCACTTCAACTTCCTCTCTCTTTTCAAGTCTTTTCTGGACAATGTACAGGTTGGTTCTTCATACTGATCATTCATTTTCTCTAGATCCACAACCTCAACTCATCTACCAATACTTAGGTTTCTCCTACCGAGTGTTGCATCCATCAAAGGCATCAGTAAAAACTTCCTGTCATTCTTTTCAACAGTAAACACATTTCTTACACAGTCATAAATAGCTCTACAATCATATTGCCAAGGTCTACCGAGCAATATATCACAACTATTCATCTTCACAATGTCACAAAGCACAAGATCATTGTACTGGCCAATCTGAACATCAACGAAGCATTGTTCTCTAACTTCCAAAGCATGAACATCTTGCAACTAGCCAAGCCTATAAGGACAAGGATGTTTCATTCTACTCAAACCAAGTTTCTGAACCAAGTCCTCAACAACAAGGTTATCAGTGCTACCACTATCAATAATAACATCACAAAGTTTACCTTCAATCTTGCATCTAGTCCTAAACAAGTTACTCCTTTGACAAGATTCATCCTTTGTACCGAGAAATGTTCATCGAAGTAGCAAGTTCTCTGATTTAGGTTCATTCTGAATGTTCTCATTCATCATAGCAGTTCATCGGTCAACCTTCTTCTAGGTACACTTAAAAGAACAATGTCCTTCCTCTCCACAGTTATAGAAAGTACCCTTAAAGATAACTCTACCTATCTTCTTCTTTGGTTCCACAGGTTTTTGTTCATCTTTTGCATCATTCAGTTTCTCCTTCATTGAGTGATCAATCTTTTCTTTCCCTCGGGGGTTACTAGGTTGTTTCCTTTTCAACTTATCTTCTACCTTTAGAGCATACTGATAAGCATCTTCAATAGAATCAATCTTCAACATACCAAGCTCATCCTAAATATTGAATCTCAGACCATTCACATACCGAGCTACATTTTCCTTACCATGCTCTTGGTGTCCAGACCGAATAGTAAGTTTGTAGAACTCCTTAGTATAATCTTCAATAGACAATTCCTTCTGCTTTAGATTCTACAACTTCTTAAACAAGTCAAGCTCATAGTCAACCGATATGAACTTAGCCACCATCAATCTCTACTGATTGATCTTTGTTTCACCTTCATCTTCTTGGTCTCTCTGTAGTTCTTTTCACCAAAGAGCAACATGTCCTTTCAACTTTGTCTATGCTAATCTCACCCGAAGAGGATCTTCAATTTCTTCTAGCTCAAAGAAATCTTCAAGTTCACCAATCCAGTCAATTAGATTCTCGGGCTTCAAAGTGTAATCACCCAAAAATGGTCATCTAGACTATTAGCCCCTTGCTAGTATTATTTGCTAAAATCATCAATTGCTTATTCTTGATCAAATCCTAGTTTTATCATTTATTCGATTATTTTCTATGGATTAGCCATTTTACCCTAAAGTCTTTATTTAATTAAAAGGAGTTTCCTCCTCTTTTAATTAAATAAAAAGCCCCCCACTTTTCCTCTTATCCTAAGTTGCACAAATAAAACATTATTCTTATTTTTAAAAAGGGAAAAAGCACTTTTTGTCTCATATGGACACAAAAGTCAACTCTTATTTTCTCATTGGAGGGATCTTGTGCACATGGATTGATCTTCTTTGATGCTCCACCATTGATTAAATCTTTTGCCTCTTAATCTCCATGGTCCATTCTTTCTCATTTCCTATAAAAGGAGAGCTCTCTTCTTCATTCTAGATCCCCAATTTTTTATGCTAATGTTATGCTGCAGGTTTTCTAGGTCACTTTGGAGCTTTTGAAGATTTGGAGCATTCTTGGCTTTTGCATCTACATGCTATTCTAGTTTCATTTATCATGGCATTCATAACTTCATATTTAGCTTAGTTTTCTTTGTGCTTTAGATTAATTCATCTAGCTTAATTAGGAGGCTTTGTAATACTTGCATATTTTCATTCTTAGCATAGCTTGCATTTCATCTCCATTTGGATTCTTGAAGATATTGGCATTCTTGCCCTTGTCTCATTGAATCTCCCATTGCATGGTTTACTAGCAAGGTTATTGGCTTAATAGCTCTAGCTGAGAGCACTCTTAAAACCCTTGCACTCCATGCCTAGGGAGCTCTAAATCAATTTCTCAAGGTTTCCAATCCATGGATTCTCTTGAAAGAAATGATTTAGAGAAGTGCACCTTTTAGTGTGTACATTTTTGGCACCCACTATGGGGCATAACATTATTGTTTTGTCCTTCATTTCATGCATTTTCAGAAATTTTTTCATCATAGTTTAGCGTCATTTTTGGCTCTCTATTTTTCCATCTCAGAGTGTCGTGTGACAATTTTTCAGTGTCATGCGACAGTTTCTTGTATAGCAGGGTGACACTTTACCAGTTAAAAGTGTCACACTTTTTGATAGATAATATCACACTGCTTATTATATTCTGTCACCTACAGGTCAGCGAACTGTCGCACGAAGATAAACTGTCACCTCGGTATACTATTGCCTAGATTGGCACCCATTTTAAAAAAATTTTCACATACGGTATCAAAAATTTTAGTGTGATATATCATTGAAAAGCTCTTTCTGAGCCTAGTCCAACCATGTTGGTTTCATTTTCAAATTTTTCCATTTGATCAGCTATTTTCCTTGTAGATTATCTAATTTTTTACGTGCTAACCATTGTGGGGCTAACAAGTTGTGCTTGTAGGTGCCTTCATTGCTTGATTATTTTCTTAAAAGAACACATGTCAAAAATCCAAATGCACAAGGGCTACTAATAGCTTTTGTAGGGCTTCCCAAAGCATAAAAACCCAATCAAGTGCTTGTTGTTTATTTCATTTTCAAGTGTGGAAATTACTAGTTGTTTCATTTCATAGGAACATAATAGCTTGTTGTAGGGATTCTTGGGTGGTAGGAGAAGTATGCTCTTCACCCTTATGGTGAACTAGAAAATCTTGACCCATCTTTGGATTTTGAAAGCAAGAGGGTAATTGAACATTTTCTTGGTGTGTTTGGGAGAAAACTTTGAGATAGGGGAGTATGCTCTTCACCTTTGTGGTGAAACAAAAACTTTGAACCTCATAAGTTGATCCACTCTTTGTTTAGATCTAAAATCCTTTAGCGGGCTTTCTCTTAAGCAATCAACAGGTATGACCCAAGTGGGGACAAGCTAATACCAAGCTATTCCAACCCACTATAATGTCAAGGCTATCGAGGACACAAAACCTTGGTAGACATAGTACTTGTCTTCGCTTGATGTGAGTACTTGTGGGATTGTGACCATGAGAAAAATATCAAGCAAGAATGCTTAAGGTAATCTTGTGGCCAGGAGGTCCGTTACTTGCCGCAAGGTAAGGAGTCCCTTTGGGGAGCAAGAGGGGTTCTATGAACAGAAGCCCTTACTAAGAACCATAGATAGAAGTCACCCTATTTTGCCACTTAGCTTCTTGGTGCAAGGATTTATCCAAGTGGAATAACCCAGATCACCCCAAGATTACTCACCATCTGTGTTCCTTTGGTTGTGTCATTGGCACTTCCATGACAAAGCCAATATCAATTGTGGGCAACCACTTTGTGTGAGGCAATGAGACATAAAGTGTGGGCCAAGTTGTTAAGTATTGAGCCTTTGTCCTTTAGGCTAGTAAGTGCTTGAGTTGTTCTCATTGTTATATACCCGTGCAAATGCTCTTGAACATAAAAACATCATGGTAGTATTCATAGGATTTTATAGCTTTGATATCCCAATTGCTTGTCTTGGAAAGGTTGCTTTTTCTCTTGCGCAAGTGTTTTATGACATGTTTGATCACCTACTATTTGCAAACTTATCAACTTCCTGATATTATTATGCTTGAAACTAAAAAATTGTACTTGCAATCTACAACATTGACCAAATTGCTTTCCAAACTGAGTTTTTCACATTCACTGGTCAAGAGTCACACTGCTTGCCTGGAAACTATCACACAAACTTATTTTGTTGTCTCACAGTTGTCTGCAATCTGAAGTTGATTCTTTCCATTCCTAGTCTTCCTTGGTCAGTCCGGGTTGGATCTTAGGTGCCATGACATGTTGCTCAAAATCCAAATGAACTCAAATGGTATCAATTTGCACAAAATGACTCTTGGTCTTCTTTCTTCCACTTCTCCCATGTCTTCCTAGTCTTCCATTTTCATCCTTTCTCTTCTTTCTTAATGATTCTTCCTAAATTCTTCATGTCTTCTTTATTCTTTTCATCTTATTATCTAGTCTACATTATTTTATTCATCTATTCATTTCTTCCATGCTTGATTCCTCCTCTTTTGGAACCATGAATTTCAATTATCTTGTTATGGAACCTCTCTTGAGAATGGATGATCTTCAACTCATTGCTCAATTTGAAGAGTATCTTTATTCCTCCAAAAATTGCATGGATGATAAACTTATGGCAAAAGTAGAAGAAAAATCGATTGAATCAGACACCTTTGCTAGAATCCTACACATGATCCTAGCACGCCATCCTGCTTCCAAACATTCTTCATCTTCTAATTCTTCTCATCCTTCATCATCCTCCAAATCTTATCATGACTCTTCTAAGTCTTATTCTTATTCTTCATTATCCAAGTCTTCTTCATCCACCAGGTCTTCATTTTCCTCTTCTTCAAGATCTCATTCCTCTTCTACTTCTCCCAAGAGTCTTACTCATTGTCTCAAGGCATACCATGATGATCAATATGATAGCCCTTGTGATACCTATGACACCTCTATTCCTAAGAGTCCTCCTAGTCGAAGGCTCATGCTTACTGGAAATGGGTCGCCACATTGGATAGATTGTGATGGTGATCCATAAGATTCAAATTTTGAAAGGGAGTTTGATGATTTCTTTAAACAATACCTAGATGATGCATCCACTTCTATTGAGGAATATACAATGTACCACACTGATATGAAACATCACTACTAGGAGAATCCTTCCTCTAAGATATCTCATGCTGAAGATAAAGATTGCACTCTCAAGCAAGATCATGTTAATGTTGAACCTTTGTCTTGCGATGGTCTCCTTCCATCCCCTACTTCCTCCAATAACCATACACTTCCTAAAGCTTCCAAGTCTTTCAAATCTTTTATGAATCCTTCATCTGACAAAGATCCTAATGATTTTCATGTAGTTCCTAACAGTTATCCTCAAGGGTGATCTCTTAAAGAAACTCAAGCTAACCTTCACTTGGTTGTAAATACTTCCAATAATGCTACACCTAGCGAGCCTAAGTCTTTATGCGCTATAATGCCTACTTCAGCTAGTCCTTCACCATCTATTCCAAAATCTTCCATGCAATTCCAACATGCTTCCTTGTCCTTAGAAGAGGCTCCATGTCAAGAGGACTTTAAAAATGATAAAGGAAAGAATATAAAAAAAGATCAAGATCAAGAACCCTCCATGTCATCCAATCCTTTTCATGATGTCTCTAATCTGCTTCATGGTTCTTTTGATCCTCTACGCTCTTCCACATTCATTCCACCATCTCCTAAGCAAGATCAAGCTACTACTCACACCATTGAGCTTACTGACAATCAAGATGACCTTACTTCCATTGAGGTTATTGAAAATAGTGTTGTTACTTCCAATGTTAAGCCTATTGAAAATCAAGAAAAAAATGATACACTTATGCTATCCAAAGCAACTTGTCAAGATCAAAGTCTTCCATCTTCTTGTTGTAACACTCCATGTTCACCTCCACTTTCTACTCTTCCTAAGTCTTTGCAAGCTTTGAACAATCCTATCAAAGAAGTTGCTCCTATTCAAGATGTTCATGATCCTATTACAAATCCTAATGCTCACTCTAAAGATGTTGATGTCCTTGGTTGTCATATAGATGTTGATGAAATTATTGATTATCCTTTTTCATATTCCACTTCCATCCTTGGACTTCCTCCACCAATACCAAAGGCTTCACGTCTTCCTTCCATCTTGGGACCTTATGTCCCTTCACTTTCCCCTCATAACTCTCCTAATTCATCATCCATCTTGGGTCCTTATGTCCCTCCATCTCCTATCTTTCCTCAAGATCAACATAGATGCATACCCTTGAATCCTTTTCATCCACCCACCCATTTAAACCAATCATATCCTCTTTCTTCCACAAGTCCCAAGTCTTTTTAAAGTAACATGAATGTTCAACACAAGAAAAAGAAGCAATACAAGAATCCATCAAAAAAAGAAGATCACCATGTCTCCTTTAATCGACATGGAGGTATAAAGTCAAAAGAGATATCTAAGAAGAAAACTACAAGACAAGTATGGGTTCCAAAATCTATCATTGAAGATATTCTCTCTAAATCAGCAAAAAGAAATGAAAAGCCTATGGCTATATGGATTCCAAAGTCTCTCTTGAAAGAGTCTAATATTGAACAAAAAATGAAGTTGACATTAAGGCTTCCAAAGGCTTCCACTTCATTTTTTTCCAAAAACATTCTTCCATTTCATGCACTTGAACTTCAACCTCTGCTAAACATTCACCATATTCCTTCTTGTATTCCTTCATTATCCTTCTATCTTTTATCATTTTTCCTCATTTTCCTATTCCTCCTATCTTCCAACCTCACTCACTTTACATAAAACCTTATCCTCCATTTTTCTCTTCCATCTTCCTTTCCCTATCAACATCTTTGAGCATATCATTTTGAATCCTTGGCATATCATGGTTTATCCTTTAAAGGAGCATTATCTAAAAAGCTTTCCTTCTTCCAAAAAAATAAAAAAATAGAAAAATGAAAAAATTGATGAAAAAAATAAAAAAAATAAAAAAAATTGAAAATGTGCCTTGGTGGAAGCCTGGAAACAGGTGCCTTGGTAGCAAAAGTAAAGAGAAATAAATTCATCCTATGGTGAAAACCACTCCCTTGTGGTTCCTTGGATAAGTACCATGATGAAAACCTAGCAATCAGGCATCATGCGTAGTTCTTCTACATATTTCATCCATTCCATCTTCTCTCTTTGATCTTGGCAAATATTGACTTACACGAACATTTGGCTATCTTGTGAGCTATCTTACGATGATCTTTCTTTCATTCCATTCATGTTTAGCCTTCATATTTATTTTCCTCCATTCATTCTAGACTTTTTCTATCCTTTTCCCCTTTGGTCTTGATCTAATAAAAAAGAGTAAAACACAATGCTATGAAGCCTCTTGACATGTCTACTCCTTTGGACTGAATCCTTTCCTTCTTTTGCATTAATTTTTTGTGACTTATCCTATGCTGGCCTTTCATTGCTTCTCCAAATGTGCTTTACATGATAATTTTTCCCTAGCTTGGGTAGTCTTGAGGAGTTTGCCTTTGAGGATTTCTTCCCTTCATTCTCCTTCATTCTCTTGTCTTTCATCTCTTCCACCAGCTTGCTAATCCTTCTTGTCCTCCACCTTGCTAGACATTGGGACTACATGATGTGATCTTGCTTGGGAGTTTGATACCCATTCTATCTGGGGGCATCCTTTGTACATACTTATTGATCCTGAAAAAAACCCCAAAAAATGATATATTGTTAAAAATTCTAAAAATTGGAAAATGTCCTAAAAAATGATCATCTTAGTGGAAACCTAGCAATAGGCTCTTTGATATATCTCCAAAAAAAATTATATATTTCAAAAATACCAAAAAATCAAAAAATTCTAAATCCCAAAAAATAGTCACACTTACCCAACTGTGTTTTCAACACTCCCCTAGCGTCAAGTGTTTCTCAACACTTATCAGATATCCTATTTGCAGTCTCGAATGATGAAATATTTCTCATTGGCAGATGCAATACTCAAAGTTTGACTCTATGACCTACACACACACACTTAAACACTTGACTTGCTGAGATTTATTTGACTTTATTTCTTTGTGTGCTGTCTATGATGATTTCTTTGCTGATTGTTCTCTCCCTGATCATTTTCAATGATGCCAAGCTAGAAGATTGGGGCACAAGGACATGTTTTATTTGTTTTCTACTTATGGGTATATTTTGTTGATCCTAACTATCATTAGCATTTATGCTTGTTCCACTTAACATTAGGGTCTACATGGTATTATCCTTGACTGTTTCTGCAAGTGCATGCTTATAGTCATCTTGACATTCTTGTGTCTCGATGTGAGCATAATCTTGCTATATCAAACTTAGGGAATCTCACTGCACTAGTCATCTTGACCTATATGTCTTTGGTGCCTAGGTGGGATTTCCACATTCCTATCTGATATAAATCATATTCAGATCCACATAGTTATACTAGTGTGTATTGTATGATCTTGTGATGCTACCAATGCTCGATGATGAATATTAGAGTCTAATAGCTTTGTGACCTTGCAAGTAAACCACTTTTCATAATAGGTTGCATTTTTAGGTTCATGTTAGTTAGTTTTGTATCTTGCATATGGAGAGAGCTCTCCTTTCATCTTTTTTGGACCTGTCGGTCAACTACACTCACCTTTCGCTTCTTCCCGATCACGTCTTTCACTTCTTGTCTTTCATATCACATCATTTTCTCTTCATTTCGGGGTCGAAACCAGAATCCGTGTTCACCTTGATCGTCAAAATGATATTTCTCCTTCTTCCGCACAGTTGGTTGACCTTTTGAGGCCTGATCCTTTGATCTTCACTGGGGCATCCTTTCTTCCTTCATCTCCATCTCTCTCACTCTTTTAGTCTTTCATTCATTTCATTCATCTCTCTCTGAGGTCTTAATTGGGGCATATCTTCACTTTTTGATGGTTATTCTCTTATCTTTCATCTTCGATTATGATTTCTAGTGATTTGATCATGTTGCTCTTGCTTCTGCATTCGCTCTACCTAATTTTAATTTCAATTTCGATCCCAAGGGGGTAGACACATCATATCCTATCAACTATTCTCCAGAGCATATGCTTGACCATTCCATTTTCTCTGATTGATCTATCTTTGCACTTGACATGTTAGTTCTCATCTCAAGTTTTGATACTGTCCATCTCTTTCCTAAGTGTTCAGTACTTTCACTACCAGGCTGACCATGCAGGATTTAATATCTCTTTGCACTTCATTCTTTAGAGTCAGATCTCTATCTATTTTCCTTCTTGGTTGATCTATTCTTTGATGTAATGTGTTCCTAGATCGATCACACATTAGTCAAAGAGGGGAAAATGTAATCACCCAAAAATGGTCATCTAGACTATTAGCCCCTTGCTAGTATTATTTGCTAAAATCATCAATTGCTTATTCTTGATCAAATCCTAGTTCTATCATTTATTCAATTATTTTCTATGGATTAGGCATTTTATCCTAAAGTCTTTATTTAATTAAAAGGAGTTTCCTCCTCTTTTAATTAAATAAAAAGCCCCCCACTTTTCCTCTTATCCTAAGTTGCACAAATAAAACATTATTCTTATTTTTAGAAAGGGAAAAAGCATTTTTTGTCTCATATGGACACAAAAGTCAACTCTTATTTTCTCATTGGAGGGATCTTGTGCACATGGATTGATCTTCTTTGATGCTCCACCATTGATTAAATCTTTTGCCTCTTAATCTCCATGGTCCATTCTTTCTCATTTCCTATAAAAGGAGAGCTCTCTTCTTCATTCTAGATCCACAATTTTTTATGCTAATGTTATGCTGCAAGTTTTCTAGGTCACTTTGGAGCTTTTGAAGATTTGGAGAATTCTTGGCTTTTGCATCTACATGCTATTCTAGTTTCATTTATCATGGCATTCATAGCTTCATATTTATCTTAGTTTCCTTTGTGCTTTAGATTAATTCATCTAGCTTAATTAGGAGGCTTTGTACTACTTGCATATTTCCATTCTTAGCATAGCTTGCATTTCATCTCCATTTGAATTCTTGAAGATATTGGAACTCTTTCCCTTGTCTCATTTAATCTCCCATTGCATGGTTTACTAGCAAGGTTATTGGCTTAATAGCTCTAGCTGAGAGCACTCTTAAAACCCTTGCACTCCATGCCTAGGGAGCTCTAAATTGATTTCTCAAGGTTTCCATTCCATGGATTCTCTTGGAAGCAATGATTTAGAGAAGTGCAAATTTTAGTGTGTACACAAAGTACCAGAGAAAGTAGAAATGTACATTCAGTAATTACTAAAAAGAGCAGTAGTTCTAGGCAACCAAACAATTCTTTCTTCACCGAATTTGTTCCTCCAGTCATCACCACTAGATCCAACAATTTCAAATTCTTTAGCAGCTTCTTCATAGCCATCCTCAGCACCAACATTCTGAGGTATACCAGCAACAGTTCTCATGATCTCGGTGACCATATCATTTTTCATCAATTTCAACTCAGATCTAAAATCTAATTTCACCTTCTCTGTGATCCGGGATTCAACAGTATCACAAAGATCTGAAATAAATCTAGGGTCTAATATTCTTGGAGGCATCCTTAAAGATAAGATAAACCCTTTGTAACAAACCCTCACTGACCACCTTATGATAATTTCCAAGTTGCAACAAGTCAGATCTCAACCTGCAACCTTGTAAACAACTAGGGCACAATTTCACAAGTTTAGTGCTTCACATCTATAATCTAGATTGCACACAATCTCTGCTCCATAAGATCAACTTCACAAGATCAAACTTGCTAGGTCAAACTTCTACTTCAACAAGATCAACTTTCACTCCAACATGAACAAACTTTGCTCTAATACCACCTTACGCAGTTAAGGATGGTGGATCCAATGAAGGATAATCCAAACCTTGCAGCCAAAAGAATTACATAGCGGATTACTCAACAATGCAACACAAGGTAATTGTTTAACACTGATTTTCATTAACATGCTCGACTGTAAGGCCTTCCAGGTTAGGGCCAATTACAATCAGAAAACAATTCTACAAGATCCATAATCAGATCTAATACAATCTTAGCTAGTTCAGCTTTGAAGACAATCAAAAGCTGATGAAAACCCTAAGGAAGATCTAAACTTGAGCTCGCAAGCCTCTGAGAAATCTCCTTGTCTCCAAGTGTGCAAACCACTAGCTCTGCTACAAAGGACTATCAGATTACAATCTGATCTACAATAACATCAAGAACTTTTCCACAACTTTTCTCTCAAGCTTGACATCTAAATTCCAGATCAGCTAAGTCTCCAAGTTTTGATCTCCCAAAATTCTATCTCCAAAATATGTCCCTAAACATCTACCCAAGCCCTCCTTAAATACTAACCATCAACCACAAGTCGGCTGGATGAAACCCTTAACTCCCAAAAAAAAATAATTAAATACCATACAAGTTGGCTTACAAATGTATGCAAACATTTAATTCTACATGTTAGCCTAAGACAATGGCTACCAACAATTAAATTCACCAAGTCGGCTCAACAAATCACACAAAAATCTAGTCAGTAAGTCTGAACTACCAAGCAACAGTAAAATTACTGAGCACGCCAGGCATCGTCAAGCACCAGTATCGACCGAGCATCGTAGGCATAACTGAGAAACCATTTCACCAAGCATTAGAGACTTCCAAGTTCCTTTAGTGACTGAGCTTCCTTCAATGACCGAGACTATTGGTCAAGGCTGCAACCGAGTAAAACCAGCCAAAATACAAACACTCCATGTAGTTTACTGAGGACACAGATTGTCCCTTCCTTAACCTTGGATTCCCCTGCATCATCTTGACAAAGTAGGGTGAACACTAAGTGCACTGAATGTTGTCTCCATTCTAGGTAAGTCTCTTGATTGTCTCAAGTTCATCCTTGTTGTTTCTAATCTTCCAAGAAGAGTTTCTCTAGTGAAGTTCTCAGTACAAGGTATAACTTGTTCAATCATTTGTGTTGTTTTCTTAAATGTAGGAGTCAATGTCCTCAGAATTTTCCATATCACTTCATTCTCTATCTTGATTCATTCACAAGATTTTATAATTGCAAAAATCTCTGACATTCTACCAATATAGCTTCTAATAGATTCATCTCCCATCATTATTATATCTTCAAATGCATATATCCAATTATGTAATCTGACTTTCTTTGCATGTTCATCACCTTCAAAAGTAGATTGTAAAGCTAACCAAATTTCATGAGATGTTTTTAGATATTTTACCTGACTGTACTCATTTTCCAGAAGGGCTGACAAAAGTGCTTCTCTAGAAAGTATGTTACACATGAATAGATCTCTTTCCTCATTAGTACATTCTTCAATATTGTCCTCATCAATGATAGTCTTCTAATTTTTCATGATTGGCCAATAACCTAGTCCTAAACAAAGTAAATGTGTCTTCATATTTTCTTTCCAGCTGTCAAAATTTACTCCATCAAACTTAGGGCTTTCTTTCTTGAAATGACTCGCCATAGATCTCCTTAAGCTGTTAAACTTTTCCTTCAAGGACCTACTTCTTTGATACCAATTGTTAGAAATTAAAGTCCACCAAGATAACTAAGAGGTGGGGGGTGAATCAGTTATCAGATAAATTCAACTTTTATCAACTTCAATAGATTTTAACCATGTAAGAAATGTAATCACCATAGAAAGATATACATACACAATAACACAATGACACAAGATATGTTGACTAGGGAACCTCTTGATCAAAGAGTAAACCCCAGTGGGAATGATGCCCAGAAAAGATGCGCTAATATGAAAGTTACTTGTGAGAGGATGGACTCTATTAGGAGTCTTATGAAATACATTCAGTACATATTAGTCCCTGCTAGGAGACTTTGAATCCATGATAAAAGATTCTAACTCTGTTAAAGGAGTTATGGAAGACAAAAGGACCCACTGCCCAAATAGCTTCAGGTGTAAGATCACTGAACACACTATCCAACTAATCTTTGTATTACTCAATAGAATAATGCAAAAAGATTACTGATCTCAACAACTCAATACTCCTTCTTTGACTGTGCCAAGCCGCACAAACTACTTCATCAGATCTCAATACCAGATCTCTATACTTTGCATATCCTCCTCCCACAAGTATTGTACAATTCTGTAATTCACTTTCAAATACCATATACAATTACATTTTACAATAAGGAAAACATTCCTTCCTTTATAACATACTCAAATAATTACAAATGAGTCGGCATACAAATTACAAAATAAAATCTTCCATACATTACATTATAGTTAGACAAAATTGTCGACTTCCTATTACAAGTAGTAGTTGTCGTTGCACCAAAAGATCAACTTGTTAATTCGTGATACAACCACTAGACTTATAAAAGACACAAGAGGCTATTAAAACATGTCACAAATCCCGAGGGGAGTGCTAAACATTTTTCCAACAATCTCCCCCTCAGCATTACCTGAGGGGATTCAAACCTATGACCAAGCTCTAATACCACTTGTTACAAGTAGTAGTTGTTGTTGCACCAAAAGATTGACTTGTTAATGCCTAATACAACTACTACACTTATAGAAGATACATGAGGTTGTTAAACCATGTCACAAATCCCGAGGGGAGCACTAAAGATTTTTCCAACACTTCAAATTAAGATAATTCTTCACTCTTGCGACCTCAGACCTTGCACTCACGTCCACATCACTATCATCATGTCGTCAACTATTGTTCAACTTCACATGATCAGATTCAATCCTGAATAGGAGATATCATCCAATTGCCATAAACCACTACTCAGGAACACAGCCTAAATACTGCTTCCACTGATTTCGACATAACTGTCATGAATAAATGAATTTCTGTATGTGCTCTTAACCATGATCTTATAGAACATCACAGAGTAAGTCCTCAACTCCGCATAGCTAGATCTTCAATATCCCATGTGCGCTAACTCAATCACTGCCTGCTACTCTGCTAATCTTCAGTAGATCACTGTGTTGACATGAATGACAAGCACAATCATGAATGCAACAACAACTGCTATAGAATGGTTGTGGATACTCCCCCATAGGATATATTCAACATTCATTCCTAACAACATGATGATAGGACTTCCATGCCATCTCATTTTGTTAGTCCATTGCATTTATCATTAGAGAGACGTGTGCAATCTACTCTTGTTGTAGATTCAAAGTTGAGCTTGGACCAGACGCAACAAAATATTGATATCTTGGTTGAGAGGATCGAGGCTAGGGAGTCTGAGTACTATCAGGTGCCACCATCTACACATGTATAAATTAGATTATATATTTAATGTTACAATTTAACTTAGTTTCAAAATTTCAATACATGATATGCCTCTTGTTACTCCTTCTTTGAGAACTAATTGTGTATTTCATTAGGACTCACTCAATGGTGACATTAGTAGTGGATAGGTGATTTTTTAATTTATTGATGTTTGTATATGTACTATGTGTTTACACACTTTATAACATGTTTTCTTGTAATATTTTATGAAACTTAAAAATATGTGTACATTTATATATTAATTTATATCACTTTCTTTGTAGGGATCTGCACATCCTTCACAACATGATAGTCACTCTAGGTCTAGCCGCTTAGTGATGAGTCGTCATGATGAGTCCTAGGAACTTTCATATTTGATCTAGAAATATTATATATATTTACATGTTTGATGTTATATTTCATTGTAGACCCTTTTGATAGAATGTTTGACACATGATTGGTCCATATGTTTCATGATTATAGTACTTGATCTATGATTGATCTTTCCTGCATGTTATATGTACTTTCACTCTATACGTGTACATGTGTGATGAACTTACATACTTTAAATCTATGTGTTTTTAATTTATATGTACATGTTTGATTCTACATGAACACATGATTTTTATATAAGTAAATTCAATCTATGTTTTTTTAATATATAAATGTAAATTCAATACTTTCAATAGATTACATGTTTTTAATTTATACACATGTACATGTTGGCTTATATATGAATTTTATGTTAAATATATATACATGTGTCTACATACAAGTTCTTGATCTATGTGTTTTTAATCTATATATTCACCACTATGAGACTAAATTGTGTGTGTGTGTGTGTGTGTGTGTGTGTGTGAGAGAGAGAGAGAGAGAGAGAGAGAGAGAGAGAGAGAGAGAGAGAGAGAGAGAGAGAGAGAGAGAGAGAGAGAGAGAGAGAGAGAGAGAGAGATGTGTACTTGTTTGATATTCTGAGAGTGTGCTTGTTGAGCTTGTTATGACCCTTCTCCATCTTCTAAAGGTTGTCCTTGCGGAGCTTGCAATGACCCTTCTCCAACTTCTAAAGGTTGGGCTTGTTGAGCTTGTGATGACCCTTCTCCAACTTCAGAAGGTTTTGCTTCTTGAGCATTTCTTACATATGAAGAAAAAATTATTAAATAAAAAATTTCAAGTTAAATTAGGTCTAATTAAGACATTTTAGGTGTAATTGGGTGCTATTACTTCCTAATAGGTTCATATGATGTCTAATTGGTCTAACTAGGTATAACTAACCATCAAGGTGTAACTAATTAGTTCTAATAGGTCTAATTGGGTCTAATTAGGTCGTAATATGTCATATTGGTCTAATTCTACGTACTAATAGACCTCTAATTTAGTCTAGTTAGTTCATAACTCTCTCTAATTGTGATTAAGGGGTCATATTATTTATATGATGTCTAATAGGTCTAAATAGTTCCTAGTAGATCATATTAAGTCTAATTAGGTCATTTTAGGTATAACTGGGCATCACGGTGTAACTAATTGGTCTAATAATTGGTCTAACTAGGTTTAATTAGGCATCAAAGTGTAACCAATTAGTGGACTAATAGGTCTAATTGGGTCTAATTAAGTCTTAATAGGTCATATTAGGTCCTAATAGGTTTAAATAGGTCCTAATAGATCATATTAGGTCTAATGATGTCCAATTAGGTCCACTTAGGTCTAATTAGGTTAGGTAATAGGTCTAAATAGGTCCTAATATGACCTAATAGGTCATATTAGGTCTAAATAGGTCCTAAGAGGACCTAATAGGTCATTTTTAGGTCTAATAGGTCATATTAGGC
Organism: Chamaecyparis obtusa; assembly: GCA_027943335.1. Lineage (NCBI taxonomy): Eukaryota > Viridiplantae > Streptophyta > Pinopsida > Cupressales > Cupressaceae > Chamaecyparis > Chamaecyparis obtusa. The sequence continues at coordinate 234,611 of BSBK01004767.1, forward strand.
CCTAATTAGGTCTAATTGGATCTTAATAGGTCCTAATAGGTCCTACTTGGTCTAAATAAGTCTAATTAGGTTAAAATAGGTCTAAATAGGTCTAAATAGGTCCCCATTAGGTCTAATTAGGTCCTAATAGGTCTTAATGGGTCCTAATTAGGTCCTAATAGGTCCTAATTGGTCTAATTAAGTCTAATTAGGTCCTAATAGGTATAAATAGGTCCTAATAGGTATAAATAGATCCAAATAGGTCTAATTGGTCCTAATAGGTCTAGAGTTAGGTCTAACTAGTCCTAATAGGTCCTAATTGGGTCCTAATGAGTCTAAATAAGATTAATTAGGTCCTAATAGGTCTAAATAGGTCCTAATAGGTCAGATTAGGTCTAATAGGTCATATTAGGTCCAAATAGGTCATATTAGGTCCTAATAGGTCCTAATTGGTCCTAATAGGTCTAAATAGGTCCTAATAGATCATATTAGGTCTGATTAAGTCTAATTAGGTCCTAATTGGATTCTAATAGGTCCTAATTGGGTCTAATTAAGTCTAACTAGGTGGACTAATAGGTATAAATAGGTCCTAATAGGCCTAAATAGGTCTAGATAGGTCTAATTGGTCCTAATTGGTCTAGAGTGAGGTCTAATTAGTCCTAATAGGTCCTAATTGGGTCCTAATTGGTCTAAATAAGTCTAGAATTAGTCCTAATAGGTCTAAAAAGACCCTAATGATTCATATTAGGTCTAATAGGTCATATTAGGCCCTATTAGGTCCTAATAGGTTCATATGATGTCTGACTGGTCTAACTAGGTCTAAGTAGGCATCAAAGTGTAACCAATTGGTGGACTCATAGTGCTAATTGGGTCTAATTAAGTCTGAATAGGTCATATTAGGTCCTAATAGGTCTAAATAGGTCCTAATATATCATATTAGGTCTAATTAATTCTAATTAGATAGATAATTAGGTCAAATTAGGTCCTAATAGGTCTTAATTGGGTCTAATTAGTCTAATTAAGTCTAATTAGGTGGACTAATAGGGATAAATAGGTCCTAATTAGGTCCTAATTCATCTAAATAAGTGTAATTAGGTCCTAATAGGTCTAAATAGGTTCTAATAGGTCATATAAGGTCTAATAGGTCATATTAGGTTTATATGATGTCTAATTGGTCTAAGTAGGTCTAATTAGGCATCAAAGTGTAACCAAATGGTGGACTAATAGGTCTAATTAGGTCTAATTAAGTCTCAATAGGTCATATTAGGTCCTAATAGATTGTATTACCTATCTAATTAAGTCTAATTAAGTTCTAATTAGGTCTAATTAGGTTCTAATTAGGTCTAATTAGGTCCTAATTAGGTCTAATTAGGTTCTAATTAGGTCTAATTAGGTCCTAATTAGGTCTAATTAGGTCTGATTAGGTCCTAATTGGATCCTAATAGGTCCTAATTATGTTTAATTGGTCTAATTAAGTCTAATTAGGTGGACTAATAGGTATAAATAAGTCCTCATAGGTCTAAATAGGTCTAAATAGGTCTAATTGGTCATAATAGGTCTAGAGTTAGGTCTAATTAGTCCTAATAGGTCCTGATAGGACCTAATTGGGTCCTAATTGGTCTAAATAAGTGAAATTAGGTCCTAATAGGTCTAAATAGGTCCTAATAGGCCATATTAGGTCTAATTGGTCGTATCAGGTCCTATTAGTTCCTAATAGCTTTATATGATGTCTAATTGGTCTAACTAGGTCTAATTAGGCATCAAAGTGTAACCAATTGGTGGACTAATAGGTCTAATTGGGTCTAATTAATTCTCAATAGGTCATATTAGATTCTAATAGGTCTAAATAGGTCCTAATACATCTAAATAGGTCTAATTAGGTCCTAATTAGGTCCTTATAGGTCCTAATTAGGTCTAATTGGTCTAGTTAGACCTCTATTTGGTCCTAATAGGTCTAATTGATCCTAATAGGTCCTAACAGGTCCTAGTTAGGTCTACTTAGGTCTAATTAGTGCTAATAGGTCTAGTTAGGTCTAATTGGTCCTAATAGGTCTAGCTAGGTCTAATTGGTCTAGTTAGACCTCTAATTGGTCCTAATAGGTCTAATGAGTCCTAATAGGTCCTAGTTAGGTCTAATTGATCCTAATAGGTCCTACTTAGGTCTAGTTAACTCTAATTGGTCCTAATAGGTCTTATTGGTCCTAATAGATCCTAATTGGTCCTGATAGGTCCTAATAGGTGGACTAATTGGTCCTAATAGGTCTAATTGGTCCTAATATGTCCTAATAGGTGGACTAATAGGTCCTAATAGGTGGACTAATAGGTTCTAATTGGTTTGAATAGATCTAGCTAGATTTAGTTAGGTCTATTTGGTCCTAATAAATCCTAATACATCTAATTGGTCAGGCTAATAGGTCCTAATAGGTGGACTAATAGGTCGTAATAGGTCATAATAGGTGGAATAATAGGTCCTAATAGGTCTAGCTAGGTTTAGTTAGGTCTATTTCATCCTAATACATCCTAATACATCTAATTGGTCAAGCTAATAGGTCCTAAGAGGTCTAATTGGTCCTAAAAGGTCCTAGTTTGATCTACTTGGTCCTATTAGGTCCTAATAGGTCTAGCTAGGTCTAATTGGTCTAGTTAGACCTTTAATTGGTCCTAATAGGTCTAATTGGTCCTAATAGGCCCTAATTGGTCCTAATAGGTCCTAATAGGTCCTAATACCTATCCTAATAGATGGACTAATAGGTCCTAATAGATCCTAATAGATCCTAATAGGTGGAATAATAGGTGCTAATAGGTCCTAATAGGCCTAATTGGTCAGGCTAATAGGTCCTAATAGGTATAATAGGTCCTTGTTAGGTCTAATTGGTCCTAATAGGTCTAGTTAGGTCTAATTGGTCATAATAGATCTAGTTGGTCCTAATACATCTTAATTGGTCCTAATAGGTCCTAATTAGGTATAATTGGTCCTAATTAGTCTTATTAAGTCTAATTAGGTCTTCTTTATCAAATTATGTCTAATTAGGTATTGCAATATCACTCTTACAAGTTTCATGAAGACAAGTCCTAACCATCAACTTAAAATATCTAGAGAGAGAGAGAGAGATACCTTGTTTCCTATGATAATATATTTATCGTGCTTCTTCACGTAGTCTTTGTTTAGTCTCTTCTCAATAATGTCATGTACTCTTGTTTAGCCTTCTCTTTTTATTTCCCATCACAAGTTGTAAAATTGTTCAACCAAATTTTGATAAAATTAAAAAAAATATAATTTCAAAAGTCTTCCTTCTCCAAAATGCGAATTATTTTTTAGCTTTCAAATTAATAAGATGAGAAAAGCATACGTTTATTTATATGTAATTGTTATTAATGCGAAACGACACCAAATAGGCCAACATAAGTTTCTATCGAAAGTCAACTTTAGCTTTCTATCGAAAGTCATTTAGTAAAGAGTTAAATTGACTCTAAATCAGAAATTACTTTTGATCGAAAGTAGTTTCTATCAAAAGTACCTGATTATGTCCTATTTGCAAACTTTGAAGAAATTTTAAGAATTTCATGGTTTCAGGGCTCAAGCGCAAAGATCAAATGGAACAATAAGGAGACGTCCTTTTGCATAGCACGTACTCAGAACGAGCTTTCTAACAATTATAGATTCGACAAATTTTGAATTTATTATGTATATAGTTTTTGACGTTAATCGAATGTAGTTTTTTTATCAAATATAAACCGAGCTAAGTTTGATGTTCAATGAAAAATAGTAGAAAAGAGAAAAAAAATTAAAAAATAACAGTGCCCTCCATCTTCGAGTCTACTTTCTATCAATTTTTTTTTTTTGAAATTCAATAAATACACAACAAGTTATAAGCTATGTAGTTAAGGTATGTCAAAATTATGTTTTAGTCAACTTCAAACGTTAATAAATTATGCAATAATTGTGATAATGTTGTCAAATTAAATGCATGCCCTTTGTATGGATGTTATGAAACTAAATTTGAAAGAATCACATTTATATCTATTTTAGAAAAAAAATTATGCTCTGTGAAAATAATGTTACTATTTGAAAATGATGTTTTCAACACCATATTAGTTTTTCATGGGAGAAAGAAAAAAATATTCAAATCAATTCAAAAAAAATTAAAAAATATATTTAGAATCTAGACATAAAATCCTAAAAGACTCTAATTTTCTTCATCCTCTGACTTCAAATGGTTCAACATAAATATGCATCTAAATCTAAATTTTTTTTACAAAATGTAGAGTTCAGTGTTTGTTTAGGCAAAAAAGTGTAACCCACTATAGTGGGTTCACCCATGACATACATGGTAAAATGCTATATAATGTGTTTTTCTAAGTATGCAGTTCATTTTATTGGAATATTAACTCTATACACATTGCAGTGGTCAATTTGGTGAAATCCTTTGTTGTGTTAAGTGCCCTTGTATTCTATTCTTGCAGAAATAACTAAAAAGATATATAAACCTCACAAAAGCACGAACTTGTTTCAGAAGCACATACCAGATCCATAGTTAAAATGTGTGAGTACTTACATGTGAGGACTCATAAAGAGAAGTGGTATTTTGACAAGCTATAGGTTCATATTGTAGTTTCCCTTCTCTTTTGAAAAGAAAGATTTGTTAATCTCTTTCAGTTTTCTATCCTCAATTAGTTTGCCAGTTTTCCATTTGTTATTCATTGAAAATGATTTAGTTTTTGTTGATGATTATTTTCACAAATCATTTCTCTGTTAAGGGTTTGTATATGCACATATGTCTTTTATTTTCCAAAACCCTTATTAGTATTGGCTTTACCAATATAGTTTCATATTTGGTTATTTATATGTGAATATGGAGTTAAGGGTTGTTGTTTTCATACATAAACTAAACCCTGGTCAAGGGTTTCTCTCTATGGGTTTTAAAATATTTTTATATCACAAGTTAAAAAATTCTTATGTCTTTCCATGTCGGTTTTGTTTTGTCTTTATAACTCACGTATATGTTTTAGTTTATTCCGACCATTATACTTTGTGTAACTAGAGTCAAATTTAGGTTTTTTATCCTATTATGTAACACTATATCGATGTAGTTTGTAAACCAATATTGAGTCTTTGAAGGGTTTGTTTAAACACATTGTGTTAAGGATGAAATTAAGACAGTTTTCATAATTTCTATTTGAAGATTATTTGTTAAAGATATTATTCATTTTTCCCTAGTTTGATTGTGGCTTTGAGTTTGATCAAAATTATTGTGTTCATTTGATGAAAAGAGAAGCATTGTCATATTCATTGATGCATATCCTTGCTTTGTTAAGGAAAATAGTTTTTGTTTAGTTTGAAAAGAAGATGATCATTTAGTTTTGATTAGTATGACAGTTTCATTTCAATTAAAAAATAAAGGTCATTATATATGTTACTTTGATGAACTTAACAATGTACAATCCAAAGAAAAATAGATAGAGGCAAAGGGGTTTATTGAGATACATTTCAGAGATTAAATGCAATGTATTGATTTCAATATACATAATTGATAGAGTGTTAAATCTGAAGAATACATAGAATATATTGTTGTATATAGAATATAAAATATATGCAATGATATAGTGTGTTCATTCTTACATCAGTGAAACACTTGTGTTATTGAAAGAAATAGAGTTACTACTCTATGTTGTTTTGTAAAGAATTTGAAAAGAGTAAAATCTAGTGAGAAATATAGTCAATGACACAATTTAGCCAGTGATCCATTTGTAAAAGCAATTTTTCAAATAAGCTAGTGAGGCACTTCTTCTAGTGGTTTTATTCTCCAAAGGGTTTCTACTTACAACAAATAGTCGTATCAAATTTTTATGCATTTAATTTTGTTTTACAATTCATTTATTTATAGTTTACATTGTATGATCAAGATTTTAAAAGATTTTGGGAATGAAATGTTATGTATGAACACCTCTCCTCCCCCCTCCATAGTGTTCATTGTACTCCTATAGTCCTATCTACTATAGAGGCCAAATATACTTAGAAAAAGAAGAAGCTTTAAAGGAATAACTTGGCTATGGGAAATTCTTTCACTACTCAAGAAACATTAGGTAGACTACATTGTGACAATCAAATTGTCATTTCTATGTCCAAGAATCCAGTGATTCATGCTTGAAGAAAAATATATAGAGGTTTATCACAATTAAATTAGGCATCTCATCCAACAACATGTGATTTATCTTCAATATTGCAAGATAGAAGATCAACTAGTTGTTACTCTTACTGGGACATTATGTGAGACTATCTTTGTATTTCTAAGAAATCTTTTAAGATTACGAAAAGTCACATGACTATTTTGTATTTTTCATTCAAGAGGGATTGTAGTGAATTCTTACAATTGTATTAGGGAATAAGTGATTGTACGCACATACCTAACAAGACTCTAGACCTAGACCTATCCCTTTTTAGATTATAGAGGATATTTAGAATAGTTGGTATAATTAATTTAGAGAGGATGTTAGAATAAATTAATAATTCTTACTACCATGGATTTGTAGACATTGTTAGCATAGACAAAGAGATGTTTTCAAATATCCATGAAGTTCATGTGCAGTTGCCTTATACCGTTAATCATAATTTAGTATGATCCAACTCTCTATTATACTTGTAAATTTATTATACAATTTGCCTTTAAATAAAAGGACGTGGCTAAGCTCCCTACAAAATGCACACTTGACCAAATTTAAAAAAAAAAACAGAAAATACAACAGATTTTCATGAAATTTTCAAAATCTTTTCTTTATGATCTGCATATATTGTGGTAAAAAACTGCAAAAAAAATTATAAAAAAATTGTTATGTATTTACGAATCTTAAAAAAAAATTAACTTTTTTTTTTTTTTTTTTTTTTTTGTCTTTGATAATTTTTTTTGTAGGAAGCTTGGCCGCTACCTAGATAAAAGACTTGGACCTCACAGTTCAGTGCTCAATTTAAGTGTCCTTGTAAGATATCCAAATCTCACAAAAGCGAGGACTTGTTTCAGAAACACTTATCAAATCCACACTCAAACGTGTGAGTACTTACCTCAATCAATGGCACCCCACTAGCTGTCTGAAAAGGAATTAAAGAAAGCTTTTTAAGCAGATAAAAAAAGGAGGGAAGCGCACCCACGATAAAGATGAGAATTCAGTATTAATTTTAGAAACGATATGATTACTAGATAGAGAAGCAAGACTTGTTTTACAAGTAGAGGAATCTAGGTCATCAACGTTAACGATATTTGTAGATATAATAATACGCCACGCCTTCAGGACCACATAATTTGCTATTTGCAAGGTAGTACAATAATTTGCTATTTGCAAGGTAGTACAATAATTTGCTAGATGTATTCAGTCAAAGACGTCATCTACAATGGTCTTTTTCAGGGAGGCAAACCAAAGCACATTTAGGTATTGCACGCCTTCAAAAACTGTGAAAGTGAGACCCTGATTCGATTTATAGTACAGCTTGTATACACTTTGATGGAATTATAGCACTAAATAACATGTGTTCTTATCCTTTCTATCCATGTTTCAGAGTTGATTTTGATGTATATTCTTTAAGAAAGAAACTAAGTCGAGGGAAAAAAAAGTGTCCTACGTTGGCCACCTTATAACTCACGTGTGATTTTGGTGGAACCAGGAAAGACATTTAACCGTCTCCCTAATTAAATATATAAAGTTTTCCACATTCTTTGTTTAAGTCTTCCTTTTTGAAAGAAGTAAAAACAAAACCTAGAAAGTTTCACTGGAGAGAATCTTTTAAAAAATGCTGGCTTTAGGGAAGCTTTTGTTGCTTGTTAAAACGGTGCCAAAGACAGCGGACAACAGTATATCCACCGCCCCTTTCACAAATTGTACTGTACAAAATTGTGATGATTCTTTAAATTTAAGTTTAAAAAATTATTGAAAATGGGTGCATAGTCTATGTTTGTAGTTTTTCAAGGTTGAGAGCCAAGAATTTGGAGTATTCATTTTGTTAGAGTTGTTGTGATACAGATTCTACTTCATTTCTAATATAATATTTTTAGAGGTTCTAATCTTGGTGTAGGGTATAATCGAGGAACATATCATTACATTCATCAATTGTTATGATTCTATTAAATTGTAATCTTTTGTTAGTTGTATTTACTAATGGGCATGTGTGTCCTAAATATTTCATAAGCTTATTTTTAAAATAAATATATTAAAGTAGATAAGATAACAATTAAGTCAAACTATTAATTGGGAAGAGTTCTAAATTTAATATTGTGTCAAGATGAGTCAAGGATATTAGGCTTGCTCCAACTATAAGGAAGTTGTTGGTTGTCTATATCTAGCTCCCAACCTATAATGATATATTTTTCATGAACTTATTCACCTTTTGGTTGTTAATCTCATTCTTGGTGGGAGAAATTGGTAAAGTGGGCAAAATTTTCAACGTCTATCCAACTACAACAACTACAATAACATGGATAAGATGAGACACAAGGAAGATAAGAATACAAAGACAAACTATAACATTATGTCCTTGTGATCTACATTAATGTCCATGTAAACATCATTAAGGAGGATATTAAGTCTTGTTCAAGGAAGAGTTGGTGGAACTCTATCAACCTTTCACTAAGCACTATCCAATACATTTCATAATTGTATGTTTAAGATAAATATATTAAACTAGATAAAATAACAAATAGGTTAACTTGCTAATTAGGAACATTGTCAATTTAATACTTGGTGAAGGTGGGTCATGGTTATGAGGCTAGCTCAACCATAACCTGAAGTTTTTTTTTTCTAGACCTATCTCTCAACCTCCAATGATGCCTTTTTTATGTTATTTTTTTCTCCTTTTGGCTATTCAATTTCATTCTTTGTTGAAGAAATCAGCAAGGTGAGAATATTTTATAGTGCTTGGTGCAAGAACACCTAGGGTCTTTAGGCTACCCTAGTATAATAGTTTTGGCTTGTAGTGACCTTAGCCAAGTCACTGGTCTAATAAGGACTATGAAGAGTCCCTAGTGTGAGTGTGGAGTTTTAAAAATTCCTAGGAAGGTTGGTTGGAGTCATGAAAGGCCTTTACTAGGTTTGGTTGACTCTTAAGTTTTCTTTGTTTTATGGCCAAACTGCCATGCTTGCTAGTCAAAGTCTAGGTTGACCTTCTAAAATAAGGAAATATGGAAGGAAAAAGGTCTTAGAAGGTTTGAGTCACCATTGAGGTCATTTAAGACTCATTGGATTGGACTAAACAAGTTTGACAAGAAAGTTGTAAAAGTTGTCAATGACAACTTTACAATTTTGCAAAGTTTTCATGACAACATTTGGTCAAAATGCCTCTCAAAGGCTAGAAGTAGTTAGTGTTGCATAATGGTCAACGCTCCCCTCAGGATTTGTGATATGGCTTCACTGCCTCCTATGTCTTCTATAAGTCTAGTGGTTGTATCAGTCATTAATATGTCGATCTTTTGGTGCAACAATAACCACTAGTTGTAACAAGTGGTATCAGAGCTTGGTCATAGGTTCAAATCCCCTTGAGTAGTGCTGAGAGGGAGATTGTTGGCATAATGGTCTATACTCCCCTCGAGATTCATGACATGGCCTAACCGCCTTCTGTGTCTTCTATAAGTCTAGTGGTCGTATCGGTCATTAACAGGTTGATCTTTTGGTGCAACAACAACCACTACTTGTAATAGTTAGGGATTATTTTGATCGGTTGTGTTTGGTCTCCCTCCACTACTTAAGTTTTTTTCTGACCAAGGATCAAGTTTGGCATTTTTCTAATCTTTTTGTTTAAGTTAATTAATTACTGGTGTACTTTGCAACTCGATGACAATGCTAAGACCTTCGTTATTCCTAAGCTATGGGTTGAACCTAAGCCTAGCTTTGCATGTGTTAATACTCCATTATTTATAGTTTCTTTGTGTACAATTTCTTAGTAGTTAGGTTGTCTTCTTTTGTTTCTTTTAAAAGTTCTCCTCTGAGACTAGTTCAATAGTTCAACCAGAGTTAAGGACACTAAAATGGCTCTAGCATGAAAATCTGTGGACGGAGTTGTACGACCCTTTGGAATATGCTAGAGCATTGTGTATATATTGTATATGTTAGAGTAAAGTATTCATTATGTTAATTAATATTTACTCCCTTCTTAAGATGTCAACTCTTTTTCTTTAGTTGTTTATATTTAAACACACATGCACGAGATGTTTTAAACTCATGCACTAGTTGTTTTAAATATAAACTTGCATGCATTAGTCTTGTAATAATTTAACTAATTATTACATGCACTAGGGTTTTCCTTTCAAGGCTTTTGATCTCCTTTATAAGGATGATCCATTGTACATTTAATTCATTCATTATTTGAGGATATTTTGTTCTTCATATTTTTGAGTCAAACCCTTGCCCTCTTCTTGTCTCCACTTCCTTGTAACAAGTTTTTGTATGCAGGTGATCTTCGGGTTTTGTGGATTTGTATTGCTCAAATCCTATATTATATATAAAGTTTTATGGTCATGCATATAGGGGAGCTATTTTATTAATCAAGCCCTAGGCGAGCTAGTGGATGCTTGGTTAGAGAGCTTGACTATAACCAACAAAGGATAGAAGGCTTCAGGGATTGAAATGATTAATTCAAGAGTGGGGAAGCAGAGAATATGTGTTAAAGAACCAATCCTAAGAAGGAGAGACCATGAGAAATCTGATGAAGGGTGGAAAAGATAATTTTTCAATGTGAATCAGAGAAATCTAATTAGGCCTAGAAAGTAAGCGTGGAAGTAGGGAGGTACTGTACAGAATCCTTGAGGATTCAAGACCCTAAAAAGCATCAAGAACTCTGAAAAGGGTATCAGAATATCAAGTTTATTCTGACACTTGTGTGGAAAGTTTGGAAGTTATAGGCTGGAAAGAGGGTTGGAAGACCTAGTTAGGCCTAATAGGGGCTTATATCCTTGTAGCCCTATTTTGATGAGATCGACTATGGCATGGAAAATATTGAAGACCATAGTAACATCAATCAAACCAAAATGAAAGATCAAGAAGACTTCTATCCTAATTTGCATTGAAGTTTCAATTTTTCTGTAAGGTATTGCACTTCAAGAATGAAGTTCATGTAGAAGCATATGCAAGAAGAGTTGAATACTTGAATTGGTAGAGAGGTCAATAGGAGTGAGCTGATCTTTAGGAATCCCTCAAAGAAGTAGGGTCTTGGGTAACCCTAACTATGCCAAGAGAAGGACCTAGAACAAGTCCTAGATGAATTAGGACAATTGGTGAGATCTCCCTATCAAATTGGTATTAGAGCTACAAAATATTTTGGATAAGAGATAGTGTATGTTAGAAGGGGAAAGTACATCAGTGGGAGAATCCACCATGGTGAAAATTTTTGAATTGGCAACGGAAGTGGTAGAACAAAAGGAGATAAATAGGCTCCTTGAAGAAGCCCTAGAGGATGTGAAGGATAAACTTGAGGAAGTTGCAGAGGCAGCTGATAAAATGAAAGAGAAGCTAGAAATAGATGATGACAAAGGTAAAGTAGTAGATAAAGATGACTATATAATTGAACCTAATCCTATAATGCAAGAAGAACCATTTCTTAAAGCCATCAAGACATTGGGTGGTAAATAACTTGAGGGGATAGCCTTGTTCACTGGAAATATGGATTTAGAATTAGTGATGGAATGGATTTAAGGGATGGAGAATCAGTTCAAATGTGAAGGTGTCTCAGAAGCATAGAAGGTGAAAGTTTCCAAGGGAAGACTCAGAGAACCAGCCATAACTTGGTGGAAATTCCTCCAAGAAGAGAGAGAAATAGAAGGGAAAAGACCAATAGCCAATTCGAGGGTTATGGTAACAAAAATTGATAATCACTTACCAGAGGATCATGAGATCCAAATGCATAAGAAAAAGAAAAGTCTTAGACAGAAAGAAAAAGATGTGGACTCTTATATCAAGGAATTTCAAAAACTTTTCTTAAGATCCAAGGTCGAAGAAGAAGAAAGTATTAGAGTGGCTAGATACCTAGGTGGATTCAGATGGAGTATCCAAGAAGAGATTATTTTGTGGACTCTACTACTATTCACAACTGTTTTGAATGATCACTTAAGGTGGAAGAGAAAGAAAAAAATAAACAAGCATATAATCCTAGGGGTAGAGGAACATGAAGAGACTATAGAGGACATAGGGGTGGATATGGTGGAAGGAGTAGTGAACCAAGGAGCAAAGGAGATTCCAAGTTGGTTGAACAAAGTACTGGGCCAAGTAGAAGAGGTCATTATGGTAGAGGAAGAGGATTCCAAGGAGGTGGAAGAGGAAGATCAAGTAATTTCACCAGAGGTTCACATTTTGCAACTATGAAATGTTACAATTGTGGTCAACTAGACCACCCTGCCTATAGATGTCCTGACAAAGCTTCAAGTTCACAAAAGAGAAGAAGATAGCCTATGCACAAGAAGAGGTGAGTAGTTTCAAGTCACTGAAGGTTATTTTAGATTTAGAGCATGGTTAGAACCTCATATTTCAGAGGGTCCTACTTAAGGAATAAGTTAAAGAAGAACCTAAGAAAAGGAGGGCTCTATTTAGGGTCAAATGTAAGATACTTGGAAAAGTGTGCAAGGTCATCATTGATTCGGGTTCAACTGATAATATCATTTCAAAGGAGGCAGTCCAAAACTTGAAGCTTGTTAGAATAATTCATACTCATCCTTACAAGGTTACTTGGCTAAATAGGGGACAAAATGTCCTAGTGAATGAACATGTATGGGTGGAGTTTTTGATTGGAGGATACCAAGACAAAATGCTTTGTGACATCCTATCAATGCATGCTTTCCACTTGCTATTGGGAAGACCATGGCACTATGACTGAGATGCAGTCTACCATGGAAAGAAGAAAATGTACACCTTCAAGAAAGATGGGGTTACTTATAAGATCCAATCACTTATGGAGGAAGGAGCTACAACTTCAGGGAACTCAAATGTACATTTGATGAGTGGTAAGGAGTTCTTGCATGAAGTCAAGGATGAGGAAGGAATTGGACTATCTATAGTAATCAAACCCAAGGAGGAGATCAATTCTCAACACACCACTATACCAAAAGAAGTACAACACCTATTGGATAAGTTTAGAGACATTATTAGTGATGGAACACCAGCTAGTCTTCCTCCTCAAAGAGGAATCAACCACCAAATAGATTTTATACTAGGAGCCTCTTTGCCCAACAAAGAAGCATACAAGATGACCCTAGACTAGAATAAGGAAATTGAAAGGTATATCCAAGAGTTACTTGATCAAGGGTTCTTTAGAAGGATCATTAGCCCATGTGCGGTTCTAGTGGTCTTGGCACTGAAGAAGGGAGGTAAATGGAGATTATGTATTGATTCAAGGGAAATCAATATGATAACTATTAGATATAGGTTTCCAATCCCTAGAATAGAAGACCTTATGGATTGTCTTGGGGGGTCTAGACACTTCACCAAAATAGACCTCAAGAGTGGGTATCACCAAATTAGGATGAAAGAGGGGGATGAATGGAAGTCAAATTTTAAAACTATAGAGGGTCTTTATGAATGGTTAATTATGCATGTTGGGCTCACAAATGCACCTAGTACATTCATGAGGTTAATGAATGAAGTCCTAAAAGATTACATAGGTATGTTTGTGGCGGTATACTTATTTGATATCCTCAAATTTAGTAAGACCAAGGAGGAACATATGAAGCACTTAAAAGTTTTCTTGAAAATGTTACATGAGGAGAAACTAGATATTAACCTAGAGAAGAGTGAATTCCTAAAACAAGAGTTAATCTACCTAGGCTTTGTTTTATCCCAAGGTGACCTTGAGATGGACCCAAGAAAATTTGAAGCCATTCTAAGTTTGTCCACTCCTAAAATAGGGACATAAGTGAGGAGCTTCAATGGGTTAGCTCAGTTCTGTAGGAAGTTCATAAGGGGCTTTAATGAGATATGTGCACCCTTACTTGATAAAATCAAAGGAAGATTCAAAACCAAGTTCACATGGACCAAGGTAGCTCAAGAAGGATTTGAGAAACTAAAATAGATAGTGGAAACACATCCCATTCTGGTCCTACCAAGCTTTGAAAAAATCTTTATAGTGGAATGTGATGCAAGCAACATAGTAGTGGGAGAAGTCCTTAATCAAGAAGGAAGACCGGTTGCATTTTTCAGTGAGAGATTGAATGAGGCAAAGGAAAGGTACTCTTCATATGATTTGGAACTTTATGCATTAATTTATGCACTCAAGAAATGGAGGCACTACCTATTGCCCAAGGAGTTTGTGATCTATACTAATAACCAAGCACTGAGTTATATCAATACACAAGAAAAGCTAAGTCATAGGCACATCAAGTGGATGGAGTTTCTCCAGGCATATACCTTTACTATTAAGCACAAAAAGGGTCTAAATAAAAAGGTAGAAGATGCTCTTAGCCAAAGTTTGTTGTCTGTCCAAGAAATCTAGCTTCAAAGAATTGGTCTAGAGAGATTTAAAGAACTCTACAAAGAGGATGAAGACTTCTCAAAGGCATATAAGGTATGTGATGAATTTGAGAATCACTTTCATAGTGATTTTGTTGGTCCTACACTTTACAAAATGGCTTTTTATTTAAGGGTAACTCGTTATGTGTACCTAAGGGATCAATGAGGGAGAATCTTATACAAGAGAAACACATTGGGAGCCTTACTGGACACTTTGGCTTGAACAAGACATTGGACTTAGTGAAAATGTTTTATTATTGGCTTAAAATGCCAAGGGACGTTAGGAGATATGTTGAGTAATGTATAGTATGCCAAAATGCTAAATGCACATCTTCCAATGCAAGGTTATATCAACCTTTGCTAATCCCAAATAGGCAATGTGAGTGTCTTATTATGTATTTCATAGTGGGCTCATCAAGGACAACTACTAGTTTTGAGAGTGTCTTTGTGGTGGTTGATAGATTTAGTACTTGATGAGGCACTTTATACCATGAAAAAACAAAAATGATGCCAGCTATATGGCCCATATTTTCTTCAAGGAAGTGGTAAGGATTTATGGCCTACCAATTAGGATTGTGTCAGATAGGGATGTGAAGTTTATGGGGCACTTTTGGAAGACCCTATGGAAGAGACTGGGTACAAACCTTACTTTTGGTTCAGCTTATCATCCTCAAACGGATGGTCAAACATAGGTGATAAATAGAGTGTTAGGGAACCTCTTGAGATGTCTCACAAAGGAATATGGACAAATGTGGGAAAAAGTATTATCACAAGCTGAGGTTTCTTATAATGACAACACCAAAAGGTCCACCGAAAAGAGACCATTTGAGGTGGTGTATGGTATGAACCCAAGAGGTGTGTGTGAACTCAGGGTGTTAGGAAATCAAGGAGGAGTTAGTGGTCATGCAGATGACTTTTCTCAATCTATGTAAGAAGTTCATGAGTAGGTGAGAAGAACATTGGTGATAGCCAATCAAAAGTTGAAGACTAGAATGGATGAAAGAAGAAAGAATTTACAATTTGAAGTAGGAGATTGGGTGATGGCACTTCTTAACAAGGCTAGAATCCAAAAAGGAATAACTAAAAAACTATAGATGATAAGGGTGGGACCATGTAAAGTCTTAGCTAAGTATGGTCCCAATGCATACAAGATAGGGCTACCCAAGGAACTGGCCATATCTCCAGTTTTTAATATCGAAGATCTAATTAGATACAAAGGACCTGATGTCAAAGAAGAGGAACAAAGTATAGATGTTAGTACTGATGTAAAAGACCTTCAGTTACATGTACCAAGAAAGCCTCAAGCTGAGAAAGTCCTAGACTCAAGAGTTAAGAAACAAACCCAACATGTGGTGTCTACATGGAGTACCTCATCAAATGGAAAGACTAGCCCGAATCAAAAGCTACTTGGATAGTAGATAAAAACTTAAAAAATATGGGTATATATGTAAAACTTCTATCCCCTAATCATTCTTAATGTTTTGTTGCAGGAGGAGAATTGTGCAAGAGCACCTAGGGTCTTTAGGCTACCTTAGTCTAATAGTTTTGGCTTGTAGTGACCTTATCCAAGTGACTGGTCTAATAAAGACTATGAAGAGTCCCTAGTGTGAGTTTTGAGTTTTAAAAAGTCCTATGAAGGTTGGTTGGAGTCATGAAAGGCCTTTACTAGGTTTGGTTGAGTCTTAAGTTTTCTTTGTTTTATGGCCAAACTGCCATGCTAGCTGGTCAAAGTCTAGGTTGACCTTCTAAAATAAGGAAATAGGGAAGGAAAAAGGTCTTAGAAGTTTTGAGCCACCATTTAGGTCATTTAAGACTCATTGGATTGGACTAAACAAGTTTGACAAGAAACTTGTAAAAGTTGTCAATGACAACTTTGCAATTTCATAAAGTTTTCAGGACAACATTTAGTCAAAATTCCTCTTGAAGGCTAGAAGTAGTTAGAGATCATTTTGATCAGTTGTGTTCTCTCTCCCTACACTACTTAAGTGTTTTTACGACCAAGGATCAAGGTTGGAATTTTCATAATATTTTTGTTTAAGTTAATTAATTACTGGTGTGCTCTACAACTCGGTGATAGTGCTAAGAGCTCGGTTATTCCTAAGCTATGGATTCAACCCAATCCTATCTTTGCATGTGTTAATACCACATTTTTTATAGTTTCTTTGTGTACATTTGGTTAGTAGTTAGGTTCTCTTCTTTTGTTTCTTTTAAAAGTTCTCCTTTGAGACCACTTCATTGGCTCAACTAGAGTTGAGGACACTAAAATGGCTCTAGCATGAAAATACATGGAGGGAATTATATGACCCTTTGGAATATTCTAGAGAATTGTGTATATATTTTAATTATTTTTTTTAATGGTCAGGCATGTAGGGGGGCTATTTTATTGATCAACCCTTAGGCGAGCCAGTGCATGCCTAGTTAGAGAGCTTGACTATAACTAGTGAAGGATAGAAGGCTTTGGGGATTGAAAGGATCAATTCAAGAGTGGGGAAGTAAAGAATATGTGTCAAAGAACCAATCCTAAGAAGGAGAGACCATGATCAATCCAATGAAGGGTGGAAAAGCTGATTGTTCACTGTGAATCAGAGAAAGCTAATTAGGCCTAAAAAGTAGGCATGGATGTAGGGAGGTACTATACGAAATCCTTGAGGATTTAAGACTTTGAAAATAATCAAGAACCCTGAAAAGGGTATCATTATATCAAGTTTATTCTGACACTTGTGTGGAAAGTTTGGAAGTTATAGGCTGGAAAGAGGGTTGGAAGACCTAGTTAGGCCTAATAGAGGTTTATAGCCTTGTAGCCATGTTTTGATGAAATCAAATATGGTATGGGAAAGATTGAAGACCATAGTAACCTCAATCCAACCAAAATGAAAGATCAAGAAGACTTCTATCCTAATTTGCATTGAAGTTTCAATTTCTTAGTATGGTGTTGGACTTCAAGAATGAAGTTCATGTAGGAGCATATGCAAGAAGAGTTGAATACTTGAATTGGTAGAGACGTCAAGAAGATTGATGTAATATGTAGTAATTGCTCAAAGAAGTAGGGTCTTGGGTAACCCTAACTAGGGCAGGAGAAGGACCTAGAACAAATCCTAGGTGAATTAGGATAAGTGGTGAGACCTCCCTATCAGTGCCTAACTATGTAGAACTGATATCATAAGAATATGGTAATATAAAGTGGATGAGAATATAAAGACTAAATATAATGCTATGTCCCTAAGATCTAAATTTAGTTTTGTAAAAATCATGAAAATAGTGCTAATTTGCATGATGACTATGTCTACATAAATATCATCAAGGAAGGAATTGAGCCTGGTTCAGGAGAGAGTTTGTTAGAACTGTAGCAATCATTCAATGTGTAGTATCCCAATGGCCATTGAGGAAATTATCATTAACTTTCACTTATATATGTAGATGAAATATTAGAGTAGTTCATGGACTTATATCATACATATAGAAATGAATATCAACAAAAGTTTCTAAACTAAGGCAAACTCCTATATTTCTAAATTTATTTAGGTAATAAATTCCTTTGAATGCATGTTGTATACAAGTGGTATTTGTGTGAATTATAGTTCAGTCCCTCAATAAAATTGTATGATATAAAAGGGTCTCTCATCTTAAAAAATTATCAAGTGATGGATCTAGTTCAAAGAAAAGTAGGTTTTATGAAAAAGATTTGATATTTTCCACGTTTTTATAGAAAGGAAGGATTGAAAAATCCCAAAGAAAGCAATATAAAGACAATATGGTAGATAATTCAACAAAAAAGAGAGCTTTAACTAAGGAGAGGTTGACTAAATAATCAAGGATTTGTATCTTAATGAGCTAGCTATAGACCAAAAGCTCATTTATCATTGTGACTTTATACCACATACGAATGAAAGTAGAACCAATGATATATCCTTTTCAAAATTCATAATAATGAAATAGAGATTATGTTCTCATTTCCAAATTTTCCATGACATTTTTAAACTCCTCATGAAAATCACTATAATTTCTTGTAATACTCTTTAGAAACTAAATTCAAGAATAGTCTGGAAGTATTCAATTTCTTAAATAGTGACTCTAGATTTTAAATTGACATTAGGTGAACATAAATAATTTAAAAAAATCCTAATGATCCTTCAATAAAGATGAAAAGGAATTTTAATAGCTATGCTAAAAAAATTAGAGCACGAACCCAATAAAATATTGGCAACATGTATATCTTATCATGTAATTATAAGACAACACCAACAAATGAATGTATTGATAAATAATCTATTATAAAATTATTTTTTACAACTCATTATTTGGTGACTTCCCAAATGCTTCGGAATGATGTTGATCACAAATGTGCACTAAATATTAATGAGTTCCTTCATGATATGTAAATAAATAAAAGTTCATATATTTGCACATTTTATGACTACACAAAAAAAAGAATAAATATAGTGATAAATCAATGTTTTATAGTATTATCTTACCCTATACATATTATTACAATCAACACATAAAAGTAAACCTTTAAGATAAATATTAATGATACCAAGATGCATGCATTATGAAGAAGATGGGGAAAATACTAGGAAAACATAAATGAAAATTATTTCAATATTTAGAGGAAGTGCATAAAAGATCTCCTTGGTTTATTTGAATTGTTTGATAAAAGGATTTCATGAACACCTCACAAGATGGATATTCAACATGGGTAGTAGTAATAACTTTAGAATAAACCTTGAATCTTACAACAATACGATGTGATTTTGTGATGTATAATACAAAATGTTGGAGAATACTAAAATTTTAAATGGATGCTAATAGATCTACTTGAATATTTTCATCAATAAATAATCTTATGAGAAAAAAATATCCATAGCTATACTATTTGTTTCATTAAATACTTGATATATTAGCTAACAAAGACATATCAAATAATTGGAGACCCCATTTGAAATTATCCTCATCACGTGAGTATAAAGATATAGTAATTATTAAACTGACAATTGACTAAGTTAGGTAGAATTTGGAAGAGTAATACCAAGAAAATATTATATGAAATGACATGATTAAATAAAAAATCAAATCAATTAACAACTAATACACAAAGTGTAGACAAAAAATATATATGCCTACTCTATGAAACAAAAACAACACAAATTAAGGTGGTTGATGATCATAAATTATGATGAAATAAAAAAGTCAACATAAATATTTAGATGAAACACAAAAATTGGGACTTTAATCCTAAACCCTATAACATAAAATGGAAAATGAAATTTTATTGTGGTCACATAATTGTATAAATTTAGTTTTGAAAAAAATAGAACTTTTTAGCATTATGTATCCCATGTTTCATCCCTTGAAACACAATAATAAGGTTACCAAGGATATGAATATATTTTACTAATTAAACTTTCTTAGTTAAAATGATGAGAGGAAGTAGATTATGTAGTTTATGAGAAAGGGACTTAGAAATGGTTTTATAGAAGACATTAAGAATGGAAACTAACCTCCATCTACACAATTCCTCAAAATATCTTTATTTATATGTGCATTTTTTAATAACTTTATTGATAATATTGTGTAAGGAACTTCAATTATGGCATTTTAGGTAAAATTCAAAATGTTCAAATTTATAGAAATTTCGTATTGAATTGTAAGGTAGGGGTGACCCCACAATAATGGGTTACACTTTTTTAGAGATGCTGATTTTTACTGAAATAACACATTTTTAATAAAATATGATGATTTAAGCCTTGAGAGATTCCATTTGAAGGATTTAATTATACATGGTTAGCTCAAAGCCTCTTAAATAAAAAAAGCATTGATATAACATCTATACTCCTCATTCGTACCTACAATGGAGTCTCCTTCGCACCTACTAAAATGGTGACAAAAAGTCACTTCGACTTTATCTTTTGGCAAATCAAAAGAATCCATTTGAAAAACCTATCTATATAGTAAGGTACTACTAAAAATTTTTTTTTAGATGATTATAATGTTAATATATATTAATTTTATTATGACTTTGTATTTTTAATTTTACTAAACATATATATTTCACCATATGTCTACCTCTATGTTTGACGCTTATGGAAAAATAGTAAATGAGAGAAAAAAATTCTGAAAATATCTATCCTAGGTATTGAAGTCTTCTTTCTATCAAAAAAATAAAAATGAAATTGGACAAATACACGATAAGTTATAAGCTACATAGTCAAGGCATGTCAAAATTATAGTTCAGTCAACTCCAAATGTTAATAAACTATGAAATAATAATGATAATGTTGTCAAACCAATTGCATGTCCTCCGTATGGATGTTACAAAACTAAATTAGAAAGAATCACATTGATATCTATTTTAGAAAAAAAAGTTATGGATGTTACCAATTTTTGTGGGAGAAAGAAAAAACCATTCAAATCAATAGATATAGATATAGATATAGATATAGATATAGATATAGATATAGATATATATAGATATATAGATATATAGATATATATATATATATATATATATATATATATATATATATATATATATATATATATATATATATATATATATATATATATATATATATATATATATATATATATATATATATATATATATATATATATATATATAAAATCTAGACAGAAAATTCTAAAAGACTCTAATTTACTTCATCTTCTGATTTCAAATGGTTTAACGACAATATGCATTTGAATTTGATATTTTTTTCAAAATGTAGAGTTCTGTGTCCGTTTAGGCAAAAAAGTGTAACCCACTATTGTGGGTTCACCCGTAGAAAATAGAATATTATCAACAATTTCGTGTTTTAGATCTATTAAATAATCTGACTAAGCATGTAAATTTTAGTAAATAAATGATTATATGAGGAATTAGAAATTTAAAAAAAAAAAACATAAAATTATACACAAAACCATTTGTACATGGAGAAACCAATTATAAGAACAATTTAGCATTGAAGATAATAAAAATTGTATTCATCATCAAGAAAGTACATGAAAATGCATATGTGTGCCTCTAATATGATATGATAAGTGCATCTATAGAAAATTAGGAGTGCATTGCTGCATATGCCAATATTTGTGAAAATATGAAATCTACAATCATAAATGATTTCTAATGCAATCATGAATGGAGAATGTAATTAAGAACTATGCAATAAAGTATTAAAATCGAGAAACTCATAGTTTCATTGTGGAAAAAATGGGCATGGAAGAGGGAATGATGTGATATTATTGATCTGTGGTAAAACATTTGACTTCCAAAATGGTAGGCCTCAATCGCTTAATTAAAGAAATATGATTATACATTTTTGGTGATATTACAATAAAATTCTATTTCCTTAGTGTAGCTATCTATTTCACTCTCTTATATCTTCATGAATTTCACATTGCTTAAAAATTGTTGGTTAATTACATCTATATATATCATTACAAATACTTGTACATGATACTACTCAAATATAGCGTAGCATAAAAATTAATGTCTTAATTAAGTGTGTGCTTAGCTAATAATTAGGAAGAATGTTATAGATCAAATGAACTAATGTAATGTTGTCAAATAGTAATGATCATGACAAGATGATGTTGACAAATTAGGACGGGGGGGGGGGGGGGGGGGGGGGGGTGATTTGAATGAGTTGTCCATAAATTATAACTTTAAAAATCTTTAAATAGTTCCACCATACTTACGTTAAAAAATTAATCCTTGAGATTTATGAATATGTAAAGGACATAAAAAAATAAACACCCGATTTATGAGAAAAACCCTATAAAAGGAAAAAATGGAGAAGATTATTCTCAAATATATGAACATCGAAAAACGTGAATTACAAGAAAGGATCACTACTAGAGAAACACTACCAAAGGGTTCACTGCCAAAGGGCTCACTATCTATATTAAGAAGGATAAGAGAGAATAAATCCATAACTGATGTAAAACCACAACACAACTAAAAGATTTTTAGTCACCTTTAGATCACAACTTATACTAGGTAACACATTGAAGTCCACACTATTGTGCACCACACTTCACACTTAACACATTGAAGTCCACACTATTTTGCACCAATAACTTTGAAACCATGTCTTCAAAACCAAAATCCCATGCCAACTGAAATAAATGAAGCTACTTGGATATTATCAACTCATTTCCAAACATGCACCATCATAAACCATTATGCGAAGAAATGTGAAGCATGCATGTCATAGATATAATACTATCAACAACTGTCACACTTAGAAAAATACCAAATTCACTACACTTTGTTCTGAACCACAAAATATTGAATTCAAAAAAATTAAACTATACTAGACAATATATCTAAAATTCACCATTAGATCTAAAACATACAAAACATAAATAGAAAATCCACATCACCACTACACAAAAATGTGTTAACATCAATGAAAACAAAACCACAATAACCATACTGAATCATTTCTTGTCTAACTCACTCAATCTTCTCAATATTACAATACAATGTAAGAAATGATGATATGTCTCTAAGCTATGAATCTGAAGTATATATGCCCCGAGAAACAATTTTTTGTTGCATTGAATCAATTTAGGACATGCATGTGTTATTTCCAAGGTCATTATAAATAACATATGATGATGGAGATTGAGATTGTGTCTCAATGTGAAAAGTGTATTTACAAAGAGACAAGTGTCATATCCATCAAGTATAAAATAATTTTGATATACTCAAACATCTCAAAAGTACCAAAATCATATAGTATACAATTTGTATGTACAAGAGAAATGGAGAGACATGAGGATCTTCATAGATCTTCCAAAGAAAAGTTAAAATTGTGGGGAGACAATCAATCTCTAAAAAAGTACACATAGTTTCATCACTAATACTAGTTTTAGTCACTCCTACAACATAATCATTAATGATCCACCAAGAATTATTATCCCTCTTTAAGAGTAGTTGAGGGATGAGTCCATATAGATAACATAAAACTTAAAGTTAGAACAGATGTTTCAAGATTCCCTTTTTACCAAGATTGATTATTACCATTAGCAAACTGATAATAAAGGATGAAGAAAAATCCATGATACCTCATCAACTAGAAATAATTTGAATGTAAAAACATCAATAAATTTTGAAAAAATAAAATAAATCCCTCTCCTACAAGTAGATCCTGTGTAGGTGTCAAATTGTCCAAGTGATCAACTAGTTAGTTAAAGCATTGTAAAAATATGAACAAAATACAGATCAACAAAATTTTAGAAAAGGTGCCTGTATATATTTGAAAAACTCTAAATTAACATTTTAATTTCACAAGAATCATAAAATTTGGAGAAACTAGGGAAAAGATATGAGCAAGAATTTGAAACCATCTAACATTGAATGAGTGTAGCATAAATATGATGTTGAATCTAATGACACAACTATAACTACTAGATATTTCGTAGAAATACCTTTCCAATAACACTTAATTTTGCAAATTCCAACACCATATAAAAAATTCATGACCTATTTACTAAAACAAGGACAAAAAAAGGGGCCACTTAGTAGCCATTGATGTCATCAATAGAATATTCCTAAAAAATTCTAGTTTCTATAATAGTCAACTTATTGATAGAATATTATATTAATGTTAGAAAGTACTTTGAAATTGTTGGAATAATTTTCTAGAGGTAGCTGCCTAGATTCTTAGTAGTATATGTTGTGTAAATTTTATGGAATGTAAAGGTGCACGTGAAAGGGGACTCAAAATTTAATGCATGCTTTAAGGAGGCACCTAAATCAAGTGTCTCTATAGTGGAGGGGACTCAACATTTAATGCATGCTTTAAGGAGGCACCTAAGTTGTGTGTCTCTATAGTGGAAAGAAGGATAGGGGTGGCGTATGCAATACTAGGGTGTACCATGCATTAATTAATGCATGGGAATTAAAGATTTTTTTTATCCCTTTTAAAAAAAATAATACCCTCCATTTGATTTTTTTTTCCTAGAAAACAATGCAGCTTTTTTTAGAAACACTTATATTTTTGGAAAGAGGAAAAATATAAAAAGTCAAAGAAAATATTTTATTTTTATTTTTCCTTTCTGACCATTAAAAGAACTATTTTTTGGATTTTTTCATAAAAGAAAATACTAAAAATTGGAACTTTTTTCTATTAGGAAGAAAAAATGAAAAACCAAGAAATAAAACATATTGTAGTTGCATGTATATCAAAAATTTCAAGAGCATGGCATTGACCTCAATGCAAGAATTGTGCTACTAATATTTTTTACTTTTTTTTAACTTCTCAAGCATTGGAAAATTGATAGCCAAATATTATTTTTAATGTTTCTTAAATAAAAGAAAAATATCCTCCACATTTTGATTATTTTTGTTACCTTTTTAGAAAAAAAACATCATGGCCTAATTTTTGTAGAAATAAAAAAATTATTTTGTATATAAATTATTAAAAACTATAGACGTTATTTGTTTATTTTTTATTTTTAAACATTAATGGGCCTACTTTTTTTAATTTCCTAGGGCATAAATGTCTAAAAACTAGATTTTTTTATTAGGAGGAAAATTTAAAATCTATTGTACTTGCATGCACATCAAGAATTTCAGCATGACATAGATCCCAATGAAAGAATTGTGCTTCAAAAAAAAATTAAAAAATTCAATGTCTTAGATTTTGGAAAATTGGTAGCCATTCTTTAGATTTTTTTCCATCTTGAACATTATGGTGAGGCTAGGTGGAAACAAACATTTTCTCAATGCTAGATCTCACAAAATTTTGATAGAAATCTTAATAGCTCTAGAGCTCTGATACCATGGAAAATTTGATGGTCTAATGCCACAAGCCTATGAATAATATGCAGGAATAACACTTGTCACAAAATGGAATCTAGAAAGGATAATTTTCTCAAAAACTTAAGAATTTGATAAATTGATACACAAAATAATGTGTTACAAATAAGGGTATGAACCCTTTGAAAAGGATGAATGAAATCCTAGGATAAACCATAAAGCATGATAAAATTATCTAATACCAAGAATCATAATCATAAATAATGAGAAAATTTAAACTAATATTAGCCTAATATAATAAAAGAAACAAGTAGCTAAGTTTAATCTTAGTAAATAAAGTAATTGAAGGATTGAACTAATTAAATAATCTCGAACAATTTCTTTGTAGATTGGAGGGACATAATATAACTTATTAATGATTACAAATGGATTGAAAATTGTAGATCCATATAAAAATTGACCAGATCTAGAAATAAAAATTACAAAAATTCAAAGCCCATGGATGAATATTGCCTAAAAATATTCTATATAGTTTTATTAAATTTCCATGTTCATTCATTCCATATAATTATGTCACAAATTACAAAATTCTATGGCATAGGCTTGTTTTAATTAATATTATTTTCTTGCACATACTCTAAAAGCACCAAAGAGACATTCAATTAAATCAAAACAAGATTCAATAGGATAGACAATATATTATTAAAATTGGCTTATAAAGCCTTTAATTGCTATAGAAAACTAACTAACTTATTCACATGAATAAATTTTAAGAAGCTAACATCAAATTATTTATTAATATAGATATGAAACTAACCTATATTAATGTAAAATTCCAAGATGCCCTACATGAATCTAGGTCATATACTCTAAAAGTTTACATTATCAAATAACATAATTAAAAATACTAGTGGACAATCATGATAATATTTAATCCATAACATATTATGGAAGCTTTAATAGTAGTAGATCAAAGCATAGGTGATTATATAGTAAGAGAGCTAATATATTGTTTATTGTATCCAGTGATTAGCTCTTGTAGCATTTACTAATCTAGGAAGGCCTTTGGCTACTAAATAGGTTAGTCATATCTCTAGCCCCAAATCTATATTTAAATTTTGAAATTCAACAATAAACTAAATTTAAATATTATTATTTCTCTACTCATCTTTCACGTACTCTTCATTATTATGCAATCAATTCCTAGTGTCTCACATTGTAGAAATATGGTCATTTTTTGCCCACTATAGCCCTTGGAGGGTGAGTTTGTTTTATGGAGCATAAAACTTATATAATATATAAAAAATAAAACTTATACTAGGCCCTTGAAAGATCTCCTTAATACTTACATATTACTATATGTTTTGGTTTCAAATCCTTCCATTTGTGATTGAATTAGGTTCTTAAAGCTTGTATTTCACTAGAATGGTAAATGGGTAATATCTTGAGCATATTTAATTAGATTTTATAGTTTGAAAATGTGACTAGGAAAATTATTAATGTACTATGGATTTAATTAGGTGTTTATTTCACTTAGATGAGCAGAGAGAGTTTCTTTTTTATTTGATCACTTATAGGAGCTTGAGTGTTAGCATATAATTGCATTAGAATTCAAATGTATTTATGGGAGTACACATCTCTATGAAACCAATATGATGGTATAGTAGGCTGTTAGATTTAGTTGTTTCAAATTTACAAGTTTATAAGTACGTTTATAGTTTATATTTTAAATGGGATAAACACACAAGGTATCATTTAGTTAAGAATAGAGTTCATATGCATGTGAGACTAGGGATATTATTTAGTTAGAGAAAGGTACAAATAAAATGATGTTGAATATTAATATGTCATGGATATAATATATATAATTAGTATCGGAATAGCATAGTCATGTATGCAATTGATAAGATCTTAAATTATGATATTAAAATAAATAGTCTTATGTATCAATTTTAGGAGCTTGTTCTTATAAAAAATATTCTTGTTGTTTTTGATGAGTGTTGTAATTATGGATTTATTTTTAAAAATAAAATATGGTGTTGATCTAGAGCTTTGATCATGAGAGGGCTATAAGAAATCTTCTTTTTCATTTTAGTTTTTCAGTTAGTAATGTGATGATGTATTTTTATGTTCTATTGGTTTGGGATGTATAAGTAATGAAATTTTGTCTATTGTACAAGCATACAAATGAATAAAATGAAATAGAATTCAAGGGAAAAAAAATTTAGACCATGATCAACTAAAACACATGCAAACATACAATTGAGATTATACAAATCTTTTCTAATTTGTATGAGGGTGCTTGATTTTCCTACATATCAGTAACATTCCTTGAAATGAAAAATTGGTAGAATTTTGATATAGATTTGAATTCTTGGTGGATGATGAAAGATGAATTTCATTTATACATTTGGAGGAGATTTTGAAAACTATCCAAGATTTGATTTGGAACATCTGTTTTGATCGACAATTTGGAAAATTTATGTGAAGGTGTAGCATGTAATGAAGAGTTGTATATCACCTTAATTTATGATTAAATTAATTAATATAATGTAAATATATCTAATTGGTTAGTGAATGGAATTGATTAAGGGATTAACTAAGTGGACAAGAAAAAGAAGGGAGTTTGCATGTTGCATGAATGAATTAAGTGGATTTGATTAAAGAGTGGAACTAATAGTAACATTGAGTTAGCTAACCAAACTAAGCAGTCAACTTAATAAGGTGGAATTAATTAATTTAATTGTTAATTAATTGAGTTATTCATGAACTTGACATGAAAATTAATATTAAAATAAGTTATTGATAGATAATTTGTGGAGATAATTATATAGATGAGTATGGATAATGCATGAAATATATTTTATTAAATGCATACAAAACTTAAGCCAAATTTAATTAAATAACTTAGAAATTATGTTATTAAATTATTAGATTCTAGGTGACAATGTGTATCCTAGCTGATAGGGAGATGATGTATGTGTACTATGTAGAAAATGTACAAATAATTAGTGGATAACATCCTAATATTTGATCAAACAAATCAAGTGATGATTGGATGAATCAATGGTGCAAGTGAATGTGATATTTTCTAGGTGACTACAAGTTTAAATATTAATTCCAAATGTAGGTTTACAAACCAATCAAGTTCACTAAAGGGAGAGAGGAGAAAGTATAATTATCATCATAGAAGTTTACCTTTATATCATGCCCATGTTTTCATCTTATTTGTATATTGATGATGAAAGTTCTAGTAAACACATGTTTCCAAATAAAAGATCCATGTATCATATCATTTCATGATTATGTATCTCCATTATTACATACAAAGTATTTATTCAAGGTAATAGAAGTCCATTCCTCTTTATTAAGAAATCTCCATTTAATATTTACATAAAGCTCGATATATTAGAATCCTTTAGCCTTCTTAATGCAAATCATCTTTTACTTCAGGGTTTATATACATACTACTAAGAACAAATTGCAATAAAATTTTTTCCTTACTTTCAAGACTAAACACAACGTCTCTATATTTTCCATGTATTTAGTAATATTCATAGGCATAACCAATTAGCTCATTTTATAGGGTAATTTGAATATTTCTAGGTTGACTTAAGAAATAACTTTTCAATCCAAAAAGATATTTTAGAAACAAAAGGTGAATAAATCCTTAAGAAGGGGTATCCCAAGGAGGAGGAAGGGAAAACAGATTTGGAAATCCATGATTTTGTCAATTTTGACCAAAGTCACAAGTTCATTTTTAAAAATGGCACTTATAGAGGGTTGCACGTTTTCCATTTTGAGTTACCCTTATAGTTCTAATTACTGGAAAAAATAGGTTATGAAGGGGACCTGAAACCCTTTACAAAGCTAACAAGAAAAGATAGAAAAAGAAGGAAACACAACAAAAAGAGGCAACAACAATGAACTACCCATAGAAGGGCTACAAGGGCACCAGTAGAAGAGACAAAAAAATCCTAGCCTAAACAACTGAATACATAATCCTGACTTTTTCATCAAGAGTCTTCTCCATTTTGGCCTGGATATTGTCCATCCGACCAATGACATGTTTCAGCTCATCAACATTTTTCTTCAAAATAGGAGATTTCTTCTTGGTACTCCCACCAGTTCTGGAACTTGGACTGCCACTAGCCTCTAGGGAGTCATTCTTGTGATCACTACCCTCCTCAGGAATGTTATCTAGCAAATTAACCAAGGCCTTGAGATTGATGTTGGAGGCTTTCATGCTATCCTTTTTCTCCCAAAGAATTTCAGTGAAGGTGCTCTATTTTTTGTCCATTCTTTTTTGAATATCAGCAAAAGGAAGGTTAGGGGTTCCCTCTCTGAGAAAAGTGTCCACTTTCTCCTGGAGGCTAGCATTTTTTGCTTCAAGTTTCCTACACTTCAGATTGAGCCTTTTAATCTCATGAAAGTACCACTTACTAAATCTAAAGGAGTAAAGAGCCTCAAATTTGGTAGTCTGTAGGGCCCCAGTTGTAACTTCCTCTTTGTCATCAAAGTCCTCAAAAAATTAGTTTAATGGAGGACTCTCTGTTTCTCCTCTCACTAGATTCCTCACTACCATCATGGATATTCTCCTGAGAGTCTTCGGATACAGGTACATCATGCCTCATACTAGAAATGAAATCATCCATAATGGGGACCTCCTCTTTGTGAAAGTCTTTGTCGGCTTTATGCTCTTCGTCATACTGAAGAGAAATATCCACCAGATCTTCCAGGCTATGAGAATTATGAGCCATGGCTTCTTTAGAATTAACACCTTCTGCAGGTTTACCTTTCAGATTGGCCATACCTTCCAAATTCTTGTCACCTAAATCCTTCTTTTCAGCCAAATCCTCCTTTTCAGTATTTTTAGAAACATAGTCAGCCTCCCTAGGATGAGAGTCTTCGATATTCTTCTAGTGGGATCCTTCATCCATTTGATTTTTAATCTCTGCCTCCTTCTCAATATTCTTTTTAGAATCCTTACTGTTATTCTCCTCATTACTACCCTTAACTTGGGGAATGACATTATCATTAGAGTCATCAGTATCCTCCTCATATTTATTAGAGTTTTGCACATTTTGGTTCTCACCAGCCTCCTCCTCCTCAGAGTCCTCAGTCTCATCATCATCAGAATAGTCATTGGAGGTTTTAGTCTTCCAAGTTCAGCTTTTCTTAGAGCTGTTACCAATATTACCTCCAACCTTTCATTTACCAGAGCCATTTTTGGGAGAAATAAGGTTTTGTTTCCCCTTTCTTGACGTGAGAGTGGAGGTAGGGTTAGGAATAGTATTCTTAATGTGTTCATAAATCAACAAAATCAGACCCTCATGCCTAATAGCCTTCTTAGGCATTTTTTTGTGCTCATTAAGGATTTTAATAAGAGAGCTATGAAGGTAAAAGGGGATATTAATAGTATCCTTGTACCTGAAGTGGTTGAGGAACATAAAATGGTGGGAGTGAGCTCGAGTAAATTGACCATCAAGGGTGAAGTACTCCATAACCACCTGCAGAATGTTACACCAAATCTCTTTGATTTTGTAGACATCAATGAAATCATTGGTGCAAGCCTCCTCAAAATCCATCTTCTCTTTTTTAGATTTAGGGAATTTCTTAGTTGCTATATCATAAATCTTGCGGTTTCTATAGAACCTCTAGCCCTCGTTGGGAATGTCAGTGACATGAGCAATAAGCTCCACTGAAAGCTCAATAGTTCTACCATCCATAGTAATGGAATCATTTTTCCATCCCTCAAAGAAATTATGAGTAACTGCCTTGTCAAACCCATGCAACCTTTCTTGAAAAGGGGTGACACCATCTTTCTTGAACTTGCGCCAGACCATAGCCATGTTGTCCCCTTTGAGCTGCTTACAGTTATCAGGTTCCTCATGTTTCAGATTGCCTCCCATTTTGAAAAGATTTATAACTGAGTTACTCTTATAGTTAGATAAGGTTAGTGTCCAGATTTTTCTAGTTCTAAAACTGAGACTTCCCTAAAAATTATGTTATCACTAGTAGAAGAAAATTTCAAACCTCCTAGCCTTCCCTCCAAAATAGCCTATTGAAATAATTCTTCTCAATATGTTTGTTGGAATGATAAACAAGAGGAGACAAACATTGTATATTTAATGGATGATTCTCTATGTTTGGATGATGGGAAAATAGACACTGATAATGAAAAAAAGATATTTTTTGTGTGGATGTCCTTAATGATTTTTATAAACTTATTACTAGAACCTAAATTTTATCCAAACTTTGATAATAAATTTCATAAAAAATAGTCATAGGCTTGTAGCAAATTCATAAATAAATACAAAATGGAGCAATTCATTAATCTTGATGATGGAATAGAGAACAATCTCCCATGGATGTAACTTCTCTAATGTAGTTCAATGTCAACTTTTAAAGAATTTTTTGTAGTCTTAGAGAACTATTTTTTCACAAAAATCTAGTTCACCAAGTTACCAAGGTTGATTGGATGGAAATCTAAAATGAGGGCCACTCAATCCATTTTTGGGATGAGAACTAAAAAGGTCGTGTTCAATTCCTTAAGCAAATAGCCACTTTTGAAGAACTCTCTAGGTGCAACCATCAAGTCTTCAACATAATATCACAATGCTATTGCAAGAAGATATGGTGAAATCCATTTGAATAGGGAGCCTTATTTCCTTCAAAATAGGAAAAAAAACAATTTAGCCTATTCCTTGAAAATAGGTTGAATCAACTTAATATTATCTTTCACGCTATTAATAGATGGAGTAAACTTTAAGATATTACATAGAGTTTAGCGATTGAAGAGATTGTTTTGCATGAAGATTTTTTTTTTAATTCTCTTAAGAAAATATGTAGTGTGTTACTTATAAGAACCTAAGTAATAGTCTAAAATTTTAATATGCACATTGGAACTATATTTGTAAATTATAAAAATATTTTTAAAAAAAGCTTATTATAAATGATAAATGCATAAATAACAACCTTTCACTTGAACATTCCTAAAAATATAAGTTCTCCAAAGATCAAACCTACCTAGATGCAATGAATGCTAATAGTGCATCCATGGTTGTGAAAAGAGAAATTTAGTAACTTTACCCTAAATTCTAATAAAACATCACATAATAACATGTTGTCAAAGACACCACCTCTTAGACACCAACTACCTCCATCACTAAAGAGAACTTTGCTCCTCACACCAAAGCCCGTACACTGTCTTTCCAATGGGAACATGGATCATTTTAAGGATAGAATTTCCTGAGAGATCAAACCTACTGAAATGCAATGAACGGTAATTTGAAATTCATGCTATGAAAGAGTTTGTTGTTATTTAGCACACATAAAGTATATGTGATGAAATTGACTAAAAAATTGTGACTCAGAATCCCGATAAAACATAACATAATTGAACATTCTGTAAAAGACACAGATACTAACAATCTCCGTCACTAGGGAGAACTTTGGTCCTTGCATCAAACCGCAGGCTATTTTCCAATCTGAATATAAATCATCTTCACGGGCCGCAGTTTTATTGCTTCTCAATTAAAACTCCACTTCCACTTCTAGAACAGTTGATTTTGGATTGAACAACCTAGGAGAGAACTTTCTCTTAGTGCAATTTGCTTTAGCATAAACAATTCCACGCCTGAAATGTAGGTATAGAAAATCTGGTTTTACCCAAACGCGTTGACTAGCACTTGAGCATACTATTTTGACTTGCTGAAGTCTTTCTTACTTTATATTTCTTTTATCATCGTGTCATTCCATCTGCTGAAAAGCCACTTGGAAAGCCTGCCGATTCAAAATTTGGGGATATTTTAGGGTTTGGTCAACGCTGCCCATGTGTAAACTACCCAAATGTTACGTGTGAGTAAAATAGTCCACCAAATCTTTCATAGGATTTGGATCACTCTTCCGACATAGAGAGCTGCAAATATAAATATAACCAACATCCAACCAGTTAATTGTAATAAACTATACTTCCTTGAGATTGAGGAAGAGTTTATGCATTTTACATGAAGTAAAATAAAGAGCTAGAGACATAAACCATTTGTCATTTGTTTTTCTCTGTGTTGGAAAGAGTATATAAGTTTGGAAGGTGTAATCTAGTCTAGGTTCTATGTATAACCCACAAGAGGAGGAGATTAGGAAAGGGCCATGGACTGTAGAGGAGGACATGTTGCTTCTCAATTATATAGCTTTTCATGGTGAAGGCCGTTGGAATTTCTTGTCCCAAGCTGCAGGTGATTTCAGAGTCTAGGAAAAGTTTTGCAAGTATTCATTAATATAAGCCACCACTTAATATATCTATTGTCTTAAGGAAGCTTAATTTTACATTATTGAGCTGATTGAGACCTCTTGCACTCTAAACCAGTTATCTATCTGTTGAAGGAAATAAAATGCATGTCATTCATTGATTAATTTGGAGTTTTATAGACTACAATTATCGAACAATGAAATGGGTCTGTACATATGTTGATGAAAAAGTGTTCATGCAGTCAAATTCAAAATCATTTCAAGCTATATGAAAGTTTCATGCCTCTAAATAATTTCGATACATTCTTTCATATTTTTGTATTGAGAAGAATTTCTTGAATAATAGATATGCTGAGGTTTAGGAAGGACATGATTGTCTAACTCTTTTGTATCATGTAGTCCCCACTCCATTTTTCTCCACTTTCATTTCTTGCTTCTCCATTCCTCCTCTACTTATTTATATTTGTGGGAAATTGCTATGGTTGATACTTTCTCTAACTTCATCTTACATTTACAAATAGCAAATGATAGAAAATGTACTTGAGAATAGTTTTGGTGCTTTCTGTCGACAAATCTTTGAATCACTTATGTAAAGACTGATTTTGAGGTTTATTAACCAGGGTTGAAGAGAACTGGGAAGAGCTGCAGGTTGAGATGGGTTAATTATCTACGTCCAGATCTTAAGAGAGGAAACATTACTCCAGAAGAAGAGCGTTTGATAATAGACCTACAGAGCCGTTGGGGTAACAGGTTTGAAATAGATTCCATTGCTCCACAATAATTGTGTCTATACTTTGTCAATAAATAAATGTCAGCATTAATAAACATTAAAAAAAATGAACACAGAAATCTTTGGCCTATGATTAGTATTATCAATTGTGATTACAATAAAATCTAATAGTACTTTTGTAGCTGTCCTGCTTTGGGGTTTTCACTCACAATGATCCCTTTTTTTTTCATTTTGAAGGTGGTCTCGAATAGCCCGGTATTTGCCTGGCCGAACAGACAATGAAATCAAGAACCACTGGAGGACAAGAATTAAGAGAAAACTTCAAAGAGGAAACGCTGGAAATAGATTTACTCAAAACTCAATTTATTCCACCTCTATGCCAGACACAATATTCCTGCAGCCAAACAATGGAGGAATGAAAGATATGACACCAGAGACTAACTTGCATCAAACACTCAATAACACAGTTCCTTATTTTGTTGAAGGAAAAAAGGAGGAATTTTCACTTGACTGTTCTAATTCAATTACTATCTCAAGTGGAGTGAACAAGTCTGCGGACAGCAATGGGGTTGTTGAGGATATGCCCTTTGAAGTGGACTCCTTCGAAGCCATGTTTTCTGAGTTATATGAAGATGTCATGGAAGTTGGTGAAATGTCTAAATTCACAGACTGTAAATTAGGGTCGTGTACTTATCCTCATACATACCCATCTATGCCCTCGCCTGATACATTTCAAATGGAGGCTTTCTTGCCGTGGGCTTATCAAACTTGAGAGGTGATTTTTAGGGTTCACTTTCTTATTGATGATTGTTTGTATTGTAATAAAAGACGGTTTATTCAATTTCTTACAGTTGCCAAAGATACAGATTTTTTAATTTTTTTTCTTCTCTCCGACCTTTTCTTATAAGGAATATAACATGGGGATTCTTTTCAGCTCTAAAGAGAAATTCCAGAACTTATTTATGTGAAGAGAAATTTTGTGAACTATAGAGAAGTACCCAAGAAAGTTTGGGCAAAGGGTAAAGAGAAAATTTCTCAAGCTCATCATAATAGTAGTTTGGATTTTTTTTCTTTATCAAAATGTTTGATTGTTTTAATTTTTGAATTAGATTATGCTACTTTTTGTTTTCTACTTTAACAACACATTTTAAACTTTGTTTTATCTAACTGGTTTATTTAAAATCATGGATCTTAAGAGATAAGTGGTTTATTGGAGAAGCTAGTACAATTTTGAATGAGCTATCCAGGCAAGTCAAACCTTGGCGTGTGACATTTAAGCTTACCAATTGTTCTTCATCAATGTTTTGAATTGCAGCACATGATCCATCGTCAGATTGAACAAACAAAACAATATCCAAACAAATATAAAATGACTTCGGTGATTACGTTACCTTATAGCCATTGCAATATATGAGTATCAAAGTTAAAAAGGAAAAACACAATGGAAGTGCCACAAATATGAACCTAATAAGAAGTACAAAGTTTCATAACAATGAATACTATAAAATATAGATTATCTAGTATTTTAGATATATATAGATTAGATTATGTGAATTTATCTTTTTATCAAAGTTTTAGACCACACTAATTTTTCCGTGTAAATTATATGAACTTTTTTCTTATTTTACTTGAACATCACACTTTAAGTTCTTTGACTTGCTTAAATGGTTCATATAAAGCGACAGTGTGATTTCAGATGAGCTACCAAGCAAATCAAAATTTAGTGCGTGTTATTCAAACTTATCAATTATTCGTATACGATATTTCCAATTATACTACATAATCCATCATTAAAGTGAACAAAGATACAACACTCAAACAGATATAAAACACTTCTATAATTAGATCACTAATACCCATTGTAATCTAAGAGTATCCACCTAAGAAAGCTAAAGCAGAAAAGGAGTCCCACCATATAATAGGTACAATGTCTCACAACAATGAAACTTATAAAATATAAATCATCCCATGTCATTGCATGCATCATCCAGACGCAATTTAAGTAAGTCATAAGAAAAATTAAAGTCAGCCACAAAGTCGTAACTATGAAATAAAGTCAAAATCTACAACAGAGCCAGAGCTACAGTGGGTGAATGCACACTCCCTTCAATTTTTATAGTCATTTAATGTTAGAGTAGTCTAAGCTTATATTGAATAGTTGAACAGATAAGATTGAAATTGAGGTTGTAAAAAGTTAAGAAATGACAATGGGAGACGTCATCTCTTCCGTTCAGAGAGTGGAAAAAGCAGTGAGTTGAGAAAGAATTAGGTTTATAAATGAATTTATAAAGATTGCGAATCTACAGTCCTTAAAGAATTCCTTAGTGCGCAGAAACATCCAGAAAGCAATCATGGTTAATCTTGGAATCTCAATTTATGAAAAAACAATGTTGAAAATCGAAAGAGAAGAAAAATTGAAATGAAAACAGCTCAAAAAATTAAGCTTATAATCAAATCTCCATGGATATAAATTCATATTTATTTCAAGGGGACCCGTTTGATTTTGTCGTTACCTTATTCTCCTTAATGTACTCAATTACACGTTGGAATTCCAGTTAATTTTAGTGGTTGGATTCTCTGAGGACCACAGAAATTCTTATTTAATCACGGGACGTCATCAAATTGTTTATAATTGTTAAAAGACTTTATCCCTTGTCTTTATAATGTAGGCAAAGTCTTATCTTAAGCAACTACTTAATTAATTGAAGAATTTCAAAGGTCAATCAATTAGTTCAAAATAATAAACAAATATAGTTAGATGCACGAGTTCAGATCGAAATGAGTATTTGCATATCCTCAATAAGAAGTGTGAAACTTAATAAAGAGGATTACGGTAGTTAACTTCAAGATCTGGCGACGAATGTTTTGTAAGAGACAGTATTTATTAATTTATCATTGTTTTCAACAATTAGGTTTACATCAATTTTCTTTTGGAAAACAAGTAATTTGAGTGTTATGGTCTATATTACTTTTACAAGATGTGGTCTATCATTTCATTTTTATATAATATCATTCAATTCAGTTATATCGTTGTGGTTGTGTTTTTTATAGATAAAAGCAACAAGAGGATGATGGCCCGTAGTACATAAGGATTAGAAGCACATTAATAACAAATTAATAGCACTAGTCGATGACAGTTTATAAGAAGAATGTCAGTAGAAAAATCATTGTCTACTATGCCTTTATAAAAAATAAACAAAGTAGTTCTTTTCAAAAAAATCAAACCAAAGTATCTTAAGCAAATAGTAACCACCATATTATCAGTAATGTGCCACACAGGGCTAAACCAATAACTAGACAAATTAACCTTAAACCAAGAAAGCAACATAGAAAAATTAGGGCAAGCATGCCCAATCAAAAATAAAAACCTCATGACAGAGCAACAACTAAGCTCTCCTCCCTACATGTTTAGGCATCAGGGTCCTAGCCCACTCTTGCTATAGGAATAGGAAGATGTCTTTGTTGTCTTTGTTCGCCTCCAGCTTGCCACCAGCCAACTTTTCCAGCACAGTGCAGAGGATCACAACTGGCACATGCATAATTTTGAGGGTAAACTTGTTAGAATCCATGATGTGGTTCCTGTTGTCCTACATGTCCTGTTTGAGGCCAGATATCTCATTGTCGAGATATGAGAATTTCAGCTTAAGGAAGCCCTTAAAACTATCATTACCATCGAGAGACATAGAGTTGTGTTCAGTAGGGGGGACTTGGTCTGTTGATCATGGGGGGAGCTTGGGGGCAGGGTAGTGCTTCGAGGATTCTCCATAGTTTGCTAGGGGTTTAGGAGGGGAGTGGCACCAATCTTGTGCAAGCTTTGATGATCATTAGAAGAGCCCTTAATCGACTCAGTGGTAGGGGAGTCATTTTCCGAAGGGGACTTCTCCTTCGAGGCCATTTCCTCGATTTTGGTTTTACATTTCTCCTTAGCAATTGTATTAGAACGGCGGACATAGCCCCCCAAATCCACCTCTAACTTGACCTGGCTATCCAAAATCCTCCATGTTTTGGACTTCCTTTCGGTCTCAGGGGTACTATTAGTCTCCTTCATATCCTTAGCATCCAAGGACTTAGAAACATGAGATTCTTCAAGCTCCTCATCCCTTTTAAAAGGGTTTCTCATGCATCTCTTGTGGCTTTTACCTTCTTTTGGGACAAGGTCCATTTCCTGAATCTACTGGATAGAGGGGGTGGTGGATTGAGTGGGATTATCAATTTTTGAAGGAGACCCTTCCTAGGTGACCTCTTGGATAACAAGGGGAGGTTGGGGCAGAGGGTAGATGACCTTATGGAAGTTATAAAGGAAGAGCAAGAGGCCCTGGTGGAGAATAGGGATAGACTTCTCAGGGTTTTCCTTAATATCCAGAATATTAATTTCAATAGAATGAAGGAGGTAAAATGGAATGGATATGAGATCCCTGTTCCTAATATGATTGAGAAACGGTAAATGGTAATATTAAAACACTATGAATTTACCTTCTAGAGTGAAGTACTTCATCACAATAAGGAAAAGCTTGGGCCAAAACTCTAGTAGCTCCTCACGATTGAAACCTCCAGACTTCTTAACAGGTTCCTCCCTTGCCCTAAAGAATTGGTTGAGGCTGGTAGGGTCCGGCGTCCTACTGGTTTTTTTATATTTTATTCCTTCCATGGAGAGCCCCATCTCCTTAGCGATAACCTCCTCATTGATTTGGAAGTGAATACCTCCAACAAAAAATTTCCCATTGTTCCAGGAAGAGACGAATTGCTTGGATAATTGCTCAACATGCCCCCCCTTCATACGCTCCATGAAACCCTAGATACCACTCTCTTTATAGTAGTGGGTCACCAGAGGGTCAGAGATGAACACCTCAACAATCTTATCAGGCTCAATGCATAAAGTATTGCCTCCCATGTCGATAATCTCCTTATCTTGTGCCAGATTTTCTTGAGAATTGTAGGGCCGAGCTTCGTGAGCCAGAGCATAAAACATGTTGTTTTATTTAGCCATTTTAAGAGAAAACATACTCAAAAGGCATGCCTTGAGTGGTATTTGGGAATTCAGACTCTGTATGATGAATTCCATCAGATCTCCGGGTGCAATAATTAGCAGTTACACCGGGGCTGCACTTAGTGTCCTTATTAACCAAAAAAACTTGCTGATGTGGACAACTATCTTTCCACACGTATCTGCAGGAAAGGCAATTATAATCCTTTCTGGGGTTTTGAGCATACATATTCATAGTCACAAAATCATAAAGTTATGCCGACACATAATCAAGTTAGGACTTTTAGCCAGGATGACAGCTTGGCATATTTTAAATATTATTGATATCACTTTTCTCCCGCCTGATCAATTGCTGAGTCTCCCTAGGTAGTTCATTAATCTCCTCCCAATTACTTAGCCTAGTTTTCTTAAGACCAATAGTGATGAAGGGTGCTCCCCTTAATACCACAAACACATAACAGAAACACAGAAACAACAACAACAATATGCAAGAACATAAAATTGGCTTCTTATTATCTCCACAAATGTGGAATTACAAACTTTTAGAATTACAATATCCAAAGCCACATGGGAATTCCCTTACAATATTCTGTAGGACAAAGCCTCGAATCAATACCTAGATCTACTACCTAGAACTGCCCTAGACAACACTACAGGCCTTCTTTATATAGGCATTTTCCACTGCTCGAGAAGGTTCCAAAATTTTAGCCCTTAGGGTTGACCAAACTTAGAATTATTTTATTTTTTAATTTATTACATCAGAGTCGGCTCAAAATAACTTTTGAAACCCGAACAGAAATTTTGAAGGAAAATTATTTTCTGCCATTTCAGATGACCCGACTTCCAGAGACCATAAGTCATCACCAGTTGACCTGATTGACTATTATAACCCCATTTCAGAAAGGCCACAAAGTGCTCTATAGGCTTGACTTTTGCAAGCACTTGTCACCCAAATTTTTGACCTCATCCGGGGCCTCTAAAGCTTTCAAAACTAAGTTCAAAGTTTATGTACCCTGCTACCAATACCGAAAATCTTCAATATCTTCAAAACTAGACCTGATCTAGCCATGAAACTTTACTAGCAGGCTGATATGACTGAGGTGAACCTCCACATGTAAAATCAGAACATTTCAAGATCATATGACTAACTTACTAAAAATAGCAAGTTCCCATAAATAGCAGCTCTGCACAAGATAGCCCTTATTGAATACAAAAATGGAAATATTTTTGGGTGATGCAAGATTGCTCTTACACCAAGGATGCTCCTGCATCAGACACCCGAGGTAATTTGAGAAGTGACCCTATCACGACTCAAGTGTGCAGAGGAAAACCAAGATGGTTAACTTCCTCCTTTGTCAGCCATGATGAATCTTCAACAGGTTATCCTTTCCACTTAACTAGATATTCTTAATATGTCATATTCCTTGTGCTGCTGCCAACACGACTATCCAGTATGTCTTCAATCTCCTT
This sequence comes from Chamaecyparis obtusa, assembly GCA_027943335.1. Classification (NCBI taxonomy): domain Eukaryota; kingdom Viridiplantae; phylum Streptophyta; class Pinopsida; order Cupressales; family Cupressaceae; genus Chamaecyparis; species Chamaecyparis obtusa. The sequence goes on from BSBK01004767.1 coordinate 275,261, forward strand.
GTTATCTGAACTAGTTGCTGGAATACTCCATTGTGCTACTGTAACCTCATCTTCAACACCTCCTTCATGATACTCTGTCAAATCTGAAACATTAAATACTGGTGAAATATTTAGCTCAGTAGGCAACTCGACCTCATATGCATTTCCTGAATCATGCTACTTCAGTATCTTACACGGCCCAAACTTCTTCATTTTCAATTTGTTATATGTACCAACTGGAAATCACTCATTCCGCAAATGAACCATGACTTCATCTCCAACCTAAAATTTTTTATGCCTGCTTTTCTCATCTACCTTAGCCTTATACTGTGCATTCATCTTGGTAATGTGCTTCCTCACCTCCTCATGGATGTTCTTCAAACGTTCTGCAAAATCCTCAGCTTCAGCACTGCTTGTTTCTCCTTTATCTATCTCTCTCAATTCAGATGCATTTCTGAGACTATTTCCATAAACAATCTAGAATGATGATTTACCAATGGTCCTGTTGACAGAATTATTGTATGCAAATTTTGCCTATTGTAAAATGAAATCCCATCCTGTTGGCTTATCTCCAACCAAACATCTCAGTAAATTCCCCAAACTCCTATTCACCACCTCTGTCTGTCCATCTGTCTATGGATGATGTGATGAACTGAACTTCAAATCTATCTTCAACTTCTTCCACAATGTACGCCTGAAATATCCAACGAACTTAGTGTCCCTATCTGAAACTATACTCTTTGGCAAACCATGTAGTCTCACTACTTCTTTGAAAAACAATTCTGCAACATGAACAACATCATTAATCTTCTTGCAGGGAATAAAATGTGTCATCTTTGAAAATCTATCAACTACCATAAAAATTGAATCATGTCCCCGCTCTGTCTTCAGTAATCCAAGAACAAAGTCCATACTAATATCCTCCCAAGGCTTCTCTAGTACAGGTAATAGCTGATACAACCCTATATTTTGTTTCACTCCTTTCATGATCTAACATACTTTGTAACTCTGTACAAACTTCTTGACATCTTGCTGCAATTGTGGCTAACAAAAATTCTAACTAACCAAAGCAAGGGTTTTTATCACAACCAAAATGTCCAGCCAATCCTCCGCTATGCTTCTCCTTGATGAGATTCTCCCTCATAGAACTTCTTGGAATGCACAACTGACTCCCTCTAAATAGCATATCATCCTGAATGATGAAATCCAGCCACTTCATCCTATCTAGAGTAACAGGTTCTTTACAAGCTTTCCAAGCTTCACCAAAATCAGGATCCTCTGGATACAAATTCTTGAGTTCCTTGAACCCAACCACCTCAATCTGCATCTCTGTCAGCAATAGTTGCCTTCTGCTAAGAGCATCTGCAACCCTGTTAGACTTTCCACTCCTATGTTTCAAAACAAATGTATAACTCTGCAAAAACTTAAACTATTTCAAATGCCTTTGATTCAACTTTCCTTGACTATTCAAATATTGCAAAGCTTGATGATTAGTATACAAAAAAACCTCTTTAGGAAGAAGATAGTGTCTCCACTTCTTCAATGCCTGAACTATAGCATAAAATTTTTGATCATAAACAAAATATTTCCTCTTGGCATCATTCAACTTTTCACTGAAATAAGCAATAGGTTTACCTTCTTGACTCATAATTACTCCTATTGCAGTACCACTAGAATCACAATCTACTTGAAACACCTTATTAAAATTAAGAAGTGCTAAAGTAGGTTTTTTTGTAACTTTTTGTTTCAACAGTTTAAAACTCTTATCCACCCCATTAGTCCACTTGAACTCTTTTCTATCCCCTCTCATTGTTTCAGTCAAGGGTCCACAAATACTGCTAAAATTTCTGATAAACTTTTTGTAAAAACTAGCCAAAATATGAAAAGATCTTACCTCAGTAGCACTCCTTGGAGTAGGCCATTCAAGGCAAGCCTGTACTTTCTCTCGATCTATTTCAGACCTTCTGCTGAAACTACAAATTCCAAATACACTAATTCATTCTTCACAAAACTGCACTTCTTCAAATTAATCAACAATTTCTCATCTCTCAGCTTCTCAAACACCATACAAATATGCATCATATGTTCCTCCAATGTCTTGCTAACAATCAAAATATTATCTAGGTAAACAATGACAAACTTATCCAAAAAAAATTTCAGAACCTCGTTCATGAGCCGCATGAAAGTGCTCGGTGCATTGGTTAGCCCAAAAGGCATGACTAACTACTCATATAGTCCTTCCTTTGTCTTGAAGGTAGTCTTCCATTCATCTCTTTCTCTGATCTGAATCTGGTGATATCCACTCTTCAGATCTATCTTTAAAAAATACACAGCTACACTCAAACAATCCATAATATAATCCATTTGTGGTAATGGAAACCTATACTTGATTGTGATCTTGTTTATTGCCCTAGCATCTATAAACATCCTCCATTCTCCATTCTTCTTTGGTGCTAATACTACTGGTACAACACATGGACTTAGGCTCTCCCGAATCAACCCCTTCTGCAATAACTCATGTACTTGTCTGTTCAACTCTTCACTTTCTACAGGTGTCATTCTTTGTGCTGTCTTGTTTGGAAAACTAGCTCCTAGAATTAAATCCATATGATGAATGATCTTTCTTACCAGTGGTAATCCATCAGGTATATTATCAGATACAATATCCTGAAACTCATTCAACAAATTTGCAACCTCTGCAGGTACATCCTCTACTTCCTCTTTACCAGCTTTTGGAATTAAAGCAAAACACACATGCTCATGCCTCATACCATCTAGGAATTTCTTTCCATCAACAAAAGTTATTCTTGCATTCCCACATACCTTTTTTTCGGTCTCTTTCAATGGCTTTATCTTATGTCGCACTGCATCCTCTATCAAGGAATAGGTATTTGCACGATCATGATATACAACACATCTGTCAAATTGCCACGGCCTACCCAACAACATGTGACATGCATCCATAGATATGATATCACATAGTATCTCATCATGGTACCCACCAATCTTGAACTTTACTAGGCACTGTTCATTGACCATGACCTTGTTGTCATCCTACACCCAGGCAATCTGATATGGATGTGGGTGTTTCTGTCTCTTGAGCTTCAACTTTGTCACCATCTCTTCTGACACCAAATTGTCAGTGCTTCCACTATCAATAATCACATCACAACATTTACCCTCACACTTGCATCTAGTGCGAAATAGGCTCCTCTTTTGTTCAGGTTCATTCTCACCACTCATCAGGACTCTTCTGTTAATCAACGTTTCTCCTCTTTCAGCATCTTCAGAATTTGCAAATCTGACATCTTCATCTACATGTGCCACTCTGGCCTAGCCTTCATTCCTCCTATCCATCCTTCCTTGGCATTGAGGACATTCAAATGCCCTATGACTTTCTTCTCCACAATGAAAACATGTTCCATGGAAGCCTCCTGTTCCTGAACCTTATCCTCTTCCTCTTCCTCTCTAATCTCTATTGTTCTAATTTTGAAAACGATTGGAATTGTTTCCTCTCTGATTTTGACTGCTACTAGCCTCATCCTTCTTTTTCAGATCTTTATTTCAACCTCCATATGACCATCCACCAGATCATCCACCGCGACCTCTTCCATTTTGTCTACTCTCGAACTTCTTGTTTAGCTTTTCCTCTACTTTTAGGAAAAACTGGTATGCCTCTTCAATACTTTTCATTTGAACTAGATTCAAGTCCTTCTGAATGCTTGGCCTTAACCCATTAAGGTAACGGGCAACTTTCTCCTTGTCATCTTTTGCATGGCCTGTTTTGATAAGGATTCGATAGAACTCCTCTATATACTCCTAAACAGATCTTCCTGCCTGCTTCGAACTTTGCATCTTCTTCAGTAGATCAAGCTCATAATCAATAGGAATGAATTGCTACTTCAGTTTATCCACCATTTGATCCTATCTTGTGATTTTATCTTTCCCTCTTCTAATTCACTCCAATTGAATCTCTTGCCACCGGATCTTCGCATGACCTTTCAGTCTAGCCTTCGCGAATTTGACCATATCAAGATCCTCAATATCTTTATACTCAAAATATTCTTCACATTCATTGATCTAGTCGATCAACTCCTCTGGGTTAAGATTTCTTGAAAATGCAGGAACCTCAATCTTAAGTCTTTTCCTGATCTTGGAAATGACCCAAAAAAGTCTTTCTTTCTCCTTGTTCACAACTTTGACTTCTCCTTCTTCATCTTCTTCTTCGGCTTCATCCTCACTTTCATCTCTAACATTAACATTCATTCCTTTGCGAATCTCCTCTTGCAATTCTCACACTTGTCTCTAGAGCACTCTAACCTTAGGTGTTACAACACTAGCTCTTCCGCTACGTTCCCTTTGTGGAGGCATTTTTACGATGCACACTGAAACCCTAACCACAGTCCTGGTGCAAAATGCCTCACAGTTAGTGATCTATTCACACACTCAAGAACTCATGCTCTAATACCACTTCATGAAGGGTGCTCCCCTTAATACCACAAACACATAACAGAAATAGAGAAACAACAACAACAATATGCAAGAACTAAAAACTGGCTTCTTATTATCTCCACAAATGTGGAATTACAAACTTTCAGAATTATAATATGCAAAGCCACATGGGCATTCCCTTACAATATTATGTAGGAAAAAGCCTTAAATCAATACCTAGATCTACTATGCAGAACCGCCTTAGACAACACTACGGGCTTTTTTTATATAGACATTTTCCATCGCTCGAGAAGGTTCCAGAATTTCAGCCCTTAGAGCGGACAAAACTTAGAATTATTTTATTTTTCAATTTATTACATCAGATTCGGCTCAAAATAACTTTTGAACCCTGAACATAAATTTTGAAGGAAAATTATTTTCTGGCATTTCAGGTGACCTGACTTTCGGAGACCATAAGTCATCACCAGTTGACCCGATTGACTATTATAACCCCATTTCAAAAAGGACATGAAGTGCACTATACGCTTGACTCATGCAAGCACCTATCACCCAAATTTTTGACCTCATTCGGGACCTCTAAAGCCTTCAAAATTGAGTTCAAAATTTTTGTACCCTGCTGCCAATACCGAAAATCTTCAATATCTTCGAAACTAGACCTGATCTAGCCATGAAACTTTACTGGTAGGCTGATATGAATGAGATGAACCTCCACATGTAAAATCAAAACATTTCAAGATCATATGACCAACTTACTAAAAATAGCAAGTTCCCATAAATACCAGGTCTGCACAAGATAGCCTTTATTGAATACAAAAATAGGAATATTTTTGGGTGATGCAAGATTGCACTTACACCCAAGATGCTCCTGCATCAGACATCCGGGGTAATTTGAGAAGTGACCCTGTCATGACTCAGTTGTGCAGAGGAAAACTAGCATGATTAACCTCCTCCTTTGTTAGCCATGATGAATCTTCAATAGGTCATCCTTGTTAGGAATGAATGCAAAGTGTTTTGGCAGTCATTCTATAGCAGTTGTTGTTGCATTCATGACTTGGATTGTCATTGATGTCAACATAGTGATATTCTAGATATTAGCAGGAAAGTAGGTATAGTTTTGTTTTGCGCACATGTTGTACTGTAGATTGGATTTTGCGTAGTTGATGGTATGTTCTTTGGTGTGTTATTAACCTATGGTTAATAGCGCAAAAAGAAATTCATTCATTTGTAAGAGTTATGAGCATTTTGGTGAAAGCAGTGTTTAGACAGTGTTTCTGTGTAGTGATGTTCAGAAATCAGAGGATATCTCTTACCTGGGATGTAATCTGATTTTGCGCAGTTAAAGGGATGTTGGAGACTCATTAATGATGATGTGGTTCATAGCGCAAACTTCAAGGATATGTTTGGAGAAAGTTACAGTAACTAGAAGGTGACAGTTTTATGTGAATTCTATGTGTAGCGTGTAAAATTTATTATTTTATAATTGAGGACTGACTCATTTGTAATTATTTGACTTTGGTATATAAGAAGGAATGTTTTCCTTATTTTAATGTGTACTATGAAGATTGAGATGCGAATATATGCATGAAGTGAAGAAAAGAGCTAATTCAGTGATGAAGGAAGACTTGTGAGTACAGAGATTTGGAATTGTGATCTTGTGTAGCAGAGAGTGCAATTTTGGCATAGTGTGAAGGAGGTAATATATTTCATATTATTCTATTGAATAATTCTAAGATCTTTTGGACAGTGGGTTCAGAGATCTTGCCTTGAAGCTATTTGGGCAGTGGGTCCTTCTGTCTTCCATAAACTCTTAACCGGGTTAGAATCTTTTAACAGGGATTCAAAATCTCCTAACAAGGATTTATATGTACTAAATGTATTTCATAAGACTCCTAATAGAGTCCATCCTCTAACAAGGAACTTTCATATTAGTGCATCATTTTGTGGGCATCATTCCCACCGGGGTTTACTCTTTTCAAGAGGTTCCCTAGTTAACATATCTTGTGTTATTGTGCAATTGTGTATGGTTATCTTTCTATGGTTGATCAGTACATTGATTATATTATTTAAAGCTGTTGAATGGATAAATTATCTGATAACTAATTCACCCCCCCCTCTCAGTTATTTTGGAGATCTTTACTTTCTAACAATTGGTATCAGAGCAACAGGTCCTTGAAAGAAAAGTTTAACAACTTAAGGAGATCTATGGTTAATTTCAGAAAAGAAAGCCCTAAGTTTGATGGAGTAAATTTTGACAGCTGGAAAGAAAAGATAAAGACACATCTATTGTGTTTAGGACCAAGTTATTGGTTGATTACAAAGAATGAGAAGACTATCATTGAGGAAGACAATCTAGAGGTAGGAACTAAAGATGAACTAGATTTATTCATGTGTAAAATACTTGCAAGAGAAGTACTTTTATCAGCACTACCGGAGAATGAATATAGTCAGGTAAGATGTTTGAAAACATCTCATGCAATTTGGAAAGCTTTACATTCTACTTTTGAAGGTGATGAACATGCAAAGAAGGCTAGATAACATAATTAGATTTGTGCATTTGAAGATATTAGAATGATGGAAGATTAATCTATTAGAAGCTATATTGGTAGGATGTCTGAGATTGTGATAGGAATAAAGTCTTGTGGAGGTGATAAGACAAAGAATGAAGTGATATGAAAAATTTTGAGAACTTTGACACCAATATTCAAGCAAACAACACAGATGATTGAACAAGTGATACCTTGTACATTGAACTTTTCAAGAGAGACTCTTCTTGGAAGATTAGAAATAGCAGAAATGAACTTGAGATTATCAGGAGAGCTACCTAGAATGGAAACAGCATTCAGTGCTCTTAGCATTAGACCTACAAAAAGTACTAGTGTGAATGAAGATTATGCCAGCAGTAGCAGATCTGAGGAAGATAAGAAGATTGAAGAAGGTATTGCATTCCTTGCAAAAAGAGAACTAGATGGTAAGAAAATCTTTAAATGTTGGACTTGTCAAGAATATGGTCATTTTGCATCTAGATGTCCTAAAAGAGTTAAGAAGTATAGAAGCAACTTTAAACCTATGAGATCTAAAGAATGTTATTATGCAAATGATGAAGATTTTGAAGCAGGAATTGAAAAACATTTAAGTGACAGTGATAATGATAACTTTGAGGAAATAGGATTTGTAGCAATTAAAGATGAAAGTTCTGAATTTGATAAAAGGGAAGAAAAAGCATTAGTTTCACAAGTTGAAAAGAAATCTGATTGGATTATAGACAGTGGTTGTTCACATCATATGACTGGAGATAAAAGAAAGTTTGTTAAGTTAGATAATTATGATGGAGGAATTGTAAGGGTTGGTAACAATGCACCTTGTTTGATTAAGGGTATAGGATCTATTACTCTTGATGGAAAGACTAACATTGATGATGTTTACTTTATTGATAGACTAAGACATAATCTACTAAGTGTTGGACAATTGGCTGATAAGGGTTATCAAGTTTGGTTTTCTGAAAAAACTTGTGTGATAAAAGATAAAGATAGAAATCTGATTGGAAAAGGATCCAGAACCAAAGGTAATGTATTTTAGTTGAATCCTATAGAGATGACATGTTTGATAACTAGGATTGATGACAGTTGGTTATGGCATAAAAGGTTTTGTCATATAAACTTTGATAATATTGTCAAGGTGAGAACTACACTTGTGGTAAGAGATTTACCTAGAATTATGAAACCTACTAACATGATTTGCAAAGAATGTATGATGGCAAAGCAGAAAAGGAGTTCATTTCCCAATAGGAAGTTCACATCGGCAAAGAAGTTGGAGATTGTTCATACAGGCTTGAGTGGTCCTACTAGGACTAGAGGATTCTATGGTGAAAGGTATTTTCTGATTCTTGTTGATGATTTTACAAGAATGATGTGGATTGCATTTTGAAAGAAAAATTTGAAGCATTTGATAAATTTAAGATCATGAAAAGCAAAATTGAGAATGAATCTGGAATGAGGATTAAGTGTCTAAGATCTGATAGAGGTGGTGAATTTACATTTAGAGAGTTTAACACCTTTTGTGAAATGAATGGTATTAAGAGACAACTTTCAGCCCCTAGAACACCAGAACAAAATGGTATTGCAGAAAGAAGAAACAAGTCAATAACTGAAGCAGCAAGAGCTATGTTGTTTGAAAATGATTTGGCTAAAAAATTTTGGAGAGAAGCAGTGAACACAGCAGTATACACTATGAACAGAGTACAAATCAGAGCAGATACAAACAAGACACCTTATGAATTATGGTTTGGACATACACCCTCAATTAAGTATTTTAAAATTTTTGGAAGTAAATGTTATATTAAGAGAGATGATGATATAGGAAAGTTTGATCCTAGAAGTGATGAAGGAATATTTCTTGGATATTCTTTAAAAAGCAAAGCATATAGATGTTATAACAAAAGAACTAAGACTATTGTTGAAAGTGAAAATGTAAAAGTTGATGAGAAGTTTAAAATTTAGGAAAGAATGCTTGATTATGAATCTGATGGAGAAGCACAACCTCAGCCTAACATTGAAAATGAAGAATTATTTTTTGAAACTAACAGTGATTTGCTGAATGAAAGTCATACTGAAGAAGAAAGAGAAGAAAACAAAGAAGAAAACAAAGAAGAAAGTAGAGAAGAATCTACAATTGGAATAAGATCAGTAACTATGACACCTAACAGGTATACTTCAAGACATCACCCTGTTGAGTAAGTTATTGGAAGTTTAGATAGAGGATTTTTGACTTGGAATAAGGTACATTTATGTTTGATTTCTCAAATTGAACCTAAGACTACTAATGAAGCTTGTGAAGATGAACATTGGATCAATGCTATGAAAGAAGAACTAGAGCAGATTGAAAAAAACAAGACATGAGAATTGGTCCCTAGACCTGAAGACAAGAATGTGATTGGAACAAAGTGGGTATTCAGAAACAAGATGAATGAACAAGGAGAAGTGATAAGAAACAAAGCAAGATTGGTATGTAAAGGATATTCACAACAAGAAGGAACTGACTATGAAGAAACTTTTGCACCTATGGCCAGACTTAAAGCAGTGAGAATGTTTCTAGCATATGCAACTTACAAGAAATTTAGAGTGTATCAGATGGATGTGAAGTCAACATTTTTGAATGGTGAATTGGAAGAAGTCTACATTGAGCAGCCTGAAGGTTTTCCTTTGACACAAGAAGGAGATATGGTATGTAAGTTAAAGAAAGCTTTATATGGATTAAAACAAGCACCTAGAACCTGGTATGCAAGATTGGATAAGTATTTATTGAAATTGAGATTTATAAAAGCAAAAATAGATAGTAACTTATACACAAAAGAAATTGAGAATGGTTTGTTGGTTATAGTTATATATGTTGATGATATTATCTTTGGAGGAGAAGATGAAGCTAGTGACAAATTTGCAGATGAAATGAAGATTGAATTTGAGATGAGCATGATTGGAGAAATGAAATATTTTTTGGGATTACAGATAACACAAAGCAAGGAAGGTATATTTGTAAGTTAGACTAAGTATTTAAATGAATTATTGAAAATATTTGGAATGGAAGATTCTAAACCTATTGGAACACCTATGGTAATCGGACATAAGTTATCTAGCAAAGATGAGACACCAGCAGTTGAGCAGAAAAAGTACAAATCTATGATTGGAGGATTGCAGTACTTGACACATACAAGACCTGATATAGCACATTCAGTGGGGATTGTAGCAAGATTTCAAGTAGAACCTAGAGAATCACATTATGCAGCAGTAAAAAGGATACTGAGATATCTGAAAGGAACAATGGATTATGGATTATGGTATGAGAATTCTGATGATTTTACTTTATGTGCCTATACTGATGTAGATTGGGGAGGCAGCGTTGATGACAAGAAAACCACCAGTGGTGGAGCCTTTTTTCTTGGAGGTAAATTGGTCTCTTGGCTAAGTAAAAAGTAGAATTGTACTTCACAAAGCACAACAGAAGCAGAATATGTTGCAACAGTAAATAATTGTAATCAGATTATTTGGATGAAGCAGATGTTGAAAGATATTGGAATAAAGTTTGATGAGCCTATTGTTATACATTGTGATAAAACCAGTATAGTGAGTATGTCAAAAAATTATGTTTTACATTCTAAGACTAAACATATTGAGATCAAATATCATGTTGTAAGAGAGAAAGTTGAAGAAAAAGAAGATTGGAGTACATAAGTACAAAGGAGCAGATAGTAGATATATTTACAAATCCTTTACCTCAGGATACATTTGTGTATTTGAGAGGTATGCTTGGGGTTATGCCCCAACCTATTTTTGAAAATTGATGCAGATGATTGCATCCGTCCAGTGGTATATGAGCCCTATCTTTCTTTTGGATTGGATGTTGGAACTTCCTCTATGGGGGAGTTTATGAGCTGAGTCATGAGGACTCTTGTTATTGTATTTTTTTGAAAAGTGTCTTTTCACATTAAGTTGTTGTTGAATTAGTGATAGAATTTTTGTCATTGATGTCAATGGGGGAGAGATATACATGAAAAACATTGTGGATTGTATGAGAGAGCTGAATAGGAAAATGAAGCAAGATTTGATTTGATATTTTGCAGTGATGTTGCAGTATTGGATTTTTGGAACATTGGATGTTTTTCATCTATGTTGCCATCAATGCTAATGGGGGAGATTGTTAGGAATGAATGCAAAGTGTTTTGGCAGTCATTCTGTAGCAGTTGTTGTTGCATTCATGACTTGGATTGTCATTGATGTCAACACAGCGATAATCTGGATATTAGCAGGAAAGTAGGTATAGTTTTGTTTTGCGCACATGTTGTATTATAGATTGGATTTTGTGCAGTTGATGGTATGTTCTTTGGTGTGTTATTAACCTATGGTTAACAACGCAAAAAGAAATTCATTCATTTGTAAGAGTTATAAGCATTTTGGTGAAAGCGGTGTTTAGACAGTGTTTTTGTGTAGCGATGTTCAGAAATCGAAGGATATATCTTAGCTGGGATGGAATCTAATTTTGAAAAGTTAAAGGAATGTTGGAGACTCATTAATGATGATGTGTTTCATAGCACAAACTTTGAGGATATGTTTGGAGAAAGTTACAATAATTTGAAGCCGACAGTTTTATGTGAATTATGTGTGTAGTGTGTAAAATTTATTATTTTGTCATTTAGGACCAAATCATTTGTAATTATTTGAGTTTGTTATATAAAAAGGAATTTTTTCCTTATTGCAATGTGTACTATGAAGATTGAGATGCGAATATATGCATGAAGTAAAGAAAAGAGCTAATTCAGTGATGAAGGAAGACTTGTGAGTACAGAGATATGGAATTGTGATCTTGTGTAGAAGAGAGTGCAGTTTTGGCACAGTGTGAAGGAGGTAATATATTTCATATTATTCTATTGAATAATTCTAAGATCTTTTGGACAGTGGGTTCAGAGATCTTGCCTTGAAGCTATTTGGGCAGTGGGTCCTTCTGTCTTCCATAAACTCTTAACCGGGTTAGAATCTTTTAACAGGGATTCAAAATTTCCTAACAGGGATTTATATGTACTGAATGTATTTCATAAGACTCCTAACAGGGTCCATCCTCTAACAAGGAACTTTCATATTAGTGCATCATTTTGTGGGCATCATTCCCACCGAGGTTTACTCTTTTTAAGAGGTTCCCTAGTTAACATATCTTGTGTTATTGTGTAATTGTGTATGGTTATCTTTCTATGGTTGATCAATACATTGATTATATTATTTAAAGCTGTTGAATGGATAAATTATCTGATAACTGATTCACCCCCCCCCTCTCAGTTATCTTGGGGATCTTTACTTTCTAACAATCATTTCCACATGACCAGATATTGTTCATATGTCATGTTCCTTGTGCTTCTGCCAACATGACTATCCAGTATGTCTTCAATCTCCTTATTATCTGAACTGGTTGCTAGAATACTCCACTATGCTGTCATAACCTCATCTTCAACACCTCCTTCATGATACTCTGTCAAATCTAAAACATTAAATACTGGTGAAATATTCAACTTAGTAGGCAACTTGACCTCATATGCATTTCCTGAATCATGCTTCTTCAGTATCTTACATGGCCCAAACTTCTTCATTTTCAATTTGTTATATGTACCAACTGAAAATCGCTCCTTTCACAAATGAACCATGACTTCATCTCCAACCTGAAATTTCTGATGCCTCCTTTTCTCATCTACCTTAGCCTTATACTGTGCATTCATCTTGGTAATGTGCTTCCTCACGTCCTCATGGATGTTCTTCAAATGTTCTACAAAATCCTCAGCTTCAACACTGCTTGTTTCTCCTTTATCTATCTTTCTCAATTCAGATGCATTTCTGGGACTATTTCCATAAACAATCTGGAATCGTGATCTACCAGTGCTCTTGTTGACAAAATTATTGTATGAAAATTCTACCTGTGGTAAAATCAAATCCCATCCCGTTGGCTTATCTTCAACTAAACATCTCAGCAAATTCCTCAAACTCCTATTCACCACCTCTGTCTGTCCATCAGTCTATGGATGATGTGATGAACTGAACTTCAAATCTATCTTCAACTTCTTCCACAATGTACGCTAGAAATATCCAATGAACTTAGTGTCCCTATCTGAAACTATACTCTTTGGCAAACCATGTAGTCTCACTACTTGTCTAAAAAATAATTTTGCTACATGAACAACATCATTAGTCTTCTTGCAGGGAATAAAATGTGCCATCTTAGAAAATCTATCAACTACCACAAAAATTGAATCATGTCCCCACTGTGTCCTCGGTAATCCAAGAACAAAGTCCATACTAATATCCTCCCAAGGCTTCTCTGGTACATGTAATGGCTGATACAGCCCTGTATTATGCTTCACTCCTTTCAGCATCTGACATACTCTACAACTCTGTACAAACTTCTTGACTTCTTGCTGTAATTGTGGCCAATAATAATTTTCACTAACCAAAGCAAGGGTTTTATCATGACCAAAATGTCCAACCAATCCTCCGCTATGCTTCTCCTTGATGAGATTCTCTCTCATAGAACTTCTTGGAATGCAAAACTGACTCCCTTTGAATAGCATATCATCCTGAATAATGAAATCCAGCCACTTCATCCTAGATCTAGAGTAACAGGTTCTTTACAAGCTTTCCAAGCTTCACCAAAATCAAGATCCTCTAGATACAAATTCTTGAGTTCCTTGAACCCAACCACCTCAATCTGCATCTCTGTCAGCAATAGTTGCCTTCTGCTAAGAGTGTCTGCAACCCTATTAGACTTTCCACTCCTATGTTTCAAAACAAATGTATAACTCTAAAAAACTCAACCCATTTCAAATGCCTTTGATTCAACTTTCCTTGACTATTCAAATATTGTAAAGCTTGATGATCAATATACAAAACAAATGCCTTAGAAAGAAGATAGTGTCTCCACTTCTTAAATGCCTGAACTATAGCATAAAATTTCTGATCATAAATACAATATTTCATCTTGGCATCGTTCAACTTCTCACTGAAATAAGCAATAGGTTTACCTTCTTGACTCATAACAACTCCTATTGCAGTACCACTAGCATCACAGTCTACCTGAAACACCTTATTAAAATCAATAAGTGATAAAACAAGTTTTTTTGTAACCTTTTGTTTCAACATATTAAAACTCTTATCTACCACATTAGTCCACTTGAACTCTTTTCTATCCCCTCTCATTGTTTCAGTCACAGGTCCACAAATACTGATAAATTTTTTGATAAATTTTCTCTAAAAAGTAGCCAAACCATGAAAAGATCTTAGGTCAGTAGCACTCCTTGGAGTAGGGAATTCAATGATAGCCTTTACTTCCTCTGGATCCATTTTCAGACCTTTTACTGAAACTATAAATCCCAAATACACTAATTCCTTCTTCACAAATCTGCACTTCTTCAAATTAATCAATAATTTCTCATCTCTCAGCTTCTTAAACACCATATGAATATGCATCATATGTTCCTCCAATGTCTTGCTATAGATCAAAATATCATCTAGGTAAACAATGACAAACTTACCCAGAAATTCTTTCAGAACCTCATTCATGAGCCGCATGAAAGTGCTTGGTACTTTGGTTAGCTGAAAAGACATGACTAACCACTCATATAGTCCCTCCTTTATCTTGAAGGCAGTCTTCCATTCATCTCCTTCTCTGATCCAAATCTGGTGATATCCACTCTTTAGATCTATCTTTGAAAAATACACAGCTCCACTCAAACAATCCATAATATCATCGATTCGTGGCAATGGAAACCTATACTTTATTGTGATCTTTTTTATTTCCCTAGAGTCTATACACATCCTCCATTCTCCATTTTTTTTGGGTGCTAATACTGCTAATACAACACATGGACTTAGGCTCTCCTAAATCAACCCCTTCTACAATAACTCATGTACTTGTCTGTTGAACTCTTCACTTTCTGTTGGTGTCATTCTATGTACTGCCTTGTTTGTCAAACTAGCTGCTAGAATCAAATCCATCTGATGACTGATCTTCCTTACCGATGGTAATGCATCAGGTACATTATCATATACAATATCTTAAAACTCATTCAACAAATTTGCAACCTCTGCAAGTACATCCTCTACTTCCTCTTTACCCACTTTTGGAATTAAATAAAAACACACATGCTCATACTTCATACCATCTAGGAATTTTCTTCCATCAACAAAAGTTATTCTTTCATTACCACATACCTTTTCTTCGGTATCCTTCAATGGCTTTAGCTTATGTCGCACTCCATCCTTTCTCAAAGAATAGGTATTCAAATGACCATCATGTACAACACATCTGTCAAACTACCATGGCCTACCCAATGACATGTGACATGCATCCATAGATATGATATCACACAGTACCTCATCATGGTACCTACCAATCTTGAACTTTACTAGGCACTGTTCACTGACCATGACCTTGTGGTCATCCTATACCCAGGAAATTCTATATGGATGTGGGTGTTTCTGTCTCTTGAGCTTCAACTTTGTCACCATCTCTTTTGACATCAAATTATTAGTTCTTCCACTATCAATAATCACATCACAACATTTACCCTCACACTTGCATCTAGTGTGAAACAGGCTCCTCCTTTGTTCAGGTTCATTCTCACCACTCAGCAGGACTCTTCTATTAATCAACATTTCTCCTCTTTCAACATCTTTAAAATTTGAGGATCTAGAATCTTCATCTACATGTGCCACTATGGTGTGGTCTTCATTCCTCCTATTCATCCTTCCTTGATGTTAAGGACATTCAAATGCCCTATGACCTTCTTCTTCACAGTGAAAACATGTTCCATGGAAGCCTCCTCTTCCTGAACTTTGTCGTCTTCCTCTTCATCTCTGATCTCTATTGTTCTGATCTTGGAAATTATTGGAATTGTTTCCTCTTTGATTTTGACTGCTACTGGCCTCATCCTTCTTTTTCGGATCTTCATTTTAGCCTCCATATGACCATCCACCAGATCATACACCATGACTTCTTCCATTTTGTCTTCTCTTGAACATCTTGTTCAACTTTTTCTCTACTTTTAGGGAAAACTGGTATGCCTCTTCAATACTATTCATTCGAACTAGATTCAACTCCTCCTGAATGCTCAGCCTTAACCCATTAAGGTAATGGGCAACTTTCTCCTTGTCAGCTTTTTCATGTCTTATTCTGATGAGGATTCGATAGAACTCCTCTGTATACTCCTAAACAGATCTTCTTGCATTCTTCAAACTTTGCATCTTCTTTAGTAGGTCAAGCTCATAATCAACAAGAATGAACTGTCGCTTCAATTTATCCACCATTTGATCCCATCTTGTGATTTTATCTTTCCCTCTTTTATTTTACTCCAATTGAATCTCTTGCCACTAGATCTTCGCATGACCATTCAGTCTGGCCTTTGCGAATTTGACTCTATCAAGATCCTCAATATCTTCATACTCAAAATATTCTTCACATTCATTGATCCAAACGATCAACTCCTTTGGGTTAAGATTTCCTAAAAATGCAGGAACCTCAATCTTAGGTATTTTTCCAATCTTGGAAATGGCCTGAAAAAGTCTTTCTTCATCCTAGTTCACAACTTTGACTTCTCCTTCTTGATCTTCTTCTTCGGCTTCATCCTCGCTTTCATCTCTGACATTAAGATTCATTCCTCTGCAAATCTCCTCTTACAATGCTTGTACTTGTCTCTGGAGTGCTCTAACCTCAAGTGTTACAACACCAACTCTTCCACCACATTCCCTTCATGGAGGCATTTTCACAATGCACCCTAAAACCCTAACCATGGTCCTGGTGCAAACTGCCTCATAGTCGATAATCTGTTCACACACTCAGGAACTCCTACTCCGATACCACTTCATGAAGGGTTCTCCCCTTAATACCACAAACACATAACAGAAATAGAGAAACAACAACAATAATATGCAAGAACAAAAAATTGGCTTCTTATTATCTCCACAAAAGTGGAATTACAAACTTTTAGAATTACAATATGCAAAGCCACATGGGCATTCCCTTACTATATTCCATAGGACAAAGCCTCGAATCAATACCCAGATCTACTACCTAGAACCACCCTAGACAACACTATGGGCCTTCTTTATATAGGCATTTTCCACCACCTAAGAAGGTTCTAGAATTTTATCCCTTAGGGCTAACCAAACTTAGAATTATTTTATTTTTTAATTTATTACATTAGAGTCGGCTCAAAATAACTTTTGAAACCCGAACAAAAATTTTGAAGGAAAATTATTTTCTGCTATTTCAGGTGACCCGACTTTCAGAGACCATAAGTCATCACCAGTTGACCCGATTAACTATTATAACCCCATTTCAAAAAGGCCACGAAGCGCTCTACAGGCTTGACTCACACAAGCACTTGTTAGCCAAATTTTTGACCTCATTTGGGGCCTCTAAAGCCTTCAAAACTGAGTTCAAAGATTCTGTACCCTGCTACCAATACCAAAAATCTTCAATATCTTCAAAACTAGACCTGATCTAGCCATGAAACTTTACTGGTAGGCTGATATGACTGAGATGAACCTCCACATGTAAAATTAGAACATTTCGAGAATAAATGACCAGCTTACTAAAAATAGCAAGTTCCCATAAATAGCAGCTCTGCACAAGATAGCCCTTATTGAATACAAAAATAGAATTATTTTTGGGTGTTGCAAGATTGCTCTTACACCCAGGATGCTCCTGCATCAAATAGAAGCCATCAAATCGGCCACTACATTTCCCTCTCTGTAAGTGTGAGAAATAGTCATGCATTGGAGATTGTTGAGAAGCTCATGGATTTCCAAAATTATGGTGTTGACCTGCTACCCCATGTTAGCACTTCTTTTGATAGCCTCCACCACCACTTTGGAATCCCTCTTAATTTCCAATAGTCTGATGTTCATTTGAATGGAAAATTTAATCCCCCATAAAATAGCCATGCCCTCAGCTTGATTGACAGTGCAATTTTTAAGCAGCCCCGCATACGTCAAGAGGTAAACTACCATTTTGGTCTCTTAACACACCACCCCAACCCTGGGTGAGGTTATTAGCCACCCCATCAAAATCTAATTTGGTCCAACCACTATGCGGGGAAATCCATTGGGTAGCTTTCCTAGCCATCAACTTGGAGTTGTCAAATCTGGAGAAGCCAGATAGCAGGTTCCAATTATCAGCCATTTTGATCTCCTAGGTAGAAGGGGGTTTTGAGGGGAGTTTCCATTTAGCTACGCTGGCATTCTCACATAGGAGCTTGGTTCCAAGGTAGAGGCAAGCCTCAGGTGGGGAACTAGACTCCCTGAATATCATGTTATTCCTTTCTTTCAAAATATTTCAGCAAATCTGTAGGGGTAGAATTTTCCATAGGAGTTGGAGGAGGGGATGATTAGAGGGGGATCTCCAAACAGTGAATTTGTGGATGTCATATTATCCAAAGCCCATGAGATTCTCAATTTTCCAATAACATCCTGCCAAGTGTTAGCAACATACTCACAATGAATGAACAGGTGATTCACTGTTTCCTCCTCCTTTTTGCATAGGACACACCTATTGGCCATAAAGAAGCCTCTTTTTATGAGGTTATCTTGAGTTAAGACTTTACCATGCATAAGGGTCCACCAGAAGAAGTTGATTTTTAGTGTGAGCTAGGGAATCCACACCTTCATCCAATCCTCTAGATTATTTTCTTCCATTAGACGAAGGTTGTAAACAATTTGACTGAGAAGGAACCCACTTGAGTGGGGGCCCAAATGATGGAATCTTGGCCACCAATTCTCGGGATTCTAACATTTCCCAAAAGTTCCATGAGCTCGTTAGCTAAGTGATTTAGTTCTGGTCTATCTCTGACTAGACTAGATATATCTTTCCAATTCCCTCCAGCAATGTAGTTAGTAGTTCTCTTGACAAGGATAGGCCCGAGGTAGTTCTTGAGGGGGATGAATCTACTACCAAGGTTAGGGAAGTTTAGGATCCAATAGTCATTATAGAATCTAATGGATCTCCCATCTCCAATCTACTAGAAAGCCCCTTTAGAAAGCAAGGTTTTACATTTGTAGATGTTCACCCAAAGTTTGGATCCATTGGGAAGGTCATTATCATGGTACATCCTCTTGTAGGGGTTCCCTTGAAGGTACTTGGCTTCCATTATCTTACACCAGTCCATTTTCCTTTCTATGAGATTCTAGGCCACTTTCATGGTGAGGGCTCTATTCATCAAGCCAATTCTTCTT
The DNA here is from genome assembly GCA_027943335.1 of Chamaecyparis obtusa. NCBI lineage: Eukaryota > Viridiplantae > Streptophyta > Pinopsida > Cupressales > Cupressaceae > Chamaecyparis > Chamaecyparis obtusa. Next base: position 294,451 of record BSBK01004767.1, read on the forward strand.
AGGCCCAAGCCACCCATACATTTCAGGAGACAAACTGTGTCCCAATTGACCAGGGACATCCTCTTTTTCTCTTAGGAGCCAGCCCACAAAAAGGTTCTCTATATTTTTTCTAACCTATCCGCCATACTTCTTTTAATCTTGAAGAGAGATAGGAAGTAGACCGGGATCCCTTGGAGAGTAGAAGCCACTAGCTGAAGCTTACTAGCATTGCTCAGAATCTTCCCTTTCTATCTAGTAAGTTTTCTCTTGGTTCTTTCCATGATGGAGTTCCAGAATTCATGGGACACCTCCTTAATTGTGAGGGGGAGGCCCAAGTAGGTAGAAGGGAGCGAAGCTGCCTGACAACCCAGAATTTATAGCAATCTAGTTTGTGTTTCAATGGGAGTATTGATGAAGAACACTCTTCTTTTCTAATAGTTGATACACTGTCTGGAAGCCAAGGCATAATTTTCTAGAATTTTCTTCCACTATCTAACCTCAATAACTGAAGAATACCCAAAGAGGAAAGTGTCATCCACAAATTTCTCTAACATAATTTGTTGTAGAGTGGAAGCAGGTTTGACCCCTTTTATTCTTCCCATGGAGGAGAGCATAGTCAGATTCTTGCTGAGGACCTCAGCCACCATAATAAAAAGGTAGGGGGAGAGAGGATCACCTTGCCTAAGCCCCTTTTTAGGTTGAAAGAAACTACCAGGGGTGCCATTGTCTAAAATAGAGAAGCTGATAGTTTGTGTCCATTCTTGGATAATATGAATAATGTTCTCATTGAACCCTATCCTAGTAAGGATTTTTAGAAAAAATGACCAATTAACTTTATCGTAGGCTTTAGAGATATCAAGTTTGAAGGCCATACCTAGAACATTGCTCCTATCCATTGAGTGAATGATTTCATGAGTGGAGATGGCCGCATCAAGGATCTGCCTTCCTGGAACAAAACCTTTCTGAGTAGTGCTGATTATCTTATCCAGGAGGGGCTTCATTCTATTGACAAGGATCTTAGTGAGAATTTTTTACAACATATTGTAGAGGTTGATGGGCCTAAAGTACAACATAGATGTGGGGTTGTCATTCTTAGGGACAACACAATATAGGTTTTTTTATGTTTCCTTAATATTCACCCCATTCTGAAGAAGTCTCTAGAAGCATAGGTAACATCTAGTCCCACAATATCTCAGTATTCCTAAAAGAAAGCCAGGGGTAAGCCATCAGGTCTCACAACCTTATAGGCACCCATTGAAAAAACCATCATCTTGACCTCCTCATTGAACACATGTGACATGAGCCAATCATTATCACTATGAGTAATACCATTTTGGATGTGATCTAGAAGTTGATTTTGGGTACTAGCCGGGCACATATGTCCATCATTCAAATACAATTCCTTAAAATAGTTTGCCACAACCTGATTGATTTTTTCCTTCTCAGTAACTTCATTCCCTCCCTCATCCCTCATTGCGTTGATGGTGTTTCTTCTTTTGTGGTTGTTGGTATATCTGTGAAAGAAGGTCATGTTCCTATCCCGTTCAGTGAGCCATTATATTTTGGATCTTTGCTTCCAATAGGTTTCCTCTTTTTTTTCAGAGTTTCCTGCCATTTGTGTCTGACCATTTCCTCTTCCACCTGTATCTAGTGTGGGGGATTTCCAGTAGCCAACTGGGCTTGGAGGGACACTAAGGTCTCAAAAAGCTCCTTTTTTTCTTTATGAAAATTATCAAAGTTATGTTTACTCCAGCCTTTGACCTCTCTTCTAATGATTTCCAGTTTCTGTGCAATCTTGAACATGGCAGTGCCTTTGATGTTCATGGCCCACCAGGATTTTACTTGGTCTCTAAAAGAAGGATGAGAGCACCACATGATTTTGAACCTAAAAGGAGGTGGGCCTATCATAGGAGAGTCTCACCAACAAAGGAAGAGGGGGTTATAATCAAAAGTAGTTTTAGGGAGGGAGGACAAGGTGGAGGTCAAGTAGAGATCCCATGAAGAGGTGGCAAGGACATGGTCAAACTACACTTGGATGAGATGGGAGCCTTTCCTATTGTTGGTCCAGGCAAAGGGGTTTCCTTTCAGAGCAATGCATTAGGATTGAGTAATACTGAGAGGAGGGGTGAATCAGTATTACAAAACTTTATTTGCAACTTTAAACAATTATATATAATCCAAAGTAATGTAGAAATGAAAAGAGCATATAAGCATAACACATTACTCATGACACCATGATTTGTTCTTGAGGAAACCTTGACTAAAGGGAAAACCCTGGTGGGGATGGTACCCACAAATATGCACTAAAGTATAATGTCCCTATTAAGAGATCTAGCCCTATAAGGAGCTAATTGTTACATATTACATTTCCTTGCTAGAGGATTACAAAAACCCTGATAGGGGCATACAAAACACCTAGTTAAAGGTGGTGAGCACATTTCTCTTACAATCAATAATGTCCCTAAATAGTTCACAAAAAGGGGAGCAATACAAGCACTTATCTTTCTTAGATATTTCCAGTTATAGCTCTGCCTCCTACTAATCTAGTATCTAACTTCTGCTATCTTTTTCACAAAACTTATCCTTATCTTCCATATCTTCTTTCACAAGAGCAATCTATATTTATACACAATTATCCTTCCAATGAGCTCCACAAATGTCATACTAAACATAGTAAAAAATTGTCCAAATGATATATATGGAGTTGGCACTCTTATATTACCAAAGATTCAGCACTATACTTTATTTTCATGACTTAGCACGTTATCATATCCATCATGCTTTCCTTAATCATTGTGACTGTTCATGTACCTAGATATACTATTTAACTATCTTTACATACCTTCCGAACACTGTATCTCATACACCAACTATCCAAAACTTATACTATCTTAACTGAAACATTTACATATACCAAAAGACCTCTAGTTAACTTCGCAAGCCATAATACCTTGTATGTCTCGATCGCTATCCAAAACTGTGGCATTGTAACCTATTTTCTTGATTTTGGACTTCGTCATTTTTATCACTCTGAATCCAGTGGCAATCTCCACAACATGCGATCATACTTATCATAAGTGTTTCCATAAATGACAACCCTTAGAGGACTTCTAGTACTCCAAATCATCACATGCCAACAAGATGGCAACACTTAGAAAAATGACTAAGTGTCATAGAGCACTTCTCTTCTTTTCTTTTTCTTTTTCTTCCTCTCCCTTTCTCATCAATGGAAAAGGTTAATCTCAAAATTTCAAAACTGAAGCATAGGTGATCTAGTTTTTGCTTACTAGATTTAAGACATCATGGAAAGATGTTTCCAAGGTCTTAATCTCCTCAGCCCATGAACTTATCAGTAGCTCACTGACATGGATTAACCCATTCAGTGCATATGATGTTGTCTCTACTACTTTAAGCTCAATAAGAGTAGATACTGTCATTGAAATTTCAACCTTTATCATCTCAGAGAGATGAGTCTCCAATATTGAGATCTTGGGAGGTAATAGGTGTCTTAGTAAACCAAATCTTTCAGCAACTCTCCCTTTCTCTATTTCTAGTATCCTTATTTTCTCTAGTAATCTGGATGTCTCCTTGTCAATTTCTTCCATAGTTTTTGAAGATGACTCACAACTATCCATTATTCTATCAAGACTGACCCTATCTTGTGTTATACCCTCCTCTACATTTTTTAAATATCTGTAGGGATTTTTGCAATGGCTATAGATTTTTCTACCTTGTGCCACATAGCTCTTGGCTTTAAGAGTGGTAGCCTTAAGAATTTTTAAGTCCCATGAGATGGACTTATGAACTTTTCTTAACTTCTTCTCCAAGAAGTTTCTTTCAGCCTTCTCCTCTACTATTTCTAGCAATGAGTCAAAGTGACTATCAAAATTATCCAGTACTATACTGAGATTCTCAGCTTCATCCTTGCCTTTTAGGATAAGTGGAGAGGGTAGTAGCATGTTTATTGTTTCTACTACCCTACCCATTATCTTGGCTCTTTTGTCTCCTTTCTGGACTGATCTCTCCTTAGCTTTAGTAAATTCCATGAATGAGAGTCTCATCAACTCATATTCATCCATGTTGTCCACATCAGAACTTACTAGTTTGGCAACAATTGCCAACAATAGAGATCCATCAAGATTGATTCCAGTGGTCTCCTCCACCTTCGATTGTTTTTCTTGATGTCCTTCTTGATGTAACTCCTCCTGTACTTGTTCTACTTGTTTTTCTTGTGATTTCCTCTCCTATGTATGTCCTTGGTCTTCAACTTCCATCACATTATCCATCTTGTCCATGAATGGATCATGTATATCCTGCGAAGTGTCAAGGCTAATAGGCACACCAGTGACAAAGAAGTCTGGTTGCAAGTTATCTTGACCACTCTTATCCACTGTTTGTGAAATTTCTTTGAAACCCAAGGACATAGGTTTATCAATATTAGGTGATAACTCCCTTTTAGGCATGTTTTGCATTAAAACTTCATCTAATGCCTTTTGGGTATCTTCAATTACTTCATCATATCTTCTAGCCATGATTTTGACTAGTCTAGTCTTTGTTCTTAAAAGAGGTTTTAGTGCTTTTATGATTCTTTCTCTTTCCTGGATAGACACAATAGGAAACATATCATCAATTGTTCTATTTCTTATATTCTCATCCTCTAAATGTGCTAATTATTTTATGATTTCTAGCTTGTTGTATAGTTCTTTGGGAACACTAGATTCAACTTCCAACAAATTATTTTTTAAAACTAAAAAATGCTCAATGATAGTGTCTTCAATGATTACTTGATCCTTAGGGCTATATCTCTCATAGTATCTTTTTATAGATGTCAAATTTCCATCTTTGATAACCCTCTTCTATACTAATTTCATATCAGGTTTCCACAAGGTTTGTGGATTCTTTTGAACCATTTCCTCCTCCTCCTTTTTTGTACCCTTTTCTTCCTTGTTCTTCCTCTTTACCTCTATTTCTTTTTCTTTTGGACTGACATTCCTAGATGATCTTCTAAGAACCTCTGTAGTCATAGTTTCATGTGTTTCTTTCTTTTGGGGAACTAATAAATCAATGAAGTTATCAATGGTACTTGTCTTCTCTATTTCTAATGAATGGGTAAATTAGTGGCAACACTGGAAGATGCCTCTATCTTGTTCTTCAAGTCTAAGTACCGCTTCTTTGTAATTCCTACCTTCACATTAATTTCTTCCACTATCTTGCTAAATTTTCTCTTTCTTGTTACTTTCTCTTGTTCTTCTCTAACTTTTTCATATTTTTCTCTATATGTGCCCCATCTTTCTTGAGTGGGATCCCTTTCTGCTACTAATACATGTTCTACTTGCATAGATAGTACTTTAGCACTTACCTCATATCCCATAGGGTAACACCATTTGGTTCTAGGCTCAACTACCTCAAAACATACACAATTAGTTTCAACCATGAAATAGATGGTGTCCTCATACTTTTCTACTAGGCTTTCAAGAATTCTATATCTTTATTTCATTTGCCTCTGCAAGATCTTAATCATGCCAAATAGTTCTCCATTGATCCAATCCTTTTTCTGCCTTCTATAATATTTCAAGATTTATAGATTAGTGGGTTCATTGTATTTCCATGCTTTGGGATGCATACCAGGAAAATTATGAATAATATGAAGGTACATGTGAATTAGTAGTGACCCAAACCTGAATGCCTTGGATTTGTCCTTCTTAATGACCTTAACATTTTCCAAAAATTATTGTGCCAAAACTACGCAAAGGTTGTACCACTTTTTTTCTTTAACCATTATGTAAGCCATCATGACAACTCTAGCTGATACATAATTAAATCTAGAACCATGGAACAATTTGTAGCCAATAAGCATTGCTACCAATCTTACATCTTGAAGGTATATATCATTTATAGTCATAGCCCTCTTGTCCCATTTGGAGTGCATGAAGGTTTTAGCATCCTTTCTTAGACTTTTCTCACTAACATGTACGGCTCCTTCATTGTCAAGTCCTATGATATCATGAATCAGCTAAGCACATGTCTTTATTAGTTGATCTCCTATCCATAGGAACTGATCATGAACTCTACTTAGAATGATCTTGAACCATTCGACCTCCATGAATTCAGCGAGACAAGTTAACTTGAGTATTGGTAGGTCTTTCAAATGTTTGAATTCATCTATCAAAGACCCATTCACATCTATCATACCATTCAATTCATAGAAGATGTTGACCTCCCCAATAATTTCATACTTGCAGTGTATGTATGCGCTAATATCCTCTACGTGCAACACACCTATAGGGGTTTGGGAGAATGCCCCTTCCAGATCATCCTCACAGGATTTGTATGGATGCCTTTTGAACTTATACCTAGGATTGTCAACTACATCATAGATTACTGGTGCATCCATACATTTCAAAGAGATTAGGTCTAAATACCTTAAATGCACACAAATCTGATGCTTGTGTTTACGTGAGCAAAAAATTTCTCTGCTAGATTACTACTTTGTCTTCACACTTCTTCTCTCCTTAGTCATTGATCAAAAAGTGGTGGAGAAATGAAGTTTTTCAAGTCTTTTATTCATCGCAAGTGTGACCATTAAACTTTGGTAGCTCAACTTTGCATGTTATTTGATCGATAAAAAACTCATGAACATAGAAGATGAATCTCCAAGTGTTATGATCTCATCCATAGATTCAAAAACATCTATACATATCATACATAAGCTCGCACAAGCTTATTTCGCTCATACAGGGGCTGGATATTTTCTATTGTCTTCATCCACTACTCCCCATGAGGCCATGAGGCCTTCTAGGCTAATGCCTCAAATAATTCATCATGTGAGGACACAACATCACAAGATGTCTTTCCTTGAACCACAGCCTTATTTAGAACTTTTACTTGCCATATATTTCATTCTCTGATTTCTTGTTTTCACTTATGTAATCATTTAAGCTTTTACCACTATCACTAATATTTTTCCTTATGACTATAGGTGGTGGTATTTCTAGTTCATTGAATCTTCTTGGTCCTCTTATGTTGTTATCTCCATTATATCTATACAAATTTGCAATGTGACTTGGATTATTGCATTTGTAACATATGGGTGGTCCTCTTCTGTCTTGACTAGTCTGCAGCTTACAGTACCTTACAATGTGTCCAAAATTATTGCATTTCTGACATATAATATTGGCTGCAGTTTCTTCTCTGATATAGTCTTTCTTATACTTGGATTGATCAGGTTTTCTGCAATCTACCTTTTTGTGTCCATACTCATAGCAATTAAAACACTAGCTAGTAAAGCATTTAGAATTACCATTACTTTTGCAGTTTCTTTTCATGTGACCAACTTTGTTGCATCCAAAACATTTACCTCTAAAAGGTCTGAATTGTTCTCTATAATCTTCATTTGTAGGTCTTTCATTTGGAATAGATTTTTCCTCATTTCTGGCTTCATTTGGTTCTTCTTGATTTCTTGAACTTCCAGCTTCATTTGGTCCACTTATGTTACCTTTAGTTCTTTGTTCATTATTCTTGTCATTTCTTATGTGTATCTCCTCAATAAGTAGTCTGTCTTGAGTAAGTTCACCTTTGATGATCTGATTGTAGTTATCCAACTCTTGATATTTATCTTTGTAATGCTCAAGTTCAGTCTTCATATTATCTATTTGAAGGTTGGCTTGTTTTAGCAACTCTTCAACTTTATTTCTTTCATTTTTATCATTCTAAACTTTCTTGATCATCAAGAAATTGATTTTTTCTTTTTCTTGCTCCAGCATCTTTACTTTGTCTGATGTGTCATTGTCAGAACTTTCTTTGATTTTCTCCATAAGGTCTTGTCTCTGATCTTTTATAGTCACAAGTTGTTCTTTGAGTTTCCTCATGAAACCTTCTACTCTTCTTAATTTGAATTTTAGTTCACTATTTTCAGCTTTCATCTTATCCAGATCCTCAAGTGTAGCTTCAAAGTTTACTTGAAAGTCTTCTGAATCCATTTTGATCTCCCTTAAGCTGTTAAGCTTTCTCTTAAAGGGCCAATAGCTCTAACACCAATTTTTAGGATTGAGTAATACTAAGAGGGGGGGTGAATTAGTATTACAAAACTTTACTTACAACTTTAAACAATTATAAATAATCCAAAGTAATGCCGAAATGAAAAAAACATATAAGCATAACACATTACTCATAACACCATGATTTTTTCTCGAGGAAACCCTGATTAAAGGGAAGATCCTAGTGGGGATGGTACCCACAAATATGCACTAAAGTATAATGTCCCTATTAAGAGATCTAGCCCTGTAAGGAGCTGATTGTTACATAGTACATTTCCTTGCTAGAGTATTACAAAAACCCTATTAAGGGCATACAAAACACCTAGTTAAAGGTGGTGAGCAAACTGCTCTTACAATCAATATTGTCCCAAAATAGTTCACAAAAAGGGGAAAAATACAAGCACTTATCTTGCTTAGATAGTTCTAGTTATAGCTCTACCTCCTACTAATCTCGCATTTGACTTCTACTATCTTTTTCACAAAACTTATCCTTATCTTCCATATCTTCTTTCACAAGAGAAATCTATATTTATACACAATTAACCTTCTAGTCGGCTCCACAAATGTCATACTCAACATAGTAAAAACTTGTGAAAATGATATATATGGAGTTGGAGCTCTTATATTACCAAAGAGTCAACACTATAATTTATTTTCATGACTTAAACATTGTCATATCCATCATGCTTTCCTTAATCATCACAACTGTTCATGTACCCTGATATACTATTTTATTATCTTTGAATACCTTCTGAACATTGTATCTCATACACCAACAATCCAAAACTTATGCGATCTTAAATGAAGCATTTAAATATACCAAAAGACCTCTAGTTAACTTTGCAAACCATAATACCTTGTATTTCTCCATCGCTATCCAAAACTATGGCACTGCACCCTATTTTCTTGATTCTGGACTTAGTCATTTTCATGACTGTGAATCCAATGGAAATCTCCAAAACATGAGATCATACTTATCATAAGTGTTTCCATAAATGAAAAACCTTGGAGGATTTCTAGTACTCCAAATCGTTACATGCCAACACAATTTTCAAGAGGAAAGTGTAGGAAATAAAATCCGCTAGGTCCCCCATACTATCAGAGTAATCCATTAAACCATCGCGCTTTTCTAAGGGGTAAAGAGGGAAGTTAAAGTCACCAGCCATCAAGTAGTTAGAATAAGTGTCTTGGTCTATCCAAAGGGTTATATCTTTCCATGGGGAAGCCTTGACAGACCGGGTATTAGGGGCATATATATTGAATAGGTGCCACTCAGGCCAATTTTTTTTTAAAATAACAATAAGGAAGTTTGGGGAGGAGGCGAGAAGTTGGTGAGTTATAGTATTGGGATTCTAGAGTGTAGCACTACCCCTAGAAGCCCCCAAAGCTTTAGAGTAGAGAAACTCAACCCCTAGCTAGAGATTGGAAGCAAAGGTGGCAAAATTACTGAAAGACATCTTAACTTCTTGAATGAGAATAATATCTAGCTTATGATAAAAAATGTAGTGTTTAATAGAACTTTGTTTGAGGGTGATGTTTAGACCCCTAACATTCCAAGAAAGATAAATCATTTCTTATTTCTAAAGCTTGTTTACAGGGTTTGTTGTTTACTTGCTGAAACATCCCTTGTAGTCCCTCTCGGTCTCCTAGCGTAATCTAATGGCCTTCCTCTAGGTGTCTCTGCCCCCAGATCAGCCTTCTTGGGCTTGGTTTTCTTATTTTGCATTTTCCATTCCCCACCATCATCCTCCACGCAACAATTTTCACCCAGGGAGTTGGGAGAGGAGGGGTAGTTATTTTTCTCTAGCTGTGAAGGACATTTTGTATCAGAGTTAGGGGATTTTAGCTTGAGAGCAACCAGAGTGGAAGGCTAGTCCAAAATAGTATGCTAATCTCACTCATCTCTTGGGTAGCTACAATGGAAAGTAGGCCTAACACAACATGGGTAATCATACTCATCTCTGAGGTAGCCATTGGGGGGTTCTCTAATGGCTCCACCAAAGGCAAGGGTTTTGAAGCTTCTGGTTTGGGGTGAACCACTTTGTTCTCTATATGGGAGATGATCTTTCCTTCTTCCATCTTTGGGTTTTACCACTCAAGGTTTTCTAGTGCTTCAGCCACTGGGGGTGGGCTGGTCTTCTCCTTCTCTTCTCCTTCTATCAAGGGTGGTTCTCTAGTGGTGCCCTTGTCCTTATTTCCCTTTTTGGTTTCTAGCGGGGAGGTCTTGCAAGTGTCACTAGCATGGCCCCTAGTATCACATTTCTAGTAGTAGAGAGTGGCATTCTCATACACTACAACTTGATTCCATCTACCCAGTTTAGATTTCAAAATAACAAAGTTGGGAAGGGTTTTGTTCAGGGTGACATTCACGCAGAACCTAGCAAACACTAGCGTGGATTTAAAGCGTGTTACCTAGTCTACCACAATAAAAGTGCCAAAGGATTACTCTATTCATATGAACATTTGTTCATCCCAATATTCAAGTGGAAGCCCAGGGAGTTGAACCCAAACTAGGGCCATTCTGGTCAGCTTCGTCACCGGGTTAAACTTGGGTTTCCATTTTTCCAAAGCAAGAAAGTTCTTTCCATAGACCCATGACCCTAACAGGATAAAGGCAAGGTCCTCCAAAGAAGTGAACTTGAACATGAATAGTCTGCCTGGCATATCAAAGACAAGGACAAAATCCTTGATCTTCCATTGGGTAGCCACCCATTTTTTGACCATTTCAATGCTAGGTCAAAAGTTGAAGAATCGACCCACGAGCACCATCTAAAAATCCACCATATTCCTATAAACCAAAGAGTCAGGGAGTGAGAGTTCCCCACCTTCCTCAGTCTGAATGAAATCCACCAGGAGAGCATCCAGAGATTTCTGGGCTTCGCCAACAAGGGCACCTTTCCAACTGGATTTTGGCAGGGATGGAGGGGCATTGGCAGAAGATTACACCTTAAGGATTCCCATCGTTGACTCGATTGTTGGGTCTGTGACAGAGGTGTTCACGGGATCAGCATGGGGTCTAGTAAGGGGACCTCCTAGGGGGAAGATTCTCCCCCAGGGGATGCAAGCATGGGAGCCTACAATTTGAAAATGGAGCTTGGGTGCGAAGTTGCAGAGTAGAATCGAGAAGCTATCTAATTGTTGACTTGTCGAGCACTTGTGGTTGTGATAATAAACATGAATAGAGCTTGTTTTTTATTTTTTCAAATCTACATAACTACATTTCTATAATATGACACAAAATACAATAGAAGCCACATAACTACCTTGCTATAATACGGCCCCAAATATAATAAAAAACATAGAAAAACTAAGTCCCATCCCACATTTTGAACCTAGCTAGTGTTAACATATTCTTATAAACATTAACTACAATATGTTTACTTAAACTATACCATTTATTAACACTATTAACCACAAAAAGACACTAATAATTAACTAGAGTATTAATAAGCACACAAGCTTGAGAGTTTCATACAACACCAATAGTAAAGTAAATTGCAACTAAAACTAGCTAACTTCAAAATGAGCAAACACGAGGGCCTCAAAGTATTAAACAAAACAAAATACTTGGTAATCATCTCAAAACTAAAATGGCTAAAATCCCACACCACCAATAGAGGTAGAGACATCATTTAGGAGTACTAATCAACCCCCAATTTCTTGAGAGCCTTTAAATATGATCCTTCCATGCATCCCAGTCCTGGTCTTAGTCAACTCTATACTCCTCTTGGTGCTATTTAGTATCTTACTCCATCTCGATTTTCTTTCTCAATGACCTTTCTCAACTTTCTTTTTTCAAAAACAAAAACCATAGAAAACATCCTCATAATACCATCTGCGATTATGCATAGAGAGCAGATAACCCTCCCCATATAGGTTTTTCTCTAATGAAATTATTTAGCTATGGTGTTTAAGTCTTTCATTCTAATTAGCATGTCAAATATTTGGGTTTTCAAGTTTTTGGTACTATTAGGGCTCTCTTGGTCAGATATGTCTTGAGGTGAGATATCCACATTACCCTCCCTACTATTTATGGGAGAGCTAACTCTTTGGTCCATTAGATCATCTTCTTACTTAGGATCTTTAATAAGATGAGAATAGCCTCCAATATCCTCCTTAGATTCCTCTTCCTTAGCACTATAATCTCCATCTTCTAAAATCTCAATAGAATGTTTCCCCTCTAGAGGAAACTCCTCACTAAGCACTGAGTTTTTCTCCATAGAAATGCTCTTATCTTTAGAATCATTTTCACCGAGACAAGTAGATTGAGGTCCTCCAAGGATAACATCCTATTTATTCCCTTTAGGTTTAATTCCATCCTCCTTTCTAGAAGGCTCATATAAGTTTATGGTAATGATTTTCTTTCAGTCCATTTACTCTTAGTTTTTCTAGCTTCTGAAAAGCAAGGTTTAGGAGCAGGGGCTTTCCATATTTCTAGAGTGGACTTAAACAGTACCACCTCCATAGCTCTTTATTTGGAGGGAATTTCAAAGCTTTTTCATTCTTCTTAGAGGCTTTTTCTACCATATCCATGGTAGGTAATGAAGCAACTATGATGTTGAAGAGTGGTCAAATTCAAACTAGTACATGGAAAAAATTAAGCCTCGAGTTAGGGAAGGAGAATGACAATTTTACATTAATGATGGTTGATTTAGTTTAGATTAATAAATACATTGTTAGTTTTATGTTTAGTTGAGAAGTTACATTCTTGTAGGTAGATTTCATAACAGAGATAAGGCATTAAAAATCTATTGAACTATAATGTAAGATAATCCATTTGAATTCAATTGAATATTAATTTCTCTATTTGGTAGGTAATCTACAATATGGAAACTCTCTCAAGTAAGCTAATTTCTTAATATATGAGCATTGAACAAAGAGTACAAAAAGAAGGGTAAATAAGTTTTTTCTCCATGGTAGATATGATTTAAAATAGGAAAGTGGTACCCATGTATATTAGTATACCAACCTTTAAAAGTAAAGTATTTCAAGACATATAAGCTTATCATAGCATGAGGGGGGTGGAGGATAGAAAGGTCATACCAATTTTGAATCATAATTATCCCTTCACCCTTTTCAGACAACTTCATGATAGATACCTTATAATATCCCAAAAATTTCTTTTCAACTTTTAAACCTTCACACTTAAGGTTGGTAACCTCTACTATAATATTAGAGTGTCTTTGAAACTAATATCACCAATAGTTACTAAATCTCATTTACAAGAATTGAAAATTTAGTAGAAAGTAAACACTTGTAACCCTTCATCGATAGAAAAAATGGGACCATCCCTACATTATCAAATAGGTGCCACAAATCTTCATTTTTCCTTAAATCATCACAATTTTTGGGCTCAGATGTAGTGTGTCACTTGTTTTCTTCCTATATGACTTCCATCTAGATGTAGCTTCAATAATATATCTATGGTGGTGCCTTTGTGCAGTTGAATGAGAATTATTTTGTGATGTCATAGTTTGGCTCTAAATGCCTTGTTGAGACTTTGTATATGCTGGTGATTACATTATGACTGAATGGTTATATGTTTATATTTTATGATCTTGTTGGACCTGAGAGGCATGTGTACCTTCTTGATGATTGAGATTATAATTTTGCATTGACAAGTTTCTTATTTTCTTATGACTAGTTTTGAGAACCATTGTGTTGTGGTTGTTGCATACCTAATTTGAGATGCTAGACCTACCGAGTCTATTATTGTGAATTATGTGGAATCACCATGTTCTTGGTTAGTGGAATCTGAGCTTGACACTTTTATGTAATTTTGTGACTATTCTCATGTTATGCCTATACATAAGCATTGTGATCTATGCACCTAGGTTAGTTCCTTTTGTTGTTCTTATCAATATTCTACATGTTAAATGATGATATCTAGTTTATTTTATATCTGATGATATTTGTTATTTTTAACTTTTCATGTTTCCTTAAGATTCACTAATGTACATGTGTCATTTACCATTGAGATATTGTACTTTATCAAGTTTTATTATTAGTTTTTTTAGGGTTATAATTGATATACCCTCTAAATGTTGTAAAATATCATTTAATGTTTTAATTTAAATAAAATAATTATTTATAATATTTATAAAGGATTAGATAAGAAAGGAATTGTTTAATAACATTTGAATACATAAGAATAATTCCACTACTAAATTATCCTTTCATTAGTTTCATTTTTTATTATTGTATATGTGCTTTGGCTATTTATATTACATGAGTAACTACATTTGATGTGTACATGTTTTAGTGAATAGGTACCAGACATTGACTCCAACTACCTTTATAGGTTTGAGTGTATCTTTTGTTGGAAAAATGGTCACCGCTTCCCTCGGGATTCATGACATGGCTTAACTGCCTCCTGTGTCTTATATAAGTCTTGTGGTTGTATCGAGCATTAATAGGTTGATCTTTTGGTGCAATGGAAACCACTACTTGTAACAAGTGGTATCAGATCTTGGTCACGGGTTCGAATCCCCTTGGGTAACGCTGAGTGGGAGATTGTTGTAAAAATGGTCAGCACTCCCCTTAGAATTTGTGACATGGCTTAACTGCCTCCTGTGTCTTCTATAAGTCTAGTGGTTGTATCAGACATTAACAGGTTGATCTTTTGGTGCAACGACAACCACTACATGTAACATCTTTATCATTTATTGTGGCACAAGAGATATTTACATTGGCCACCCCTCATGTTTATCCAATATTATCTCTATATGGGCAATGTATCAGTAAATGCATTATTACACATCTAATTACCAATTGGGTAAAATTCTATTTTTCATTCCATAAATTATGAAAAATGAGTGAAGTGTGTGTTCATAGTTTGTTATCCATAGTTGGTTGCAATTTTGTTAATTAAGATAATTTAAGTATGTAGATTTAAATTATTTAAATGGCTATTTTATATTACGAATTTTTTTGTAATAAAGTAATTCCATTTAATTAGAATTGAGTTAATTTAATCCATTTTAGGTTTGGATTATTTAATTGGTTTTTAATTTATTGATTTAAGTGATTTTAATTCATCCCTTTTGGCATACAGTGAAAAAAGTGATTGATAATGTCTAAAATAGACTTCTTGGGGCAACTGCAAGAAGTTGGGTCCTAGTTTGGGGGAATTTTTCCAAACTTTGGAAATCTTGCTAGAAACATGTACCCATTTTGGAAAAAAGGGCACATGTTTTAGGCTCGTGTGCTCAATCCTAAAATTAAAAAAATGGGTACATGGCATTTTCAAAGTGTATTCATTTCAAAATGGGTATGCATTTTTTTTAAAACCATGTACACATTTCAAAATTTTGAGCTAATATTTTCATAGATAGTGGAAATTTTGATAATCTCGCTTCAAAGGAGCTTGTTAACAACTTGAAGTTGCAGAAGATGAAGCATCCTAAACTCTATCAGATTGCATGGATATAGGATGAACACAAGGTACTGATAAGTGAACAATGCATAGTTAAATTCAACATTAGGAAGTATTATATGATGAGGTTTTGTGTGATATTGTGCCTATGGATGTGTACAATATCTTTTTTGGTAGGCCATGGAAATATGATAGGAAATCTATGCATGATGGTAGAAGGAATGCTTACACTATTTTTTCTAATGGGATGAAACAAAACTTGCTACCTTTAGAGGAACCTCTTAAGAGTGAAGTATGTACCAGCGCAAGAATTTTTCCAGTGGACGGCATGAAGCATAATAATGTGTTTTTTTCTTTAGTACCTAAGGATTCTAAGGAGAAAGTCTTGGTAAAAGAATATCCTATAGAAATAACTAGATTTTTGAGTGATTATGCTGACATCATATCAGATTTAATGTACCTGATGGATTACTACCAATGAGAAATATAATTCATCATATGGATTTGATACCAAGAGCTATTTTTCCTAATAAAGAAGCTTATAGGATGACACTGAAAGAAAATGAAGAAGTCAATCAAAAAGTGCAATATTTTTTGTAAAGAGGGTTGATAAGAGAAAGTACAAGTCTATGTGAAGTGCCTGCACTATTAGCACCTAAGAAAGATGGACAATAGAGGATGTGTATAGATTCTAGATCAATCAATCATATTACTATTAAGTACCAGTTTCCTTTTCCAAGGGTGGATGGTTTAATGGATTGTTTGAGTGGAGATAACTATTTCACCAAGATAGACTTGAAGAGTGGATATCATTAGATTAGAATCAAAGAAGTTGATGAGTGGAAAACTGCATTAAATACTAATGAAGTATTGTATGAGTGGTTGGGAATGTCTTTTGTATTTTCTAATGCACATAGTACTTTCATGAGATTAATGAATGAATTCTTGAAGAAATTATTGGGTAAGTATGTCATTATGTACTTGGATGATATCTTGATAGTCAGTAAGAGAAAAGAGGAATATTTGTTGCATGTTAGATAAGTATTGTAGAGGTTGAGGAAATAAAAGTTGCTTATAAACATCAAGAAAGGTACTTTCATGAAAAAGGAGTTAGTATACTTGGGATTTGTAATATATATTGAAGGATTGAAGATGGATCCTAAGAAAATGAAAGCCATTATTGAGTCTCCTATATTGGTGACATCTGGAGAGGTAAGTTCATTCCATGGGTTAGCAAGTTTCTACCAAAAGTTCATTAGAAACTTTAGCTCAATCTATGGAATGATGACTAAAACTATGAGAGGAGATATAACTGATTTCAAATGGAGACATGGAGCACAAAGAATTTTTGAGTTGCTAAAGAAAAAGGTGATAGAACAACTGATATTAGCTTTACCCAATTTCAATAAGGTATTCCAATTAGATGGTGATGCTACTAGAAGTGAAATTAGAGCTATCTTGACTCAAGAAAGGAGACTTATTGATTACTTTAGTGAGAATCTGAATGATTCTAAAAGAAGATACTCAGTGTGTTATAAATAATTTTATGCTATAATTTAGGCCTTAAAGAAATGAAGAAATTATTTTTTACCTAAGGATTTTATACTATACACTAATCATCAAGCATTGAAGTATTTGAGCAGCTAGGGTAAGTTGAAGCAATGACATTTGAGATGGGTTGAGTTTATGTAGAGTTATACATTTGTGTTGAAACATAAGAGTGGTGTGTCAAATAAAGTTGTTGATTCTTTGAGTGGGAGGAGGATTTTGTTGACTTAAATGAAGATTGTAGTGTTAGGATTTGATGAAATTGAAGGTATTGTATGAGGAAGATCCAAACTTTAGTCAACCTTGGAAGGATTGTAAAGAACCTATTGTTTCAGACAGAAGTAAGTGGTTGGATTATTTCATTTAGGATGGTATGTTATTTAGGGGTATTCATTTGTCTATACATCAAAATTCCATGAGAGATAATATAATTAAGGAGAAACATAGTGGAGGTTTAGTAGGACATTTTCAAATTGATAAGACAGTAGCTTTAGTTACTGAGAATTACTTGTGTCCTCAAGTTCACAAGGATGTGAGAAATTTTGTATAGGAATGTAAAGTATGTCAAGTTTCCATAGGTAGTAGTCAGAATGTGGGATTGTATATACCTTTGACATTACTGATTAGACCATGGGAGGAGATTAGTATGGATTTTGTGCTTGGTTGACTGAGAAAACATAGAGGTTATGATTCTATGCTTTTGGTTGTAGATAAATTTTCTAAGATAGTGTATTTTATTCCTTGTAGGAAGACAACTAATGTAGTGCATGTAGCTAATTTATTTTTCAATGAGATTGTGAGATTAAATGGATTACCTAAGATAATTATTTCAGATAGGGATAGTAGGTTTTTTGGATATTTCTGGGGGATATTTTTTAATAGATTAAAAGTTGAGTTCTACTTTTCATCCAAAAAATGATGGACAAACAGAGGTTGTGAACATGAATTTAAAAAACTTGTTGAGGCGTTTGGTTGGAGATGAGCCTGAAAATTAGGATTTAGTTTTACCTCAAGATGAGTTTTCTTATAATAATTCAGTAAATAGGAGAACAATGAAGACACCATTTGAATTGGTTACTGGGTTTAATCCTAAGGGAGTAGAAAAACTAAGGGATATTAGTCATGAGGTTAGGAAGAGTACCAAAGGAGAGAAATTTTCTAAGATTATGAGGTCATTACATGAGGAAGTGAGACATCATTTAGAGGAAATAAATCAAGCTTATAAGAGGAGATTTAAAATGAAGAGGGGACAAGGAATTTCAAGTGGGAGATGAAATTATGCTTTACTTGAAGAAGGGTATATTTCCTATTGATACTTATAACAAGTTGAGGATTAAGAAATATGGTCCTTGTAAGATCTTGAGGAGATTTAATTCATATATGAAGTGGAATTAATGGATGACATGCATATATCACCTATATTCAGTGTTCCATGCTTGTATGACTATCATGAATCAAATGGTGATAGCACTGATGATTCAGATTTTGGATATTAGTATCCTCAGAAGAAGAAGGATTACATAGAGAAGAGGTAAGGAGTATATGGAATATCTTGTCAAGTGGAAGGATAGACCAGTTGAGGATACATCATCAATTTCTTAGGCTAATGTTGACCAGTTTGATTTTCCTTTGGCCCCAACAAAGTGAGAGGATAACTTTTCAAATACCCTAGGTGTGATGTAGGAGCATCTTGGGATCTAAACAATCTTGTATCAACCAAAAATATGTTTAGTTTCCTATTGATTAGTCTAGTGTTTTGAGTTGCAGATGATCTGTACTTGTTGTTTTGAGTTATGGTTTATATAGTGTGTTCATGGATTTTTTCAGAACCTCATCCTATGAGCATGCCTCATTTGGATTCATGATGCATGATTTATTATAAATTCTTGGTGAGACTATCATGTTCTTCATTTTTTCGGATAGTCTTTGTGTTACTGATCAATTTTATGATCTACCGATTAGAATTTCTGATTGTGATTGTGCCAACTCATTTTTACATTTGAGGCTAACATTCTTCTATGATCGCCTCTCTTAGTTTATTTCTTTGAGGTTGTTCCTTGGGAGATGATTTGGGAGTTGACCTATTTGTTGTAACATGTTTTCTCTATTGTTGGGAAATGTAATCTTTTATGGGCTGACCTATCATTGTAATGGCTATATAAGATTATGGACTTATTCCTACGGGATAGGTGATTTTCATGAGATTATTTGGTAGTTGTTTGGCAGTCATTTGGCTAGGGTTTGTAATGGATTACTGATTATAATCAGGCATGTATGCTTGGCTTGTGAGACTATATGTTGTAGATTGGTTGCAATTAATTTACTACTAATAATTAAAATTTGATCTTCATTTCTTTTCATCTTAGCTTGTTTTTTCTATTGTGTTGTGTTGGTTGCAAGGATTGGACTAAAATATTATAGGTTTCTCCATCTTTGATTACATCAAACCTCATCATTGGTTAAAATCTCATGTGACGATCCAAACCTTATACCACCTAACTTCTACCAATACTTTGGTGAGCTAGGGGATCAAGACATATTAAATCATGTATAGATGAGTTCTAAAGTTTAAATGATATAAAATGTAGAGGATAAAAGAACTAAATTACATCAACGAACACTAACTCACAATTTTTTTTGACTATCACAAATAAAAGAGCTAACTACAAGGTACTAAAAGCTTACTACCTTCAAAACTATAGCGAGTCATTAATGATAGGAATAATATAGAAAATCTGTGTGGCACACATTTTTCTAGTGCAAACATTGCAAAATAATCAAGATAGAAACCCAAAACACAAATTAAAATTAAAAAAATAAACTACACTAAAGATAGAAAATGTAAAGAACAATTATGCTATGGAAAATGTGTTAGGATTAGGTAATACTAATAGGGGGGGTGAATCAGGATTACTAAACTTTAATTTAAACTTCAACTAATTATAGATAAATAAAGACAATGCTGAAATGAAAAGAACATATAAGCATAATACATAACTCATGACAAAATAAATTATTCTTGAGGAAACCCTGTTAAGGGAAAAACCCCAGTGGGGATGATACCCACAATTATGCACTAAAATATTGTATCACTATTAGGAGATCTAGCACTGTTAGCAGCTGATGACTACATAGTACATTTCCTTCTTAAAGGATTACAAAACCTTGTTAGGGGTATACATAACACCTGGTTAAAGGTGGTGAGAAAACTGCTCTTACAATCAAAACTTGTTACAAAGAGTTCTCCAAAATGTGAACAATACAAGCACTTATCTTGCTTGGGTAGTTCCAGTTATAGCTCTACTTCTTAATGATCTCACATCTAATCTCTTCTCTTAGATTCACAACCTTTCTTCATGCTCATGACCATAGTCATCATCGCTTTTAGAAAAGCATTCTATACTTATACAAAAACTTCTATCCAGTCGGCTTCATAAATACCATACAAAACATAGTAATTAATTATGTAAATGGTAAGTATGAAGTCAGAGATCATATATCACCAAAGAGTCATAAATATAATCCATTCACCTGACTTAACATGTTACCATACCAAGTAACCTTACCGCAATGACTGCAACTACTCATATGCCCTCTTATACTAATTTTACTATCTTCACATACCTTTCAAACACTATATCTTACTTATCTGATCACCAAAACTTATGTGCTCCTAACTGAAGCATGTACATATACTAAAATACCCTATGTTGAATTTTTAAGGAATAATACCTTATAAATCTTCATGGAAGGCCAAAACTGTAACATTGTACCCTGCTACCCTGATTTTGGACATAGTCATTTTTATGGTTTGTGACTCCAGTACTTAATCTCTCATCATGTGATCACTCTAGCATAAGTGTTTCCATTAATGAAAAACCTCAACTGATCCCTAGTACGCCAAAACATTACTTGCCAACAATCTTTCCCTTTGGCATTGATGGAAACACTTAGAAAAATGACTAAGCATCACAATACAACTTTTCTTCTTTTTCTTTTTTGGTTTTCTACTTTTTTGGTTTTACACATCTTTTTCTACTTCTTATTATTTTCTTACTCTCCCTCTCTTTCACTATTCTCTACATACTACTCTCCTCATTCTTCTTTCTCTTCCTACCAGATTTAAGACATCTTGGAAAGAGTTTTCCAAGGTCTTTACTTCCTCAGCCAATGATTTTTACCAATTTGGCCTTTGTTCTCAATAGAGGTTTGAATAAATTTATTATCCTCTCCCTTTCTTTTATTGAGACAATAGGTAACATGTCCTCAATAGCTTTGTTTCTTATGTTTTCATCTTTTGACTATGCCAACTACTTCCTGATTTCCAGTTTGTTATATAGTTGTTTAGGGATACTCCCTTCAATCTCTAACAGATTTTTCTTGAAAACTAAGAGATACTTGATAGTATCTTCAAATGAGTGACTAATTTTCAGATTCATATCTCTCATAGTACCTTGTAGTTCTTCTGGAAATGATCACAGGCACAACTTCTTGTACTGCCTCCTCTTGTGAAACTAATAATTCTACAATATCAATAGTAGGAGTTATTGTATTTTCTTCTTATGAATGAATAGAAGTGTCAATGGCCATGGTTGAAGATGCATCCATCTTATTTCTCATGTCTATCAACTACCTTTTAGTGATTCCTACATTTGCAGTGATATATTCAACAATTTTGTTGACTTTCCTTTTCCTTGTTACCTTCTCTTGCTCTTCTCTAACTTTTTCATACTTCTCCCTATATGTTCCCCATCTTTCTTGGGTAGGGTCTATTTCTTCTGCCAATACATGCTCTAGCTACATTGTTAGAATCTCAACACTTACCTCATATCCCATAGGATAATACCATTTCATTTTGGGTTCTACTACCTCAAAGAAAACACAATCAGTTTCAACCATGAAACAGATGGTGTCCTCATACTTTTCAACTATGTTTTCCAATATCCTATACCTTTCTTTCATCTACCTCTGTAGTATCTTTTTCATGAAAAATAGTTCACCATCAATCCAATTCTTATCTTCTCTTTGGTAGTACTTTGAAATTTGAATTCTAGTGCATACATTATCTTTCCATGCCTTAGTGTGCATGCTAGGAAACTTATGAATAATATGAATATACATGTGAACTAACAAGGACCCAAACCTAAATGCTTTAGTCATATCTTTCTCGATCACTTTTACATTATCAAGGAACTACTGTGCAAGTACTTCATAGAGGTTATACTTCTTATTTTCCTTGACCATCATATAGGCCATCATGACAACACTAGCTAATACAGAGTTTGGTCTGCTACTATGAAACAACTTATAACCCAACAACATTCCTACCTACCGAACATCTTGTTGAAAGATGTCATTAAATTTCATCACCCTCTTGTCCCACTTGGAATGGGTTAGGGTTTCTACTAGCTTCCTTAAATTCTTTTCTAATACAGGTAGAGCTCCTTCATTGTCAAGGCCTATAATTTCATGGATCATCTATGCACAAATATTTACTAGTTGTTCTCCAATCCAGATAAACTTTTCCTAAACTTATTAGGAATGAATGTTGAAGCCTTTTGGCAGTCATTCTATAATAGTGGTTATTGGATTCATGACTATGATTGTCATTGATGTCAACACAGTGATATTCTGGAGTTTAGCAGAGAAGCAGGCACAGTTTTGTTTTGTGCACATCTTATATTGTAGATTGAGTTATGCCCAGTTAATGATATTTTATTTGGTGTGTTATTAACCTATGGTTAAGAGCACAAAAAGAAATTCATTTATTCATGAAAGTTATAAGCATTTTGGTGGAAGCAGTGTTCTGACAGTATTCCTGTGTAGCGGTTTTTGGTAATCGGAGGATATCTCCTAACCAGGATGGAATCTGATTCTGCGTAGTTAAAGGGAAGTTTGAGACTCATTTTTGGTGACGTGGTTTGAAATGCAAACTTTGAGGTCGCACGATTGGGAAGTTATTGTATGTGGAAGCTGACAGTTTTATGTAATTCTGATGTAGCATGTTGAAATTATTATTTTGTATTTGCATGCCAAATCATTTGTAATTATTTGAGTGTGGTATAAAGGAAGGAATCTTTTCCTTTTTATAAGAGGATTTTAATAGTTTTGATATGAAATTATGAAATTTGTGATGCGAATGTATGCATGAAGTGAAGAAAAGAGCTAATTCAGTGATGACGGAAGACTTGAGAAGTACAGAGATTTGGATTTGTGATCTTGTGTAGAAGAGAGTGTGGTTTTGGCATAGTTTGAAGGAGGTAACATATTTCATATTATTCTGTTCAATAATCCTAAGATCTGTTGGACAGTGAGTTCAAAGATCTTGCCTTGAAGATGTTTGGATAGTGGGTCCTTCTCTCTTCCATATCTCCTAACAAGGTTAGAATCTTTTAACAGGGATTCAAAATCTCCTAACAGAGATTCATATGTATGAAATGTATTTCATAAGACTCCTAATAGGGTCCATCCTCTAACAAGGAACTTTCATATTAGTACATCATTTTGTGGGCATCATTCCCACCGGGGTTTACTCTTTGATCAAGAGGTGCCCTAGTTAACATATCTTGTGTTATTGTGTCATTGTGTATGATTATCAATCTATGGTTGGTTACTGCATTAATTATATGGTTTAAAACTATTGAAGTTGATATTGAAGTTAATGATGATAAATGGTTTAATTATCAGAGCGGCAGGTCCTTGAAAGAGAACTTTAACAACTTAAGAAGATCTATGGAAAATTTCAAGAAAGAAAGCCCTAAGTTTGATGGAGTAAATTTTGACATCTAAAAATAAAAGATGAAGACACATCTCTTGTGTTTAGGACCAGGTTATTGGTTGATTACAAAAAATGAAAGGACTATAATTGAAGAAGACAATCTTGAAACAAGTTCTAAAGATGAGGTAGATCTATTTATGTGTAATATACTTGCAAGAGAAGCACTTTTATCAGCACTTCCAGAGAATTAATATAGTTAGGTAAAAGGTTTAAATAAATCTAATGATATTTAGAAAGCTTTACATTCTACTTTTGAAGGTGATAAACATGCAAATAAAGCTAGGTTACATAATTGGATTTGTGCATTTGAAGACATAAGAATGATGGAAGATGAATCTATTAGAAGTTATATTGGTAGGATGTCAGAAATTATTGTAGGAATAAAGTCTTGTGGAGGTGAAAAGATAGAGAATGAAGTAATATGGAAGATTTTGAGAACATTAACGTCGATATTCAGGAAGACTACACAAATGATTGAACAAGTGATACCTTGTACACCACACTTTTCAAGAGAGACTCTTCTTGGAAGATTGGAAGCAATAGAAATGAATTTGAGATTATCAGGAGAACTACCTAGAGTGAAGACAACATTTAGTGCTCTTAGCATCAGACTGACTTTGTCTAGAAGTACAAGTGTGAATGGAGATTATGCTAGCAGTAGCAGATCCAAATCTGATGAAGATAAGAAGATTGAAGAAGGTATTGCCTTGCTTGTGAAAAGAGAACCAGATGGTAAGAAAAATTTTAAATGTTGGACATGTCAAGAATATGGTCATTTTTCATCTAAGTGTCCTAAGAGAGTTAAGAAGTATAGGAACAATTTTAAGCCTAGAAGATATAAAGAATGTTATTATGCAAATGATGAAGAAATTGAAGTAGGAATTGAAAGACATTTGAGTGACAGTGATAATGATAACTTTGATGACATAGGATTTGTAGCAATTAAGGAAGAAAATTATGAATCTGATATTAAAGAAGAAAAAGCTTTAGTTTCCCAAGTTGAAAAGAAAGATGATTGGATTATAGACAATGGTTGTTCACATCATATGACTGGTGATAAAGGAAAATTCATAAAGTTTAACAATTATGATGGAGGAGTTGTTAGAGTTGGTAACAATGCACCTTGTTTGATTATAGGTATAGGATCTATTACTCTTGATGGAAAGAGTAATATTGATGATGTTTACTTTGTTGATAGATTGAAACATAATCTTTTGAGTGTTGGACAGTTAGTGGATAAAGGATATCAAGTTTGGTTTAGTGAGAAAACTTGTGTGATTAAGGATAAAGATGGAAATCTAATTGGAACTGGATCTAGAACCAGAGGTAATGTATTTCAATTGAACCCTACTGAGATGACATGCTTGATGACTAAGATTGATGATAGTTGGTTATGGCATAGAAGATTTTGTCATATAAACTTTGATAATATTCTGAAAGTGAGTTCTACACTTGTAGTAAGAGACTTAACTAAGATTATGAAGCCTACTAACATGATTTTCAAGGAATGTGTGATGGCTAAGTAGAAAAGGAGTTCATTTCCTAGCAAGAAGTTCACATCTATAGAAAAGTTGGAGATTGTTCATACAGACTTGAGCGGTCCTACTAGGACTAGAGGATTCTATGGAGAAAGGTATTTTATGATTCTTGTTGATGATTTTACAAGAATGATGTGGATTGCATTTTTGAAAGAAAAATCTGAAGCATTTGATAAGTTTAAGGTCATGAAGAATAAATTTTAGAATGAATCAGGAATGAGGATTAAATGTTTGAGATCCGATAGAGGTGGAGAATTTACATCTAAAGAGTTTAACACTTTTTGTGAAGTGAATGGTATTGAGAGACAATTATCAGCCCCTAGAACACCTAAACAAAATGGTATTGTAGAAAGAAGGAACAGATTAGTAACTGAAGCAGCTAGAGCTATGTTATTTGAAGGTGATTTGGCAAAGACATTTTGGAGAGAAGCAGTGAATACGACATTTAAGAAATACAAAGTGTATCAGATGGATGTGAAGTCAGCATTTCTGAATGGTGAATTAGAGGAAGAAGTCTACATTGAGTAGCCTGAAGGTTTTCCTTTCACTCAAGAAGGAGACATGGTATGTAAACCAAAGAAAACATTGTATGGACTAAAGAAAGCACCTATAACTTGGTATGCTAGATTAGATAAATATTTGTTAAAATTGGGATTTACAAAAAGAACAGCTGATAGTAACTTATACACAAAAGAAATTGAAAATGGATTGTTAGTTTTGGTTATTTTTGTTGATGACATTATTTTTGGAGGAGAAGATGAAGCTAGTGACAAATTTGCTGATGAAATGAAGATA
This sequence comes from Chamaecyparis obtusa, assembly GCA_027943335.1. NCBI lineage: Eukaryota > Viridiplantae > Streptophyta > Pinopsida > Cupressales > Cupressaceae > Chamaecyparis > Chamaecyparis obtusa. Next base: position 320,500 of record BSBK01004767.1, read on the forward strand.
GAATTTGAAATGAGTATGATTGGAGAAATGAAATACTTTTTGGGATTACAAATAACACAAATCAAAGATGGTATCTTTATAAGTTAGACAAAGTACTTGAATGATTTGTTGAAAAGATTCGGTATGGAGAATTGTAAACCAGTTGGAACACCTATGGTTACAGGACATAAACTATCTAGTAAAGATGAGACACCAGAAGTTGAGCACAAGAAATACAGATCTATGATTGGTGGATTGCAGTACTTGACACACACAAGACCAGATATACAACATTCAGTTGGGATGGTAGGAAGATTTGAAGCTGAACCTAGAGAGTCACATTATGTAGCAGTAAAAAGGATATTGAGATATCTTAGAGGCACAATGGACTATGGACTATGGTATGAAAATTATGATGATTTTACCCTATGTGCATATACTGATGCTGATTGGGGAGGCAACATTGATGACAAGAAAAGCACCAGTGGTGGAGCCTTTTTTCTTGAAGGAAGATTAGTTTCTTGGTTGAGAAAAAAGAAGAATTGTATCTCACAGAGTACAACAGAAGCAGAATATGTAGTGGTAGCAAAAAATTGTAATCAGATAATATGGATGAAGAAGATGTTGATGGACATTGGAATCAAGTTTGATGAGCCTATTGTCATATATTGTGACAATACAAGTACAATTAGTATGTCTAAGAATCCGGTTTTACATTCTAAAATAAAGCATATAGAGATCAAGTATCATGTTGTAAGAGAGAAAGTTGCAAATAAAGAAGTCAGACTAGAGTACATAAGCACAAAGGAGTAGATAGTAGATATATTTACTAAGCCTTTGCCTAAGGATACATTTGATTATTTGAGAGGTATGCTTGGGGTTATGCCCCAACCTACTTTTGAGTAATGATGCAGTTGGTTGCATCCGTCTAGTGGTTTATGGCCCTGTCTATTTTCTGGATTGGATGTTGGTACTTCCTCTATGGGGGAGTATGTGTATCTGAGATGAGTCATTGAGGACTCTTATGAATGTATTTTTTAAATAGTGTCTTTTGACATTGAGCTATTGTTTGACATAGTGATAGAATTTCTGTCATTGATGTCAATGGGGGAGAGAATCATGAAAAACATTGAGGAAACATTGAGGAACTAAATTTTTTGAGAGATTGAATAGGATAATGAAGCAAGATTTGATTGATGATGAGTAGCAGTGTAGTTGAGCAGCAGTGACTGGATTTTTGGAACATTGGATTTTTTTCATCTATGTTGCCATCAATGCCAATGGGGCAGATTGTTAGGAATGAATGCTAAAGCCTTTTGGAAATCATTCTATAGAAGTGGTTGTTGTATTCATGACTATGATTGTCATTGATGTCAACACTGTGATATTCTAGAGTTTAGCAGAGAAGCAAGCACAGTTTTGTTTTGCGCACATGTTATATTGCAAATTGAGTTATGTGTAGTTGATGATATGTTCTTTGGTGTGTTATTAGCCTATGGTTAAGAGTGCAAAAATAAATTCATTTATTCATGAAAGTTATAAGCATTTTGGTGGAAGCAGTGTTCTAGCAGTATTCCTGTGTAGTAGATTTTGGTAATCGGAGGATATCTCCTAACCGGGATGGAATCTAATTCTGCATAGTTAAAGGGAATTTTGAGACTCATTTTTCATGATGTGGTTCACAATGAAAACTTTGAGGTCACATGATTGGGAAATTATTGTATCTGGAAGCTGACAGTTTTATGTAATTCTGATGTAGCGTGTTGAAATTATTATTTTGTATTTGCATGCCAAATCATTTGTAATTATTTGAGTGTGGTATAAAGGAAGGAATATTTTCCTTTTTATAAGAGGATTTTAATAGTTATGATATGAAATTATGAAATTTGTGATGCGAATGTATGCATGAAGTGAAGAAAAGAGCTAATTCAGTGATGAAGGAAGACTTACGAAGTATAGAGATCTAGATTTGTGATCTTGTGTAGCAGAGAGTGTGGTTTTGGCACAGTGTGAAGGAGGTAACATATTTCATATTATTCTACTGAATAATCCTAAGATCTGTTGGATAGTGAGTTCAAAGATCTTGCCTTGAAGCTGTTTGGGTAGTGGGTCCTTCTATCTTCCATAACTTCTAACAGGGTTAGAATCTTTTAACAGGGATTCCAAATCTCCTAACAGAGATTCATATGTACTGAATGTATTTCATAAGACTCCTAATAGGGTCCATCCTCTAACAAGGAACTTTCATATTAGTACATCATTTTGTGGGCACCATTCCCACTAGGGTTTAGTCTTTGATCAAGAGGTTCCCTAGTTAACATATCTTGTGTTATTGTGTCATTGTGTATGATTATCCTTCTATGGTTGGTTACTGAATTAATTATATGGTTTAAAGCTGTTGAAGTTGATATTGAATTTAATGATGATAAATGGTTTAATTATCAGATAAATGATTCACCCCCCCCCTCCCCTCTTAGTTATCTTCGTGGTCTTTACTTTCTAACAGAACTCTACTAAGAATGATCTTAAACCATTCAATTTCCATGAAATCTATGAGTAGGGTTAGCTTGATGATAGATTTATCCTATAGGTGTTTGAACTCTTCAACCATGGATCCATCTACTTCTATCATGTTATCCAACTCACTATAGATGTTTACATCCCCAACAATCTCATACTTGCAGTGTATGTATGCCCTAATATCTTCTACGTGTAATACACCTACGGGGGTTTGTGAAAATGCTCCCTCCAAATCATCCTCATAAGATTTGAAAGGATGTCTCTTAAATTTATACCTAGGTCTATCCACAACATCATAAACCACTAGTGCATCCATAACTTATTTATGAGATTATGTCTAAATACCTTAAACATGCTTAAATCTAGTGTAATACCCCAAAATTGGAACCTATTTAATTTCATCAATTTTGGTGCATTATCTCAATTTTACATCATCAAAGTCCTAGTTCCCTAGGCAATTTTCTCTCTCCTACCTGACTTAATTTGACTTGATGTCAATTGCAAAGACCATAAATTGCAATAATCAAATGCTAAAATAATTCCTAAGTCCTAGACTTTATTTGGCTAAATAATCTCTATGATAAGTTAATTTAATTATGAAGTCCTAAGTACTTTTAATTAAATTAAACTCCACCCCCTTTAGCTAAATACCCTTGAAAGGAATTAATAAATATTTAGTTAATTGAATGGACACCTCTTTATTTGAATTTAATAATTCAAATTACTTGAAAGGTCACCTCCCCACATGTGGCAAATTCCATTCTTTTAATTAAATAAATCATGCTTTTTTGTCTCAATTAGGAATGAAGAGTCCACCGTTTCGAATCAAGAAACTCTTCATTCCTCTTCTGGCTTGGTCTATTTAATGAACCTCTTTTTCTCATTCAAGAGAGCAATTTTTGAGAGCATCCTTACTATAGCATTTTTTAGTCTCATATCTCATTGTTTTCAATGATTTTTATTGCATTTATTAGATTAATATCTCATTATTAGTATAATCTTTGCATCACATTTTAGACTAAATTTGCTTATTTGTTCTTAGTTTAATATCATATTTCTTTCAAGTTCTTAGATTAAGTTGCCTCTCATCTTTATTTTCAAGCTCTTAGATAAATTGCACTTCATCTTAGCTTAATTGCATTCTTGCTCATCTTTATTTTCTTTCAAATCCTCCATTGTTGAATTGGTCTCCCGGCTGTTGGCTCTTGTTCTAAGAGTATTCAAACACCCCATTCACATAGGAGGCAACAGGTCGCCTCACCATGGAATTTGGATTGAGTTCTTCATACTCTCTCCTGAATTCTATCAAGTGAATAATGACCATGTTGTGTTGTGCCTGATTTAGAGGTCACATTCAGTCACATACATTTTGGCGCCCACCGTGGGGCAGAAAAGATCAATTTCTGGCCTCATTCTTGATTGGTTTTTCAGCTTTACTGTTGGTTTCATGCCTTGTACGGCCATTTACAGATTGAAATTTTTTTAATATAGTAATGGATGGATAGAATGATGAATCCTCTTTCTCATGCTTTTGGTTTGGTTGATTTTTATTGAGAAATGAATAAGTTATGATCATTTTGGTGAAATTGGGTATTTGCAGATTTGAGATTCTCTGAATATAGTCAGATTGAAATGTCTGGTACGGACAAATTATGAATAATCAAGATCTCTAATAATATTAATTGGAAAGATACATGAATTAGATTTCATTTCCTTTTGGTTTGAGTCATTTTCATGTAGATTTGTAAAAGTTATGGGCATTTGAGTGAAAACTGGTTTTTAACAATCTGCATTGGAGTTGTAGGCAATAATTTATTCTTAGAAAATGATTTATGAATGAGAAAAATAAATTTCTTACATATTTGGAAACTAGATTCATTAATAGTTACTGTGAAATTGGTTTGGTTTCATTTGAATTATTTTTGAGAAAGATATGTGACTCCCTAAGCAGGGCCTGTTGTTTTAAATCTGATTTATGACAGAAAAATTGCAGTCTGAAAACATTATTGGTTGAGGAACCAAATGAAATCATAAGACCTTGTAACTTTGGGAAATGATATTTCTTGATGTTAGCTAAAAACTTCATTCTTTTCAGAAATTTTAATATTGTGATTTTATGGGTCAAATAAATCAATCTTTAAAGACTGTCTTGAAGACAACAATGTTACATATCTTACGGTTTGTCATTGATTTGTCTTGATTCTATACTTTCGGATGTGTGCTAAATGCTGGATTGCAGATCTTTGGACCTAAGGTGAGTTTTTAAAATCTCTATAACATTTTTACTTTGGGATTAAAATTGAACATCTCATGTGTTTGGCTTGAGTGTTTACATGCTTTCATAGAACACATTTTTTATGCTCTTAATGGGAAATAAACAAACATAGATTTGCTTTCATAGAAGTTTGTGTTTAAGTGCATGCTTGTCTTTTAAACATTAAGTAATTCTTGGTTCCAATATCAAAACATCTCATTGAGTAATTGAGGGCATGGATTCATTCCTAGTTTACATGAAGAGTTAAATGCACCACTTTGTGGACTCACTTCATGTTTACTTGGAAAGTTAAATATTCCATGATTCAAACCCTCTTGCACTTATGAGTAGTATTGATTAGCAGTCTTAGATTACTTGTGATTGATCTAGATTTCTATCTTGGGTTATTGGACTCGCTAATCCGCCGGCCCCTCATTTCCACCCTGTGGTTGCAATCCCAGCGCCACATTAAAGGGGAGGGGTCTATAGGAAAGAAGTGTTAATTGTTCCACTTGGCAACCCTTTTGTGCTTTTTGGAACTCACTTGTTTTCTAGGGTGTGGACTCACTTTGAGTTTGTGTGAGGAGTTAAATGCACCACTTTGTGGACTCACCTCACATTTACTTGAAGGGTTAAATGCACCACCTTTAGTGCTTTTCAATACTTTTTGATAGAGAATTACTTACTTTTCATTTTTTTAGAAGGCCTGCTTGGGGATTTCATCACCTCAAGGGACGACCTTAACTCCCGTGTTCCGGCGGAGTATAAATATCGGGAGGTGAATCTAAAGACACCTCTCTTGGGAATGAGTTAGATTTCACTCTTGGCTAAGCCTCAAAGAACTTTATACCTTTGAGAAGTGAAGGAGGAAATTTGGGTTACCGTCTCCCCCCGGCTGTGTGATTTCTAATTCTTCTCATCTACGGATTTGTGCCTCACGTACCTTGCGTATATCGAGGACTCCCTTTAGAAAATCCATGTATATCCTTGTAGACAACTTGCTAGGATGTTGTTGTGTTTTAAGTGCCTGCTAAAACATTCTCAAGAACATACACAAGTAGAGTCCTTAGGGAGTAGAAATACTAAGTCACTATTCATGTTCATGCGCAAGGTTGCTTTGTCCCTTGCCCATTGCTTGAAGACTGTTTGCTTGAACTCCTTGATTGCTGTCTTATGTGCTTGATCAATGACATAAATCTAATCTACCTTTTGTCCATGATTTGTTTTTCTATTTTCCTGTCGTTCACCGTCAGAAACTAGTTGTCTTGAGTTAGGAATCGATCGATCTTTGCTTTGACTCGTATTGTCTCTCATTAGTCTACCTTATCGCATTGTGCTCTTGTACCTTGTGTTGCGATTGTCTTATCTCAGCTGTTCTAGCCATCTCTTTTTGACAATTCATACCAGGTTCATCTTGCATCTTGGCTGTTCTAGCCATTTATCTCCTTTCGTTATCTTTGAGACAGAGTCTAGCTTTATCCTGAATCTTTGCTCGTTACATCTTCGTCTATGACTGTCACGACTCGAAGTGGCAAGACTTATCCCATTCAAAACATTGATCAAGATCAAAGTAAACCTCGTAATCAAGACATAGGTCATCCTGAATTTTTTATGAAATCTGAACTTCGTGAGGAATTCTCACATTCTTCGTCATTCCAAGAGTATTACAATCCATTGTTTTAGATACAGTCTGACTTATTATTTCAAGAATATTATAACCCATTGTTTGAAGACCAGCAAGACTCTGAAGGGTCACTTTCTAAAATTAAACCTATTGATCTTTTTGAACCTATCAACTCTTTCACAATCTCTCGTAATACTACCAACAAGATGGGAGATCCAAAACCTTCAAAGTTGGTTTTCAATCTCAGCTCTAACATGCCAAAACCTTCAAAGTTGGTTTTCAATCTCAGCTCTAACATGCCAAAACCCTCAAAGTCTGTCTTTAATCTTAGCTCTAGCATGCAAATAGTCAATGCCACTGAGAAGGCTACAATAGAAGCTCAACCGCCTTCTAGATTTGCTAGAAACAAACCTTGGATCCCTCACAGTGACATGATCATTGCTCCAGGGAGCAAGGATACTCCTAAACCCAAAACTCCCTTTGTCTTGCGAGGCCCTGCACCTCCCTCTTATAACTACACAAAATCTCCAGCTTGTGGGAATGCTATCCCTCGATCTCATGCAAAGATTGTTCTCAAAGGTCCCGAACCTTCGACATCCAGACTAAAACTATCTATGGATAAAGCCCTCACCAAGGAAAATGTCCCTAAAGATCTCAATCTCGACCAGTTTCAATCTATGGTGGGTCATTTGACCTTGCCTCATTATTTACCATTTTCTGAGGAAGACGATCACTTGCTGAGCCACCCGCATAATCCTCTCCTGCACACTGAAGTTATGATAGGCCCCAAGAGTATCCCTCGCGTCCTCATTGACAATAGTGCTAGCCAAAATACTTGCTCTGCTAAGATGCTTACCCAAGTGACAGATAGTTTTGTTCCCGCCAATAGAGAATCCACTGAGTTCTATGAGGCCAAGCTAAAAGAAATAGAAAAGACCCTGAAGATCAAAGATATTGGCATGGGGGAATATCAGATTGAGTCCATCTTGTCTTTGACATCTCTCCCTCCATCTCCACGTTCTTGTGAGGAACCTTCTGAAGATGGATTTGGTATTGGCTATCAGAGTGATGAGCTTGACCAACCTAGCTACAGCTTTCACTCATGCAAGGATTCAGATAATGAAGAAACACAGATTCAGCCTATGACATATGAAAGACCTTTGAATGTTCAAAATTTTGATTCAGACTACTAGAAAGAGTCTTATCTACCTTCTCAAGTGCTTCAGGAACATGATTTTGGTCCTCACCAGGAGGATTTTATACACTCTACTGAACAGATTTCTACTACTGCAGCTACTACTGAATATGTCACTGCCTCTAATGGCACACATACTGATTGGGAGCAACTGTTGGATGCTTCCCTTATCTTTGGTATGCCTCAAGGTATGCCTATTCTAGATTGTTCTACCACTTCTACTGTTGAACAAAATCCTACTATTGCCAACTCCAATGATACACATACTGATTGGGAGCAACTGTTGGATGCTTCTCTTCTCTTGGGTATGCCTCAAGGTATGCCTATTCCAGATTACCCTGTTGCTTCTACTGTTGAACAAAATCCTACTATTGCCAACTCCAATGGCACACATACTGATTGGGAGCAACTGTTGGATGCTTCCCTTATCTTGGGTATGCCCTGGGGTATGCCTACTCTAGATTGTTCCACCACTTTTCCTATTGAACAGACTCCTACTATTGCCAACTCCAATGGCACACATACTGACTGGGAGAAACTATTGGATGCTTCTCTTCTCTTGGGTATGCCTCAAGGTATGCCTATTCCAGATTACTCTACTACTTCTACTACTGAACAAGATCCTGCTGTTGAAGAAACATTTCCTTTGATAGATGATAGTGATGAAGAAAATCTACCTCCGACTATGTCTCTAGCTGAATGGGACTCTATATCAGATGCTACTATGGAAATACCAATTGATGCTATGCACTTATATGCTAGTCTTAACAACTCAAAAAGAGGAGAAAGTTATGATCCTCCAGATCAAGAAATTGATGATGATCCTTTCCACCCTCCTGTGGAGATCATTCCTATGGCTTCTAGGTCATCTACTCCAAGTTATACTTCTACTGCTCCAACAAATCATGGGTATCTGAGACCCCATCTTTTTACAATCTCATGGAATCTTGGTAGATCTAGAATTGAAATGGTTCCTATTCATGCACTCTTACCACCTGAAAGGGGACCTGACTCTTGGAATAGGTTATCTTGGTTAGGCTCACATAATATTCCTCCAAACTTATCTGACTCTTCTAAGATGACTCACAATCAACAACGCTCTATGGAAGATTACTTTCTTGATCTATCTAATGCATTCATGAATGATGAGGATGATATTGATATATTTTCACTTGAGCCCATCCCATCGACTTTTCTTCCCCCTTCATCTCCCAGAAAAGTGGTTCGTCCACTTCCATTTCCATCTCTCCACCTAAACCAGTCATATAAGCCTCTTTCATCCACCATTCCTGAGTCTTTTGGAAGTAACTTGGATGTGCAACATAAAAGCAAAAATAATGAGAATCCACTTATATCTCAAGGTCACCATGTCCCATCTAATCGACATGTGACTATGAAGAAAGGAAAGAAACAAAGGTGTTCAAAAGACCGCAAAGGTCCTCAAAAAGAAGAAGACAATCAAAAGCCAAAAAATAAAATAAAAAATGGATCTCGAAATCCATTCTATAGGCATTGTCATCAAAAGCACCTCAAAGTAAAGAAGAAAAAATTCAAAAGCTATGTGGATTCCAAAGAAAGGAAAAATCAAAGTTGTCATTCGAGCTTCCAAAATTCTCATACTTCCCTCCATTCCATCACCCTTGCCTCTCATACTTTACCCTCTTCACTCCATCTTGCCTTTTCCCAAAGTGCATATCAGTATCTCCTTATTGCTAATGACATGACTAAGAGAAATCTAGAATGTACTCTCCCTAAGTGTTTAGAGCGTGGAAAATCTGACAAAGAGTTAAGGTGTGTCCATGAGGATATTTGTGGGTCTCACTTAAGTGATCTTTCCTTGACTATGGATCTCTTGACTGTTGGACACTACTGGTTGGCTCTCCTGTTACTGCTACAACATCTGGTTTTGATTCTACAACTTCTCAGCTGGCTACTGCTACAAATGATTGTGTTCTCAGAGATTCCTACTAAAGGAGAGCAACTCAAAGAGCCCATCAATGCTCTTCATCTAAGAAGTTCTACAGCTGACATTCTCAGTATGCTCATGTACATACTTATTGATCCTGAAAAAATTCTAAAAAATGATATACGCTCAAAAATCCTAAAAATTGCAAAATGTCCTGAAAAAATGATCATCTTAGTGAAAACCTGGCAAACAGGCGCTTTGATGTATCTATTATCCTGGTGAAAGCCTGGTAAACAGGCACCTTGATAATACAAAAAAAAATACAAAATTTAAAAAAAAATACAAAAAAAAATAGAAAATTTCAAAAAATACAAAAAAAATAGAAAATGTGAAAAATACAAAAAATTGAAAAGATAAAAAATACAAAAAAATGAGATATTCAAAAAATACAAAAAAAGAGAAAAAAAGAGAAAAGTACAAAAAAAATGAAAAAGAGAAAAATGTGCCATTGATGAAAACCTGGTAAACAGGCGTCATGGTAGCAAAAATAGAATCTCTGCCAAGATGGTGAAAACCTGGTAAACAGGCGCCTCTTGTTTTCCTAAAGCTGCATCTCATCTTAGCGTCGCTTGGCTCTTAGTTTCCTGCTTTAGTTTCCTTCCTTTCCTGCTTTAGTTTGTTTTCCCGCTTTCCTGCTTTAGTTTGTTTCCTGCTTTGGTTTTCTAGCTCATGCGCTTGTCTTTGAGTTTTCCTTGACTCTTCATGGATTGGAACTGGTTCACACTCTGGGGCACCTGCCTGGTCTAGGGGGCATTGTCCTATCACTTTTAGAACTCTCTTTTGAGCATTGGTCGCCAGTGGTTCTCACTATGCCTACCTACGGATACCTAGCTTTTGTTCGATCTCTCTTCTTTTGGGACCTCTCCCTTACATCAATCACCAATGATTCTCATTACGTCTGCCTACTATCATTATCTCATTGAGACTTCGAACGTTATCTTTCAGAATTGTCTTCAATCCGCTTGAACACGAACTTAAACTGAAACTAAAACTAAATGTGTGTTCCTTTGAGGCATGTTGAGCTTTGTTTTCTTTGAGTGCTTGTTTGTTTGCTTTGCTTTTTTGCTTTCTGTTTGTTGGTTTAGTTCCAATGATCCAAAGAATTCATTTAAGAGGGGTGTCCATCTGTAAGAGCCTCTATCTCGTATTGGATGGCCATGCGTACCTCGACTCCTTTTATATGGATGCTTTGGTGAGGTTGGTTCTTCTCCTTGTCTTTTGAGTGACTTCTTTCTACTACTGATGAAATTGTAAACGCTCGTCCTGTTAAGTGAACGTAAGGGTCACTGCGAGCAATCTTTGGCAAAAGAAGGAACTCCTTCGTGCTTGGTGTGTTTGTTCGCAAGAGACATTCAGGTCATTCTAGCATTTATGCTCTAATGCTTATGTTAACTTGCTAGATTAAAAGGAATAGGTGTTCAGGTCATTCTGGCTTCTTGTACCTTAATGCTTACACCTCATTCCGACAAATTTAAGACTTATGTCATATTCATATTCTCATGTTGGGGAGAATTGTATGGCATCTTGCGATTGTCCCGTGCTTAAACGAACTCTATGATGATAATATGATGAGTCCAACAGCCGAGTCCGGAGGATTGCATTTGTTCATCCTAGGCCTGCATTTAGACTTGCATCTTTCATTCTAGGCTTGCATTTGGAGCACTTTCTTGTTGCTCTCTTGATTGCTTTCTTTTGGATCTGCTCATCAAAGGTTCTCATCTTTTGTCCCAGTCTCATCTTGGCTACATCCATTTTCGGGATCGAAATCAAAATCTGACATCTCTAAGTGGCTCAAAATTGCATTTTAAATATTGAACTCCTTCTGGATCGAATGCTTGTGCAGTCAGCCTTTTGGTGTCATCTTCCTATCAGATCCTCATCTTTGCATCATGTTCTTGAGATCTTTGCTTCTTTTCATCAAGTCAATTCAAGTCAAATTTAGTCAACCATGGTCAACTATGCTCAAACTTGGTCAACAGGACCTCTGCTTTGCTCTGATTCACTTCTGTAGCTTCGCGAATCTAGTCTAATTGCTTTTGCTCTGCAATCTCTTGTTGTTTATCATCCTTCTGACATGTCATCTTTCCATTTCGCTCCTGAGGGGGCAGGATGATTACATCATTTGAATCTTGTCGAATCTATTCTTGAATCAGTCTGATTTGAATCATCAGTCCTCATTGCTAGGGGCATCTTCACGCCTCGCATCTTGTTATCTGGAAATCTATCTCTTAGGTATCTGAGCAATCTAACTCAGATCCTCGAGGATCATTCTTCATTCTGGAGATGGTTCTTGAAATCTTTTGGGTATTGGGGCAATCTAACCCTAATTCCTCGGAGTCAAGCTTTGTTCTGGAGATGACTCTCGAAATCTCTTTTAGACCGTTATCTAGGCAATCTAACCTGGGTCTCGGAGGACTAAGCTTCGTATTGGGGCAATCTAACCCTGATTCAGAGATAGTCCTAAATCTGTATCTTCATCAATTGGTATTGGGGCAATCTAACCCTAATTCTGGTTCTCTTCTAAGATCGTTGTCTTCGCAATCTAACTTAGACTTCAAAAAATTCATGCTTTGATCTGCTTTCATCTGTCACTTCAGACTATTCTTTGAATCAACGCGCTGTTTGCACATCAATTCAAAGAGGGGCAAATGTAATACCCCAAAATTGGCACCTATTTAATTTCATCAATTTTGGTGCATTATCTCGATTTTACATCATCAAAGTCCTAGTTCCCTAGGCAATTTTCTCTCTCCTACCTGACTTAATTTGACTTGATGTCAATTGCAAAAACCATAAATTGCAATAATCAAATGCTAAAATAATTCCTAAGTCCTAGACTTTATTTGGCTAAATAATCTCTATGATAAGTTAATTTAATTATGAAGTCCTAAGTACTTTTAATTAAATTAAACTCCACCCCCTTTAGCTAAATACCCTTGAAAGGAATTAATAAATATTTAGTTAATTGAATGGACACCTCTTTATTTGAATTTAATAATTCAAATTACTCGAAAGGTCACCTCCCCACATGTGGCAAATTCCATTCTTTTAATTAAATAAATCATGCTTTTTTGTCTCAATTAGGAATGAAGAGTCCACCGTTTCGAATCAAGAAACTCTTCATTCCTCTTCTGGCTTGGTCTATTTAATGAACCTCTTTTTCTCATTCAAGAGAGCAATTTTTGAGAGCATCCTTACTATAGCATTTTTTAGTCTCATATCTCATTGTTTTCAATGATTTTTATTGCATTTATTAGATTAATATCTCATTATTAGTATAATCTTTGCATCACATTTTAGACTAAATTTGCTTATTTGTTCTTAGTTTAATATCATATTTCTTTCAAGTTCTTAGATTAAGTTGCCTCTCATCTTTATTTTCAAGCTCTTAGATAAATTGCACTTCATCTTAGCTTAATTGCATTCTTGCTCATCTTTATTTTCTTTCAAATCCTCCATTGTTGAATTGGTCTCCCGGCTGTTGGCTCTCGTTCTGAGAGTATTCAAACACCCCATTCACATAGGAGGCAACAAGTCGCCTCACCATGGAATTTGGATTGAGTTCTTCATACTCTCTCCTGAATTCTATCAAGTGAATAATGACCATGTTGTGTTGTGCCTGATTTAGAGGTCACATTCAGTCACATACATCTAGAACTTTCTTTACGCAATCCCACAATCACTCTGCTATATGACTGATAATCTTCTCAACTCTACTCGCCTTAATTGCTAATCAATAAATGGTGTAGAAATGAAGTCTTTCAAGTCATTTTATCCATCATAAGTTGAGTATATGCATTAAACACAAGTAGCTCAACCTCGCATGTCTTTCTGTCAACACACACAACTCACAAACACAGAAACAATCTCCAAGTGTTGCGCTCTCATACATAGACTCCAAAGTGTCTGCACAAACCATACCTAAGCTCGCATGATCTTACTCCACATATATTGGGGATGGATTTATTCTGATCTTTGCATCTAATGCTCCCCTTAAGGCCATGCAACCTTCTAGTTCGATGCCTCAAAGAACTCATCATGCAAAGAAAGAGTGTCATCAACGGTCTCTCCTGGAACTGATGTCTTGTTTAAAAATTTCACTTTCCATATCTTGTCATCCTCCTTGCTCTTTGATTTCTTGAAATGATCCTCAAACTCATTCATGTTCTCACTAAGACTCTTTCCACTATCATCAACATTCTTTCTTATAACTACAGGAGGTGTTCCTCTTGGTTCACTAGATCTTTTTGGTCATCTTTTGTTGTCCTCTCCATTATATCTGCAAAACTTCACTATGTGTCCTAGGTTGTTACATTTTTAACAAGTAGGAGGTATCCTTCTATCTTGATTAGTTTGTAACTTACAATACCTTTCTATATGCCCAAATTTATTGCATTTTTGACATGTGCTCATGGCTACTATTTCTTCTCTAACATAATCTTGTTTATACCTAGATTAATCTAGTTTTCTACAATCTTCTTTCTTGTGTCTATATTCATACCAGTTAAAATAGTAGCTGCTAAAGGGCTTAGAGTTATCTCTACTTTTGCAATCTCTTTTCATGTGGCCAACTTTGTTTCATTCAAAGCATCTACCTCTGAAAGGTCTGGTTTGATCTCTAGTTCTCTCAAAAGTAGGTCTTTTAGTATTTTCTTCATCTGTTTCTTCATCTGTTCCTTCATGGGTGGGTATTTCTTTAGTCTTTTCTTCACTTGCTTCTTCATTGGTTTTAGAACTTTCTGCTTCATTGAATCCAACTCCAGTCATATCTCCTTTAGGCCTTTGTCTTGATCTTTGTTCATCAATCTTGTCACTACTCATGTCCAACTTCTCAATGTATAATTTGGCTTGAGTGAGTTCACCTTTAATGATCAGATTATATTTCTCCATCTCCTGATATTTATCTTTGTACTGGTTAAGTTCAGTCTTCATTTGTCCTATCTACTCATTTGTTGCTTTCAGTGATTCTTCAACTTTGTTCCTAGCATTGTTTTCATGTTGAATCTCTTTTATCATCAAAAGATTGATCTATTCTTTTTCTTGCTCTAGCCTCTTCACTTGATCTGATGTATCATTTTCTAAATCTTCTTGGATCTTGTCCATAAGATCTTGTTTCTGATTTCTTAAAGTTTCTAGTTATTCATTTAGTTTTCTGGTGAAACCTTCTGCTCTTCTTAATTTGAATTTCAGTATACCATTGTAAACCTTTTCTTTGTCTAGATCTTCAAGAACTACTTTAGTTTCTCTTGCAAGCTTTCCAAATCCATTTTGATCTCCCTTAAGCTATTAGGCTTTTACTCTAAGGGCCAATAGCTCTGATACCAATCTTTAGGATTAGGTAATACTGAGAGGGGGGGTGAATCAATATTACTGAACTTTAATTTAAACTTCAACCAATTATAGATAAAGAAAAACAATGCTTAAATGAAAAGAACATATAAGCACAACATATAACTCATGACACCATGATTTATTCTCAAGGAAACCTTGTTAAGGGAAAAACCCCGGTGGGGATGATACTAAAAATATGATCTAATATATTGTATCCCTATTAGGAGATCTAGCCCTATTAGGAGCTGATGATTACATAGTATATTTCCTTGTTAAAGGATTACAAAACCCTATTAGGGGTATACAAAACACCTGGTTAAAGGTGGTGAGAAAACTGCTCTTACAATCAAAACTTGTTACAAAGAGTTTTCCAAAATGTGAACAATATAAGTACTTATTTTGCTTGGGTAGTTCTAGTTATAGCTTTTCTTCTTACTGATCTCACATTTGATCTCTGCTCTCAGATTTGCAACCTTTCTTCATGCTCATAACCAAAACCATCATCACTTTTTAAAAAGTACTCTATACTTATACAAAAACTTCTATCCATATGGCTTCATAAATACCATACAAAACATAGTAATTAATTATGTAAATGGTAAGTATGAAGTCAGGGATCATATATCACCAAAGAGTCGACAATATACTCCATTCACCTAACTTAACACATTATCATACCAAGTAACCTTACCACAATCACCACAATTGCTCATATGCCTCGTTATACTAATTTTACTATCTTCGCATACCTTCTGAACAATGTATCTTACTTATCTGATCACCAAAACTTATGTGCTCTTAACTAAAGCATGTACATATACTAAAAAACCTTTTTTTGAGTTCGCAAGCCATAATACCTTATAAATCTTCATCGCAGACCAAAACTGTAACACTATACCCTGCTATCCTAATTCTGGACTTAGTGATTTTTATGGTTGTGACTCTAGCACTGAATCTCTCCATGTGATCACTCTAGCATAAGTGTTTCCATAAATGACAACCCTCAAATGATCCGTAGTGCCCCAAAACATCACTTTCCAACAAAATGAAGATAATATAAGAGAATATAAGAAGAAACTTACAACTCGAGAAGATAGAAGAATCCAACTAATTCTTGCACTTTCTCCTTCAAACAAACTTACACACATGGAAACAAGGAAACATGTTGGGTGACTATTTAGGCCTTTCCTTAGCCAAATATTTTCTTTGGTGCTTCCACCTCCATAGCAGCCAAATAAATAATATAATATGAAAATATAACCACAAATATAAAGAGATAAAAATATAAAGAAAACAATATTGCAACATTTAGATAAACAACTATGATGTGGATCTAATATATATTTTTTATCATTACACTTCTAATGCATGAACTTTAATATTAGGAATAATTTGGTTCTAGAATATAGGTATTCTTACATATGATATACTTATTTTATCTTGAATTCTATCGCATCCATATGCGTAGGTACAATAGTGGGTTACACTTTTTTGCCAGAATAGACACTGAAATGTACATTCTAAGAAAAAACTTCACTTTGAATGCATATTTCTGCTAAACCATTACAAATTGGAAGATGAAGTTAATTAGAGTCTTTTAAGATTTTATGTCTAGATTTTAAATATATTTTTTCAAAAAACATTAAAATTGATTTGAATAAATTCTTCTATCTCCCACGAAAACTAGTATGTTCTTGAAAACAACATTTTCAAAGAGTGACACTTACTTCATAGAGCATCATTTCTTTTCTCTAAAATAAATATCAAGTTGAATCTTTTGAATTTAGTTTTCTAACATCCATATCTAGTGTCTACAATTGGTTTCATGACTCTATCCTTATTATTTCATATTTTATTAATATTTTAAGTTGAGATAACCATAATTTTGACATATGTTCACTTCATACCTCATAACTTCTTGTGTATTTGTCCAATTTTATTTCATTTTTGAGAGAAAGAAGACTTAAATACCTACTGCATACATATTTTTCAAAATTTTATTTCTCTCATTTACTATTTTTCCATAAATGTCAAACATAGAGGTTGATATACAATGAACTATCTATCTTTAGTAAACTAAAAATACAAATTCATAATAAAATTAATATATATTAACATTATATTCAGTGGAATTGGAAAAAAAATTTAGTAGAACCATACTGCATAAATAGTTTTGTCAAATGGATTCATTTAATTTGCCGAAAGCTATAGTCAAAGTGATATATTGTCAACATTTTAATAGGTGCAGAGGAGACTCCATTGCAGGTATGAATGACGATTACGTAGGCCATATCAAATATTTTTTGATCTAAGAGGCTTTGGTCTAATGATTTTTTTATTAATTCCTTCAAATGGGACCTCTCAAGGCATAAACCATCATATTTTCTTAAAAATATGTTATTTTAGCAAAAATTAGCATGCTTGAAAAAAGTGTAACCTACTACAGGGGATCTATTATTTATTTTGATTTAAGAATAATATTGTCACATGCATGGTGCTTAATAATTTTACATAGTACCACTTTCATTCTCCTTGATACAACTAGTTGGTATGAGTACTTGCGAGATGGCTAGTTTATTTTATGAGTCTTATCTTGTGAATTTGAGGATACTATTATAGATATCCATATGAAATTTGATATTAGCTCATATGAAATTTTATCTTTAAGGTTCTTTGGGAACCATTCTACTTTCATTCATTTTTAAAATGACTATTTGTCAAAATATTAAATTTCTTAGAGACTCTTGAGAAATGTTTGTAGCGGCCACATTCATCTTTGGATCATTTTATATACTCATTTCTACTATATACTAAATTTTCATCTTTGTTAGTATGATTGGAAATCCTTTGATGGTATTGTTATCTTTCAACATGTACATAAAGAAACATGAGAGGTGTTTAGAGACTATATACATTTTGATTTTTCTTCCTTTGTACTCCTTTAAAAAATAGGAAGACACCCTAAATTTACTTCAAATTTTATTTGATTCTAAGGGGAAACAAATTGTTTGATGATCATGGACCATCATCTATATACCATTTTGAGCATCAAACATTGGTATAGGGGATTTTGATTTGAGAGGGGACTACATGTTCTCTCTTCTTCCTCATGTGGAGTTTCATTATTTCATACTTTTGAGAGAATTTGGAATTCCTCTCTTTTGGGAGGACTTTTTTGTCCTTTCCTTTCTCTTTTGTAAGAGATTGATTTTTACATGGGTACCTATCATGTAGCCTAGTACCTAGAATCCATCTTTTTAGTGTTTCATATTTACATATTTTCACATTCTCATTATGTTACACTTAACAGTGGTGGTTGTGTGAACAAGGATATTACCTAACTATTTTTCTTTTAGGACCAAGTGGCACTAGTCAAGTTTATTTAGGTACACAAAATTCTTATCATTTTATGTCTCATATCACAAGATTAAGACATTAAAAATAATATTATATTTTCTTATGTCTCATGTTGACCTAAATAAATAACTAAGGTCTCTTACATTGTGTGGTTGCACAAATTATCTTATTTGTATTCTTTGACGGGAGTATAGTTTATTGTTGTCAAATTAATTATCTCATTTCTTTGTGTTGTTCATGACCCCTCTTGATCTTGGGCAACTATCTCCATACCTAGTCTTAAAATATATGATACAATTTTATAACAATAATGTTGTATTTCTATTCAACAACATTTTCTTCATGTGAGTATTCTATTATCTAATTCATCATTTATACCATAATCTAGTTGAGTCTTTATCCATTTGATATATATAAAATCTAATAGAAAAATTGGTATAATTGATATGCACATTACACATATTCATATACACATATACATATATACATCATTATTGAGATCTTTCAAAAATATAAAAAAATTACAATAGCATCCAAGTTATTCTCCACCTTTAGTAAATTAAGAAACCTAGGTCATTCTTCAGCTTTAGCTTAAGGTTAAGCTTTGGCAAATTAAACATTATTCTAGAATACAATTCAGTCGTTCTTGTAGAGCACACAGATCATCATTAAATATTTTATAACTCATGCTTTCGACCATGGTGATTTCAACGGATCAGCCTCCCTGTGACTCGTGGGTAGATCACAAAACACTTTTCAATTTCAAGGATTTATTGACAATTCCTAATCTATATGAGACTCTCTTAGAAGTAGAAAGCAACATCGCACTGTTTTTTATTGGATGAAGCAAATTGAAGACATCACTTGTTCGAACACATTGATCAGCACTCGACCACGGCACTTTGACTATCCTTTATATTTTATTGTCATTCTATTCTTTAGATTTTGAAGATGGATAAGTGTAAGGAATAAAATGGTTGAAATGTCATGCAAGTTTGCACATAAAAAAAATTTTAAAGAGTAAAATCTATTATAAGAGATAACAATCCATTATATTTAAGTGGGATGTAACATATAAGTTGTCTGTTAATAATCCATTATTTCTAATCATAAATATGTAATAATATATTACAACTTTTCTGCTGTGCATCATTGCAGTTAATAACTTGGTACCATATTTAATACTAACACTGATTCACCGAACTATGCCACTTTGACTTCCATGGTATAAATTTTTATACTGTTATTTCATTATCTTCTTTTTCTAGAAGCTAAAAGCACTTCAAAGAACAAAAATTTAAAATAGCACATCATATATATACCCCAAATACCTTCGTTCCCACGTAATCTAACATGCACACAACTTGACGTAATTTAGTATGATAACTAAAATTCCACATATTTAGTTGACAGGCATCTTCAAATTAATCAACTTTGTGAAACTATTTATTGAACGTTAGTTTTGATAACTGTTTTATACTTGTTAGTTTTCAAAATTTTATAATTTTTTTAAATCAGTGTTTAAGATCACGTTTCATGATGTCAAATGAAGGAAGGGTAGAATTGCTTTCGGCTTCCTTCATTTTATTAAGATATTCATAAAGTATAATTTTATAATTTCCTCAATCCTGACTATGGATCATAAAATATGATCTCTCTACTCCCTAATATATACCATAACAGATTATAGAACACTATCTTAAATGCTTTTCAGATTCTCTATATTCTGACGATAAATTATACAATTAAATTCAAAACGTGGGTATAAAAAATTTTCTGCATTATCTACTCCAAAAAAAATTAAATTTAAACAACACTTTTAAAATCTACATCTTTTATACATTCATTTTTTAATGGGAAAGAATGAATATAATGTCACAATATTACATTAATTAGAAATAAGTTTATTTTCTTTTGCATTCGTGTTTGACTCAACAACGAATCTGGAAAGTTATTTTACTTGTGGAAAACCAGTCAACAAGTTGAATCATGAGGAAACAGTAGTTTATTACCGTTGCAGCTATTCCGTGAAGGTACACATATGATAATTATCTTATATCAAAAGATTAAGACATGTTATATAATATTATATTGTGGTATGTCTAATTGTGACCTAAATAATCATGATCCTCTTCTACATTATGTGGTTGCTCGTATTATCCTATTTGTATTCTTTGATAAGAATCTAATTTGTTCTCATTATATTAACCTTGTTATTTCTTTGTGCTTTTCATTAGGCCTCTTACTCTTGGGTAAATATTTCTATACCCAAATCTTACAATATGTAATACAATTTTATAACAATAGTGTTGTATTAGTGTTCAAAACTTTTTTTTTCTGATGTGAATGTTCTAAGACATAATTTATCATCTGTATTATAATCTATAGTCTTTATCTATTTGAAAATGATAAACAATTTAATAGAAAAGTTGATATAATAGAATGATGTACACATTACATATATCCAGATATACATATACATTTCGTTTCACCTCAACATATTAGAATCACACTCTTTCATCTAAGTCATTCTTCACGTTTAACTTAATTATATTAAGCATCCTAGATCATTGTTCACCTTTACCTCTAGATTAATCTTTGGCGGCAATTTTCTCAAATGCAATACAATCGTTATTCTAAAGTACATGGATCGTCATTGAATATTTTATGTTTTAGACCATGGTGCATGTTGAATGGATCAGCTCCATACATTATTGTTTTCCTGAATTTTTAAGAACCTCCACGTGACTCAGGGTAGATCACAAAATACTTCTCAATTTCAATGTTTTATTCCGAGCATTTCGTAATCTAAATAGGAGTCTCTTAGGAATATCAAGAAATAACTTGTTCGAAAACATTGACTAGCACTCAACCATGGCAGTTTGACTAGCTTTTATATATTTTTTTAATGTTCTTCAACGATTGTCATTCTATTTTTAAGATTTCGAATGTGGATAAGTGTAAGCAATCAAATGATCGTGCGCAATTTTTTAAAAATGTGTTAAACTGTAAAAACTATTGTAGAAGATAGCAATGCATCGTATTATTTTTAGTGGGCTGTAACATATATACGTTTATTTATGCGTTATTTTTAGTCATAAAGAACTATATTATACAAGTGATAATGTATTACAGCTTTCCTGTAGTACATGATTACAGTAACTCATTACTATATTCTAATACTAACACTTATTCAATAACAGCACCAAACAATGCCACTTTGATTAGTTTATTACTATTTCATTGTCTTGTTTCTCTAGAAGGTAAAGCAGTTCAATTAACAAAAACTTAAAATAGAAAGTCATATAGAGATCCCAAATACCTTCGTTCCCACGTAATGTAACATGCCCGCAACCTTCAAACGCAATTAATCAGCATTGTAAAACTATTTATTGATTGTTAGTTTTGACCACTCTTATCTTTAGTTTTTCTCCAAAAAAATAATATTTTGTCATATTTTTTTAAATCTTTGATATGAATTACAGAAAATGACTTTTCTGATTCTCTAAATTTGACTAATTTTATAATATTATTTGAAATGTTTCTCTACTAAGATAACAAAATATGATGTGAAAGGTGAATAATTTTTTTCCTATGACACTATTACTCCAAAACATTAAAAAAAATATAATCTCTCAATTTGCATAAATTTGCATCTCCAATGGATTTTAAAAACAAGAAAGAATAAATTTGCATCTCCAATGAGTTTTAAAAACAAGAAAGAATCAATTTGCATCTCCAATGGATTTCAATGATAAAAAAATTAAACAAATGTCACCTATAATTCTGACTTTAGTTGGAAAAAGTTTATTTTATAATCAACTACTTCCGTGTTTGATAACTTATTTGACTTGTTAAAAAGATAATGAACACGTTGAATCATGGCGAAACCTATAAATATTAATGATATGCCTGCAACTTGCGAACGCCACTTAGTTTAATAAATTTATATTTGCAGGCATTGACAGTCCATGCAAACTAGTCAACCCTACGTGCAATGTGGGTCTAAAATGAATCTATTAAACATTACTAGCACCCTTATGATCACTGTTTTTATGTCTTTCCTCTTATCAGACAACTGTAATAATACAATATTTGTTTTCAGAAAAGCCAAAATGGCTCGGCAAGATGCATGAATTGCAGGCTTGGAAAACATAAACAATTACCAATATGTAATTCTGGGCCTAATTGGAATAAGTTTATTGAATAATGAACTACTTTAAATGTTTGAGTCAACCATGGAATTGTCAAGCTATTTAATTTTTGAGTATTAAACCTTTGGCGAAGAGGATATATATCTCCTTGGTTTTACATTCAATTCAAGAGAACTACTCAAACTCAGTATTGTATGAACATTCAGTTTGTATTGCATTTAATAATATATAAAACAAATGCTATTCTAACCTAAATTGATCCCTATGTCATTCAGTTTCTCATAGTTTTTGTGAGCAGGCTAATTTAATTATAGGGGACTATTCATATTGGTGTGGGCTATCCTCCCAACAAAATGCATCTTAAAATTAAAATATTGAATTTTTTTTTTCAGATTTGTAAAAATACAGTGATTTTTTCTCAGATTTTTTTGTTGTTTTCTACTATAAACCTTTCCGATCATGAAGAATTCATCCTGAAAATTTCGTAAAATTCTATTGTGTTTTCCAAATTTCCAAAAAAAGTCAACGGTACATTCTCTTGAGAGGATAGCAGCATAGGCTTTTGGAATATAGATTGTTCCACAATAGAAGAGTTATGAGACCCCTTTCATTCTTGATTTCTTAGATAAGATAGTTTGCAGATGCTAGCAAAACCTTCCTAAAAATGTAATATACGGATTGAGGAACAAAATTACAATTGAAAAGATTTTTTTTATTGATTATGTTAAAAGTGTAAGAAGTATTAGACTATAAGGAATGCTAATTCAAACTTTAAAATACACACTTTAAGAAAAAATATTAATTAAGTTTGATTGTTTACTATAATTAAGGATAAGCATCTAAATGATTAGGCATATAAGGATGCAAAATATATACTATTATATACATATAGGTCTGAAATAAATATTAACAATTTTTGTTTTTATTAGGCAAATAAAGGGCCTTAATGCCTCATAGAGAAAAAAACTAGAAACAACATATTAGTTCATAGAGACCAAACAACAGCTAGCTTCAAATAGCCTAAAGCAACTAAGATACCTATTGATACTTCCAAAATTTATTAAAAAACACAAACTTGTGAAGCTCTTCCCTTACATCTAAACTAATTAGAAGAATAGCAGTCTTCATAAAACTAATAATAAAAGATCTACTAATATTCATATGAACACTGATACTATTAAGATTATAACCATTCTGATAATTAAGCACAATTATAGTAGCCACACAGGCGTTAATGTCATTATCAAATTGAAAATACAATATATAAAAGCTATAACTAACTAGCTTATAACCTAATCTATTATACTTCCTACAAAGGTTACGCAAAATAGAAAGACTAAAACTAACCATAGAAATTAAATGGCCCAAGGCCAAGAACTCCATCTCTAGCCTCCACATCATTCACCTATAAGCAACTCCTAATTCCTTGAGAGGTTGTTTAGGTACTCCTTCCAAGTGTCACGATCCATCTCTTGGTCAAAGGTGGCTTCACCCCATTGTTGATTTGTCCCTTGGCATTTTTTAGCTCTTTTACATAGCTTACTTTGACTTCTAATGAGTGAAATGATTGAGTTCCTCATTATGCTATTAATGATATCGCATAGGCAACTAGAGGCTCTCCCTAGCTACATTTTGATACTTCTAAAGGCTTCAGTTGGATATTTTCCATGTCTATAACCTTGACATGCAATTTTGTAATTTATGCTTTTGATTCTATAATTCTTTTTAATTTCTCTTCCTGAGAAGACATTGGGGCTCTAGAACCCAAATTGTCGTCACCAAGATTAACAAGAGATGGAGTTATTTGGTCCATTACATCATCATACTCAAGGTCTATTATAAAATCAATAAGACCACCTGAATCCTCTCTTGGTTCATCATCCTTAGTCACAAAATCCTCATCATTTGAATCATCAAATGAATCCTCCTATTTTGAGGTGAATTCCTCATTTCTCTTTGAGTCTAACTCCATAATCATATTTTTCCTTTTAACTCTTTTTCTCAGAGGTAGGTAGTGTGCCTTTCTCCAAAGTTGATTCCCTAGCTTGGTTCACCATTCATGTGTTCTCTTCCTCATTACCTTATTCCTATTCATCAAATAGCAAATGATATATTCTTTATTCTTTACACTTTATTCCCATTTTTCCTAGATTTGGAAGGATTGAGATTACTAATAGAAACCATTACCTAGGAGTGTCTTTAAGGAATTCAACGTTCAAGACCTCTTTGAGAAGAGGGTATTTTGTAGCCTTAGATTTTTTTATAGGATTAGGATTATTTTTTCTCAGTAGGTAGAGCGATGCTTTCAATTACCTCAATCCTCACTAGGATGTGTGTTTTCTCAACAAATTCATTAAAATTATTTTCTAGATAAGAAAAAAAATAGCTTTAGAGAGGAGAGAAGTCAAACTTGTACTAATACAAAGAAAAAATTAGGTCTTGGTGGAGAGAGGGAGATATTCCCTTGGTAATTCTAGTATAGAGGATGGTAAATATAATGAAGGGGAGGTCAAATATTTCCACATAATAAATGTTATTTAGATTGAGTAAATGGTAACAAAGCACCATTATATACCTCCCTTCTTTCATAAAATAATTCATTACATGATAACTAATTATAGAGTAAGGGGGAGGCAAAGAGAAATTTTATTCCCATTTGGACCACCTTCGATTATTCTCCTCTTTCAAAGATAAATTATATGTAAGCCCTATAGTCCCCCAAGATTCAATTCTCAACCTTCACACCTTCACATTTGTGCCTAGTTTCCTCTACAATGAGTTCAAGAGTAACAATGAACTTGGTGAGCTATCAATTCTAATCATACCCTTTTGCTAGGAATTACAAAACTTTGATACTAAAAACCTATTATGCCCCTTCATAGTCATGAAATAGGGATTTATCTCCACCCTTTTGAACATGTCCCACAAATCATCATTATGCATCAAATGCTTACAATCTTTAAGGTTCAAATCATTTCAAAGTGCCTATAATCACTATCTTCTTCATAGTAAAACAAGTAGAAAATAGAAAATAAAAATATGAGAAGACCTACAATGTAACCATCGAATAAAAATATAAATTTCTATTTTTCAAATAATACTAGGATAAATGTGAATTTCATCTAGAAAATTCCATATTTGGTACGTGATATGACAAACCCATAATTTCCCATGTTTTTAGTAATCAATTAGCAAGACTTCACTCATATCACAAATTAGTTCAAATCTTATGGAAAGAATAAAAATGTAATAAATCATCCACATCCAGAAATTTGTACCTCCTTTATTAACAATTTCTACCATACCAATACAAGAAATTATTAATTTAAAGTTCCAATTCCATTTAATATACCTTTTAAAGTATTTTTATGTTTAACAAGTTTAGAAACATAAAATTATTTCCAAGTCTTATCATCATATAGAGTTTTTATTAAAAAGGCCCTTGAGTGATTACCTATCATAGTACCTTCACTTATTTGTATATTTATAAATCCCCTATCATCAATTTAGATCATGTCAAAGATAACATTTTCAATGAATACTTTCCACTTCCACTTAATAGCCACATCATCTCATCTCTAATCCATGTCATCACAACATGTTTCATTTGAAATTTGAGTCAACGAATTTGACTCAAAACACTACATAGTTGAATCTTGATAGAAATAACATAATTTGACTTGTTGTGGAAAATATCTCCTACTTATCAAATTTTCTCCTATCAAATAATTCTCACCACTTATGAAGACAACTCCACCCATTCTAAGAGCCCACTTGAACCTACACAATAGATTAGATGGCTTCGGATTTTAAAATCTTCCTGAAGTAAATTAGGATGTAGATAGTCCATTTAATCTTCTCTACAAAGTTGAAAAATGTTTAGAATCACCTAAGTAATCAATTGTGTCATTTCATTAGCCATGATATCTAAGAGATTTTGGTGATATTTAGGATAGGTTATATAGTTTCATTCATTATATATCTAACCAATACTAGCTATTTTATTAGCTCTTTCATTTCCTTCCTAAAATACATGTTGAACTTTGGATTGTACAAAAATATGGTAAAAATAAATTCACATACAATTAAATGTTTGAATTCCTAGAGACATCCAACTATTATGTTTAGGTGATCAATAACCATCTTGGAGTCTCCTTCCATGATAATATACTAATATTTCTTATTTTTAAGCTTCCATAATCCTTTCCATGCAACATATTATTTAGCTTGGTTATTAGAGCCTATTCCAAGGTTTTTGTCATATACTTCAATAAGGTGAAAGTAGACACCTAAAAAGCCTTTACCAAAATAACAATATTTTATTTTGTAAAACCCCTGATGACATCATCATTTGTTAATTAATTAATTTATTTATATTTATGCCATTAATTCCTCCTATTTTAACTAGACACATTTAGACACCTAAAAATCCTTTACCAAAAATAAAAATATTTTATATTGTAAAACCCTAATGACATCATCATTTGTTAATTAATTAATTATTTATTTTTATGCCATTAATTCATCCTATTTTAATTAGACACATGTAATTAAAGAATCCCTCCCCAAACCACTTAAATCAAATTTGAGTAATTTTCCCCGATTTATTGAATCATTATTTAATAAATGATGTCACATTCCTTAAATAAATTTTATATTTATTTAATCCCTCAAAACCCTAGAATCTTCTAGACTTTCCTAGACTTTCCCAAAATTTCCTAAACCCTTCCTAAACCAACTTAGGAGGTGATTCCTACATTTTTAAGCCTAAACCAGTCTTCTTTGATTTTTGGTCAAACCCCCTCATTAATAAGCCTTAAAGACTTATTAATGACCTCTTACACACTCTTTAATGCTGATACAAGCTCATAAATGAGGACCATGACTCTTCTTTCCATTTGTTTCCCTATGCAAACTTGATGGGGAGGCTAGGATATACTTGCTAGTCTATGCCCCTGATCCACAACTAGGATCCTAGTCTTCTCATGATACCTATGAAGGTCTATAGGATTATCTTCTCATCAAAAGATCCCCAGACCTAGCCTAAACTAACCATCAAGTATAGCTTTCTCAACTTGCATCCTATCAAGGATTGCTTCCTAGCATCATCCCTTACATAGGCTTATAAGGGTCTTTTAGGGTTCAGTTACCTTCCCAAGATCTGACAGTGAAATTGATGAGTTCCAAGGTGTTTTTGGGACATTTGAAACATCTTCAAGGTATTAGGGAGGTTGGATTATCACCCTATTTCACACTTCCTTCCCAAAACAAGGCTACAAGGAAGAGGCCTAATTTAGCCCTCCTTCGGGGTTTATAGGGTTTTTGACACCTTCTCTTCACAGTACCAAGGCTATTCTTTTGAAGAAACCCTTACTCATTTTCATATCCATCAAGGATTTTTGGGGTTTCAAGTCACCAGTAGGTTGTACAATGCCTGAACCAAGATTGAGGGTTTTAAGGGCTTTTTAGTCCTCACTGAGTCCCTAAACTGTTTGGCTTTCTAAGGAAACCTTCTTGAATTTCTTAGGCTCTATCCTCCATAGAATATTATCTTCACACATGTCCCTTGACTCCCTACAAAGGGCTTGCTTTGAAACTCTTTCATTTATCTTCTAGAGCACTTGCACTGCTGACCGCTCCTAACGGTGCATTGCCTTAACTCACCTAGGGCTTGGTCAAACACATAGGTGCACACATACTCCAAGGCCCTTCTAACATATTTATATAGGGTAGGGTCTATACTTTTTGATTCCAAAGTTTGATGGTGTGGCCATGGTGGAAACAAAAGTTACAACCCTACATTTACATGTCTCTCCAAACTGGTAGAGAACTGTCTGCAGCAAAGAAATGAACAAAATATACAAACAAACTTGAAAGAATTGCTCCAAACTCACACAAATGAAAGAAAAAACACTATAAACAATAATCCAGGAATAAAATTCACAATCTTCCTTCTCTTTGCTTCCAAACATATCAAATAACAGTGTCTGTCACACAAAATTCATAGTTCAGACTGGTCTTTCCGTACATAACCATACAAAATGATATCCAACCCTTGTATTAGGGTTCCTCATGTCATTTATAGTCTTCTCCTCAGGGTGAGTGTTTGGTTAGGGCTTTTTAGCCACTTAGGCAAGGTGAGAACCTTAAAAGGAAAAGTTGCTAGCAACTTTTGAGTAACTTTTGCTCTTACACTACCAAGACCATTTCTAGGTCTTTCCAAGGATCACTTGTGCTCAAAACTTGACCAAACACATAACCTAAGACTTCTAACCACATAGAAAATCAATGATCTCAGGATGAAAACATTCCCTAAGTCATTGTGCCACTTACAAGAAAAGACCAACTGAAACTCTAGGATCTAACCTAGGCCTAGACACACAAAATGAGCTAAGCTCTTATTTTAATTACATACTTCATTTAAGAAGTTCAATAGAAAAAAAATTAGATGGTGGGAGCCCTTAGAAGGGTGCTCCTGCACCATACTCCCCCTTAGCACAAACTAAGGCACTTTGGGGTCAAGAAGAGCCAAGTCAACTCCAAACTTCTTGAACTGTCCTTCCTTAATCTAGGTGGCTTTAGATTCAGGCTGATCCATCCATTTGATTGGATGTTCCATGTAAACTTGATGTCTAGTAGTCTTCTTCACCCTGGATTCTAAGATCTTCTGTGATTTGGTTGGCTTCTTCTTGGGCATTGCATTGGTGTCTATGTCTTGCAGCACCTTTGGTGGATCCATACCTTGCTGTTTGATGTCTCCTTTGAACATAACTAGGTCTACAACATTAAACACTGATGAGATGGCTAAATCTGATGGCAAGTCCACCTTGTAGGCATTCTCTCCATATTTGGCTAAAATCTGACATGGGCCTACTCTCCTCATTTGCAGCTTGGTGGGCATGCCCTTCTGCATCCTTGCTTTGTTAAGATGGACCATGACATAGTCCCCAATCTGAAACTGTACTTCTTTCCTCTTTTCATCCACTTTAGCTTTGAGTTTATGAGTGGACTCCATGATGGTCTTCTTCACTTGCTCTTGAACCTCCTTGATGGTTTGAGGGAAATCTTCAGCTTGTCCAGTCTTCCACTCCATAGAACCTAAATCCCTCAACTCACACACTCCTCTAGGGTGTCTACCATATACTATCGCAAAAGGACTTCTTCCTATGGTCCTGTTTACATTGTCATTGTAAGCATATTCAACCTGAGATATAACAAGATCCCAAGTCAAAAGCTTTCTACTCAAGGCATCTGCTACCTTGTTGAGCTGCCCCTTCTTGTGTTTGATTGTGAAGGCAAAGGATTTGAGATACTCAATCCACTTCAAATGCCTATTGCTAAGCTTCTCCTAAGTGTTTATATATCTCAAAGCTTGATTATCAGTAAATACAACAAATTCTTTTGGCAAGAGGTAATGCCTCCACTTCTTGAGGGATTGTACTAATGCATACAATTCTAAGTCATGAGCTGAATACTTTTTCTTTGCCTCATTGAGTTTCTCACTGAAGAATGTCATGGGCCTTCCTTCTTGACTCAATACACCCCCTACTTGTACACCACTTGCATCACATTCAATTCTTAACAACTTATCAAAAGTAGGTAAGAGTAAGATAGGTTTGGTAGCTACCTCTTGCTTCAATGTTTAAAATGCTTTCTCAACTACCTCAGTCCACTTGAACTTAATTTTAAGTCCTCCCTTGATAGTGTCTAGCACTGGTGCACAAATATCACTGAAGTTTCTCACAAACTTTTTATAAAATTGGGCTAATCCATGAAAACTTCTAACTTCAGTCCCTATTTTAGGGGTAGGCCAATTCAAGATTGTCTCCACCTTTCTTGGGTCCATTTTCAAAGTACCCTTGGACACCAAAAATCCCAAGTAAACCAGCTCCTGCTGCATGAACTCACACTTCTCTAGGTTGATAGCCAATTTCTCCTCCTATAGCTTCTTCATAACCAACCTCAAGTGCTCAAGATGTTCTACTTTGGTTTTGCTACAGATGAGTATATCATCTAGATACACCACTACAAATCTACCTATGAAGTCCTTCAATACCTCATTCATCAACCTCATGAAGGTGCTTGGGCATTGGTAAACCCAAATGGCATCACAAGCCATTCATACAATCCATCTGTGGTTTTGAAAGTGGTCTTCCACTCATCACCCTCCTTGATTCTAATTTGGTGATAACCACTTTTTAGATCCAACTTAGTGAAATACATAGCACCTCCTAAGAAATCCATCAAGTCTTCTATTCTTGGAATTGGGAACCTATACTTGATAGTGATCCTATTGATAGCCCTTGAATCTATGCAAGTCACCATTTTCCTCCTTTCTTGGATGCCAAGACCACTAGCACTGCACATGGACTAATACTTTTCTTAATTAGTCCTTGATCCAATAGCTCTTGCACTTGTCTTGCCACTTCCTTATTCTGATCAGGGGTAAGCTTGTAGGCTGCTTTGTTAGGTAGAGATGCACTAGGTACAAAGTCTATTTGATGACTTATGGCCCTTCTTGGAGGTAGTGTTGCAGGAGTTCCATCACTCACAATGTCTTTGAATTCTTTTAACATTTGTTGTACTTCTAATGGTGTTTCTACCTGCAACTTCTTGTCATCCTCCTTTGGTTTCATCATGATAGCACATCCTATTGTCTCCTCATGATGTAGTGCATGTAGGAACTCCTTACCACTATGAAGCAACACACTAGGTGTCTTAGAAGTACCTTCTTCATTCTCTATTATGGACTGAATCTTGAATGTTCTTCCATCTTTCTTGAAAGGAATGGAGTTCTCCTCTCCATCATAAATAACCTTCCTATCAAATTGCCAGGGTCTTCCCAATAAGAGATGGCTTGCATCCATGGGAAAGACATCACAAAGCACTTTACCCTTATAGCCTCCAATTGAAAACTCCACCCATGTCTGCTCATTTACTAGAACAGTCTTCTCTTGATTCAACCAAGTCACCTTGTAAGGGTTTGCATGGGGAACCTTTGTGAGTTTGAGCTTCTTCGTTGCTTCCTCTACTATGATGTTATCAGTGGACCCTGAATCCACTCTAACTTTGCAAACTTTTCCTTGTATCTTGCATCTGACTCTAAAAAGAGCTCTCCTCTACTTGGGTTCACCTTGGTTAGGTTTCCTTATAAGTACTCTTCTAAACATTAAGTTTTCACCCATTTCTGATTCTGGTTTGCTGACCTCATTGGTACATGAGCTGTTTCTATCTTCTTGGGTATAGGCCACCCTCTTTTCATTGCTTGAGCTTGATGGCTTTTCAGGACACCTATAAGTAGGGTGCCCAAGCTGTCCACATTGATAACATTTCATTATGGAAAATTAGGAGCTACTTCTTCCTACACCTCTTCCTCTATTTCCTTGAGAACCTCTTCCTCTAGCAAAAAATCCTCTTGTACTAATTTTTGAACTTTGTTCCAAAATTCTGCTTTCCCCTTGGTTTCTAGAATCACCACCTCTTCCACTAGAACCTCCTCTTTGACCCCCTCTAGAGTCTCTACCTCTACCTCTATTCTTTGAGTTAGGTTCTTGCTTCCTTCTTTACTTGTCTTCAAGTTTTTGTGCCATATGCTAACATCCAAGAATTGTGGTGGGAGTGAACAAACTCATCTCCTCTACTATGCTCCATTTCAAACCACTTAGGTACCTTGCCACTTTGATACTTTCCTCTTCTTTGATCTTGGATCTTAAGCTCAACTTGTGAAACTCTTCAGTGTAGGTGGCTACATCCATCTCCTTCTATCTAAGGTTCAATCTCCTCCTATGCTAATGGATTTCATAATCTTCAGGTAGGTATGCTTCCCTCACTTTGTTGACCATTTCTTTCCAATTAGAGATTGGGTTCTTTCCCTCTTTCTCTCTTTCATCTTGCAAGTAGTTCCACCAGGTTAAAGCTTGACCCCTCAACCTAGACTTGGCCACTTTGACCTTCTGTGCCTCTAAGATCTCTTCACATTTGAAGTGATTCTCCATGCCTTCAATCCATTGCATCACAAGCTCTGTATCCATCATGTCGGTAAGTAATGGGACACCCTCAAGTACCTTGCTGGTGATAGCCTTCAAAGCTTTAAGAAATTTCTCATCTTGGGTTAGAGGATCAGGTGTAGGAACATCATCATCAATGGTCTTCTCTTTCTCTTTGGCATCCTGCTCCTCCATCCTATCTTTCACCTTATTTGCCTTTTCTTGGACATCATCCAATAGTTGTTCCATTTGCATCAATCTTTCTTGTAGGAGTCTATTAGCTTCCTTGTGATCTTCCACCTTCTTAGAAAGCTCTACATTAGTCACCAATTTCTTCTTGTGTGATGATCCAACTGACTCTTTTGAAGGTTGAAACATCCACTTTCCACTTCCCAAGCCTTAACTGGGCTCTAATACCAATCTGATGGGGAGGCTAGGATAGACTAGCTAGTCTATGCCCCTGATCCACAACTAGGATCCTGGTGTTCTCCTGAAACCTATGAAGGTCTATAGGATTCTATTCTCATCAAAAGATCCCCTGACATAGCCTAACCTAACCATCAAGTATAGCTTTCTCAACTTCCATCCTATCAAGCATTGCTTCCTAGCACCATCCCTTACATAGGCTTATAAGGGTCTTTTAGGGTTCAGTTACCTTCCCAAGCTCTGAAAGGGAAATTGATGAGTTCCAAGGTGTTTTTGGGACATTTGAAACATCTTCAAGGTATTAGGGAGGTTGGGTTATCACCTGATTTCACACTTCCTTCCCAAAATAGGGCTACAAGGAAGAGGCCTAATTAGGGAGGTTGGGTTATCACCCGATTTCACATTTCCTTCGCAAAACAGGGCTACAAGGAAGAGGCCTAATTATCCCTCCTTCCAGTTTTATAGGGTTTTTAACACCTCTTCACAGTACCAAGGATAGTCTTCTGAAGAAACCCTTACTCATTTTCATATCCCTCAAGTATTTTTGGGGTTTTAAGTCACCAATAGGCCATACAATGCTTGAACCAAGATTGAGGGTTTTAAGGGCTTTTTAGTCCTCACTGAGTCCCTGAACTATTTGGCTTTCTAAGGAAACCTTCTTGAATTTCATAGGTTCTATCCTCCATAACACATCATCTTCACACATGTCCCTTCACTCCCTGCAAAGGGCTTTCTTTGAAACTCTTTCCTTTGTCTTCTAGAGCACTTGCAATGTTGACCGCTCCTAACCGGGCATTGCCTTAGCTCGCCTAGGGCTTGGTCAAACACATAGGTGCACACATACTCTAGGGCCTTGTTGGCAGATTTATATAGGGTAGGGTTTGTACTTTCAGATTCCAAATTTCCATGGTGTGGCCACAGTGGAAACAAAAGTTACAGCCCTACATTTACATGTCTCTCCAAACTGGCAGAGAACTATCTGCAACAAAGAAATGAACAAAATATACAAAAACACTTGAAAGAACTACTCCAAACTCACACAAATGAAATAAAAAGTTCTATAAACAATACTCCATGCATAAAATTCACAAGCTTCCTTCTATTTGCTTCCAAACATATCAAATAATAGTGACTATCACACAGAATTCACAGTTCAGACTGGTCTTTCCGTACATAACCATACAAAATGATATCCAACCCTTGTATTAGGGTTCCTCATGTCATTTATTGTCTTTTCCTTAGGGTGAGTGTTTGGTTAGGGCTTTTTAGCCACTTAGGCAAGGTGAGAACCTCAAAAGGAAAAGTTGCTAAGCAACTTTTGAGCAACTTTTTCTCTTACACTACCAAGACCATTTCTAGGTCTTTCCAAGGCACACTTGTGCTCACAACTTGACCAAACACATAACCTAAGACTTCTAACCACATATAAAATCAATGATATCAATATGAAAACATTCCTTGAGTCATTGTGCCACTTACAAGAAAAGACCAACTGAAACTCTAGGATCTAACCTAGGCCTAGACACACAAAATGAGCCAAGCTCTTATTTTAATTACATACTTCATTTAAGAAGTTCAATAGAACAAAAATTAGATGGTGGGAGCCCTTAGAAGGATTCTCCTACACCAAAACTTCCCTAGTGTTTCTCACACACGTGTGAGCAACCTTAACTCTTATCCATCTAACCTTACCCCTAACTATACCCAAAACTCTACCCCAAACCCTGACTCTGACCCTTACTCCACTACCTAACCCAAGGCCTTCCTCAAATCCTATAAATACCCTCACTTCTTAGAGAAATTCACCAATTCACATAATCATTCTATAGTAGTGTTATAATGCTAATTTACTCCTAGATCTTAGCTTTTAGCATATTTGTTAGATTAACTCTATTTTGTGCTTTCATAGATAATCCTAGAATAGCTTAATCGATTGAATCTAGTTCTTTGTTAAGCTTTTCTAATCATTTTAGCATCACATTGTGTTTCATTTGGATTAAAATCAACTCTAGATTAATCAGTTGTAGTCTAGTTTGCATTTCATCTGCATTAGGGAATTGGTCCAAGTGTTTTGAGAGCACACCTACATCCCTAAATCAAGAACGAATCAAAGGGTGACAGGGTGCTCCCATTTAAGTTCTATATGAATGTCCTTGCGAATATATTTTTCTATATGTTTAGGAATATGTTGTTAGACTTTGATTAACTAATTTTTGAATGTCTACACCTATTTTAAATAGGTTAGGTTCACTCTGCACACATTTTGGCATGCCCGGTGGGACCCACTTCACGGGTTCTTTACTAACATTCTAATGTGGTTTGGAGTTTTTTTTATGATTTTTCCAGATTGTAGGTTGAGGGAGAATTTGGAATTATTTTTTCTTCTTATTATTTGTATTCTTCTTCTATTCCTTCTTCTTCTTCTTCTTCTTCTTCTTCTTCTTCTTCTTCTTCTTCTTCTTCTTCTTCTTCTTGCGGGATCTTGGCTTATTTTCTAGAAAAATCCATAAAGAGGCACTTTCACAAAAACCTTTGTAACTTTTGCATACGAGCTCCATTTTTTACGATTCAAGAATCATCAGAAATATGGTTCAGATTTTTTTCCAAATATATAGACAAATCTACCAAATTCTATACCTAAAATTAGGAAGAGTCAGTGGGATCATGAATTAATGATAAAAATAGAATTAACACACTTAATCCTAAGGTCTTAAAATGAACATTGTATGAACTCATAACACTATTAGGAATGAATGCTGAATATATCCTATGGGGGAGTATTCATAGCCATTCTGTAGCAGTTGTTGTTACATTCATGACTATGATTTTCATTGATGTCAATACAGTGATCTACTGAAGATTAGCAGAGAAGAAGACACTGTTTGAGTTAGCGCACTTGGGATATTGAATATGAAGCTATGCGAAGTTGAGGACTTACTCTATGATTTTCTATGAGATTGTGGTCAAGAGCACATATAGAAATTCATTTATTCATAATAGTTATGAGGAAATCAATGGAAGTAGTATTCCGACAGTGTTCCTGAGTAGCGGTTTGTGGAAATCGGATGATATCTCCTAATTGGGATGGAATCTGATCATGTGCTATTATGAAGTAGTTGAAGACATGGATTTAGTGATTTGGATGTGAGTGCAAGATCCGATGTCACACGAGTGAATAATTATCTTAATTGGAAGCTGACAGTTTTGTGTAATTTTTATGTAACATGTGGATACCTTTATTTTGTAATTTTTATGCTGACTCATTTGTAATTACTTGAGTGTGTTATAAATGAAGGAATGTTTTCCTTGTTTTAATGTAATAAATTGAATGAAGAAATTGTGAAAGTGAATTTGTTGAAAGAGGATATGTGAAGTATAGAGATCTGGTATTGAGATCTGAAGAAGCAGTTGGTGTGGTTTGGCATAGTCGAAGAAGGAGTATTATATTGTTGAGATCAATAACATTTTTTTATTATACTATTGAGTAATATAAAGATCAATTGGAAAGTGAGTTCACTAATCTTACCCTGAAGCTGTTTGGGCAGTGGGTCCTTCTATCTTCCATAACTCCTAACAGAGTTAGAATATTTTAATAGGGATTCAAAGTCTCCTAACAGGGACTCATATGTACTGAATGTATTTCATAAGACTCCTAACAGAGTCCAGCCTCTCACAAGGAAATTTCATATTAGTGCATCTTTTGTAAGCATCATTCCCACCAAGGTTTACTCTGTGATCAAGAGGTTCCCTAGTCAACATATCTTGTTTCATTGTGTTATTGCACATGTATATATTTCTATGGTTGTTGATTACATTGCTTACATGGTTACAATCTATTAAGGTTGAAAAAAGTTGTATTTATCTGATAACTGATTCACCCCCACCTCTCAGTTATCTTGGTGGACTTTACTTTCTAACAATTGGTATCAGAGAAGGAGGTCCTTAAAAGAAAATTTTAACAGCTTAAGGAGATCCATGGTGAATCATTTTAGGAAAGAAAGTCCTAAGTTTGATGGAGTAAGTTTTGATAGCTGGAAAGAAAAGATGAAGACATGCCTACTTTATTTAGGACCAGGTTATTGATTAATTACAAAGAATCATAAGATTATCATTGATGAGGATAAAATTGAAGATTATATAAATGAAGAGAGAGATCTATTTATGTGTAACATCCTTGCTAGAGAAGCACTCTTGTCAGCCCTTCCGGAAAATGAGTACAATTAGGTAAAATATCTAAAAACATCTCATGAAATTTGGTTAGCTTTATGGTCTACTTTTGAAAGTGATGAACATGCAAAGAAAGTCAAATTACATAATTGGATATGTGCACTTGAAGATATAAGAATGATGGAAGATGAATCTATTAGAAGCTATATTGGTAGAATGTTAGAGATTTTTGCAGGTATAAAATCTTGTGGAGGAACCAAGACAAAGAATGAAGTGATATAGAAAATTCTGAGGACATTGACTCCTACATTTAAGCAGACAACATAGATGAATGAACAAGTTATACCTTGTACTATGAACTTTACGAGAGAGACTCTTCTTGGAAGATTGGAAGTAGCAGATATGAACCCGAGGCTATCAGGAGACTTACCTAGAATGGAGACAATATTCAGTGCTCTTAGTGTTCACCCTACTTTGTCAAGAAGCATCAATGTGAGTGGAGATTATGCTAGCAGCAGCAGATCTAGAAATGAAGAAGACAGGAAGATTGAAGAAGGTATTTCCTTGCTTGTGAAAAGAGAACCAGACAGTAAGAAAATTTTTAAATGTTGGACTTGTCAAGAATTTGGTCATTTTGCATCTAAATGTCCTAAGAGAGTTAAGAAGTATAGGAAGAAATTTAATCCTAGGAGATCTAACGAATGTTACTATGCAAATTATGAAGAACTTGAAGCTAGTTTGGAGAAATTTTTTAGTGAAAATGATACTAAGAATAATGATGATATACGATTTGTAGCAATTAAAGAAGAAAATCCTAAAACTAAAATTAAGGAAGAAAAGGCTTTAGTTTCTCAAGTAGAAAAGAGAGTTGATTAGATTATAGATAGTGGTTGTTCACATCATATGACTGGAGACATGAAAAAGTTCATAAAGTTTAACAATTATGATGGAGGAGTTGTTAGAGTTGGAAACAATGCACCTTTGTTGATTATAGGTACAAGATCTATTACTCTTGATGGAAAGACTAATATTGATGATGTTTACTTTGTGGATGGTTTGATACATAATCTTTTGAGTGTTGGATAGCTAGCTGATAAGGGATATCAAGTTTGGTTTACTGAGAAAACTTGTGTAATCAAAGACAAGGATAGTAATTTGATTGGTACTGGATCTAGAACCAGAGGTAATGTATTTAAGTTGAATCCTACTAAGATGACATGTTTGATTACTAAGATTGATGATAGTTGGTTATGGCACAAAAGATTTCATCATATAAACTTTGATAACATTGTGAAAGTGAGTACTACACATGCAATAAGAGATTTGCCTAAAATTATGAAGCCTAAAAACATGATTTGCAAGGAATGTGTGATGGCTAAATAGAAGAGTTTAGCTCATTTCACCGCAAGAATTTTACAATAGTAGAGAAGTTGGAGATTGTTCATATAGATTTGAGTGGTCCTACAAGGACTAGAGGATTCTATGGAGAAAGGTACTTTATGATTCTTGTTGATGATTTTACAAGAATGATGTGGATTGCATTTCTTAAAGAAAAATATGAAGCATTTGATAATTTTAAGATCATTAAGAATAAAGTTGAGAATGAATCTAGAATGAAGATTAAATGTTTGAGATCAGATAGAGGTGGACAATTTACTTTAAAATAATTTCACATTTTTTGTAAAGTGAATGGTGTTAAGAGATAGTTTTCAACACCTGGGACACCTGAACAAAATGGTATTGCAGAAAGAAGAAATAGGTTAGTGACTAAAGCAGCAAGAGCTATGTTATTTGAGAATGACCTAGTGAAGATATTCTGGAGAGAAGAAGTGAACACAATAGTGTATAAAATGAATCAAGTACAAATTAGAGCTAACACAGACAAGACACCCTATGAACTATGGTTTTGACATGCACCATAAGTTAAGTATTTTAGAATTTTTGGAAGCAAATGTTATGTTAAGAGAGATGATGACACTGGAAAGTTTGATCCTAGAAGTGATGAACGTATATTTCTTGGATATTCATTGAAGAGAAAATCTTATAGATGTTATAATAAGAGAATTAAGACTATTGTTGAGAGTAAAAATGTTAAAGTTGATGAAAATTTTAAAATTTAGGAAAGAGTGATTGATTATGAATCAGATGAAAGAACTCAGCCTAGAACTAATCCATAGACTACTGAATTATTCTATGAAATTGACAGTGATTTTTTGAATGAGAGCCACAGTGAAGAAACCATTGAAGGACCTACAGTAGAAACAAGTACTAAGATAGTGACACCTAACAAGAATCTATTAAGGAATCATCCTACTGAGTAGATTATTGGAAGCATAGACAAAGGAGTTTTGACATGAAATAAGGTACAAGAACAGTTGTGTTTGATTTCTCAAATTGAACCTAAATCTACTAGTGAAGCTTGTGAAGATGAACATTGGATTAAAGCCATGAAAGAAGAACTAGATCAGATTGAAAAGAACAAGACATGGGAATTGGTCCCTAGACCTAAAGATAAGAATGTTATAGGAACAAAATGGGTATTTAGAAACAAGATGAATGAACAAGGAGAAGTAGTAAGGAACAAAGGAAGATTGGTATGTAAAGGATACTCACACCAAGAAGGAATTGACTATGAATAAACTTTTACACCAGTAGCAAGAATTGAAGTAGTAAGAATGTTTTTGTCCTATGCAACTTACAAGAAATTCAAAGTGTATCAGATGGATGTGAATTCAGCATTTTTGAATGGAGAATTGGAAGAAGAAGTCTACATTGAGCAGCCTAAAGGTTTTACTTTAACTCAAGAAGGAGATATGGTATGTAAACTAAAGAAATCTTTATACTGACTAAAGAAAGCACCTAGAACTTGGTATGCAAGATTAGATAAGTATTTGTTAAAATTAGGATTTAAAAAAGTCACAGATGATAGCAACCTGTATACAAAGGAAATTGAAAATGGTTTGTTGGTTGTTATTTTTGTCAATGATATTATCTTTGGAGGAGAAGATGAAGCCAGTGATAAATTTATAGATGAAATGAAGACTAGATTTGAAATAAGTATGATTGGTAAAATGAAATACTTTTTAGGATTGCAGATAACATATAACAGTGATGGTATCTTTGTAAGTTAGAAAAAGTACTTGAATGATTTACTAAAGAGATTTGGAATGGAGAACTATAAACTAGTTGGAACACCTATGGTAACTGGACACAAGTTATCTAGCATAGATGAGACTCCTGTTGTGGAACAGAAGAAGTACAAATCTATGGTTGGAGGATTGCAATATTTGACTCATACAAGACCTGATATAGCACATGCAGTTGGAATTGTAGCAAGATTTCAAGATGAACCCAAAGAATCACATTATGCAGCAGTAAAGAGGATAGTGAGATACTTAAGAGGCATAATTGAGTATGGATTGTGGTATGAAAAATCTAATGATTTTACCCTATGTGCATATATAGATGCTAATTGGGGAGGAAGTGTTGATGACAAAAAGAGCACCAATGGTGGAGCATTTTTCCTTGGAGGAAGATTGGTTTCTTGGCTAAGCAAGAAGAAAAATTGTATTTCATAGAGAAAAAAAGAAGAAAAGTATGTGGAAGCAACAAACAATTGTAATTAGATAATTTGGATGAAGAAAATGTTGAAGATATTGGAATAAAATTTGTTGAGCCTTTTGTTATACATTGTGAAAACACCAGTATAGTTAGTATGTCTAAGAATCTTGTGTTACATTCTAAGACAAGGCATATAGAGATAAAGTATCATGTAGTGAGAGAGAAACTGGTAGAGAAAGAAGTTAGACTTGAGTACATAAGCACAAAGGAGAAAATTGTAGATATATTTACAAAACCTTTTCCGAAGGATACATTTGAGTATCTAAGATGTATGCTCGGGGTTATGCCCTAGCCTACTTTTGAGAAGTGATGTAGATTGTTGCATCCATCTAATAGTATATGAGCCTTATCTTTCTTCTAGACTAGATGGTGGTACTTCCTCTATGGGAGAGTATGTGTATCTGAGCTGAGTCATGAGGACTCTAGTGAATGTATTTTTTGAACAGTGTCTTTTGACATTGAAGTTGTTGTTGACATAATGATGAAACATCTATCATTGATGTCAATGGGGGAGAAGTATACATGAAAAACCATCTGTTGGAGAGAACTAAATAGGAAAACAAAGCAAGATTTGATTGATGAAGAGGATATAAAATTATTTTAGAGCAGTGGTGTTGCAATGTTGGATACATGGAACTTGGATGTTTTTTTCATCTATGTTGCCATCAATGCCAATGGGGGAGATTGTTAGGAATTAATTTTGAATATATCCTATGGGGGAGTATTCACATCCATTCTGTAGTAGTTGTTGTTGTTGCATTCATGACTGTGATTGTCATTGATGTCAACACAATGATCTACTAAAGATTAGTAGAGAAGCAGATAGTGTTTGAGTTAGGACACTTGGGATATTGAAGATGAAGCTATGCAAATTTGAGTACTTACTCTATGATGCTCTATGAGATCATGGTTAAGATCCCAGACATAAATTCATTTATTCATAATAGTTATGAGGAAATCAATGCAAGTAGTATTTAGGTAGTGTTCCTGAGTAGCGGTTTGTGAAAATCGGATGATATCTCCTAATCGGGATGGAATCTGATCATGCATAGTTATGAGGTAGTTAAAGACATGATTTTAGTGATGTGGAGGTGAGCACAAGATCTGAGGTCACACGAGTGAAGAATTATCTTAATTGGAAGCCGATAGTTTTGTGTTATTTTTATGTAATGTGTGGAAACCTTTATTTTGTAATTTGTATGCTAAATCATTTATAATTACTTGAGTTTTGTATAAAGGAAGGAATTTTTTCCTTGTTGTAATGTAATAAAGTGAATGAAGAAATTGTGAAAGTGAATTTGTTGAAAGAGGATATGCGAAGTATAGAGATCTGGTATTGAGATCTGAAGAGGCAGTTGGTGTGGTTTGGCATAGTTAGAGGAGTATTATATTGTTGAGATCAATAATATTTTGGTATTATTCTTTTGAGTAATACAAAGATCATTTAGACAGTGAGTTCAGTGATCTTACCCTAAAGCTGTTTGGACAGTGGGTCCTTCTATCTTCCATAACTCCTAACAAAGTTAGAATCTTTTAATAAGAATTCAAAGTCTCCTTACAGGGACTCATATGTACTAAATGTATTTCATAAGACTCTAAGAGATTCCATTCTCTCACAAGGAACTTTCATATTAGTGCATCTTTTGTGGGCATCATTCCCACTGGGGTTTACTCTTTGATAAAGAGGTTCCCTAGTCAACATATCTTGTGTCATTGTGTTATTGTGCACATATATATTTATATGGTTGTTGATTACATTTTTTACATGGTTAAAATCTATTAAGGTTGATAAAATTTGTATTTATTTGATAACTGATTCACTCCCCCCCCCCCTCTCAATTATCTCGGTGGACTTTACTTTCTAACAAACACCTCATCATTTCAATTTGGACTTAAAATTAACAAAGGATAAAATAGAACAAGGAAAATATTACACACTTTGTTTGATGCTTAAAATGACCAACAACCAAGTCTTGAATGCCTAAGGGATAAAAGAAAATCAATGCAATAAAACATTTCATTTTAGTGCTTGAAATCAATCAAATAAATCTTGAATGAATCTAAAGGATGAATCATCAAAATGAATTATTTAATTTAAGTTTTAAATCACATTAAATCTTGAGTGAACAAAAGGAAATAAAAGGAAAAACAAAGAAAACTTCATTCTTTTAGTCCTAGAAATCAAAAAATCTTGAATGCTAAAAGGAAAAAACTCTTGCAAATATTTTTAAAAGGCTTTTTATTTTCAAGGAATGAACTTTGCATCCAAAATCATATGTGTTTTAAGGTCATAACATAAAATCACACTTAATCAAATTGGAAAATGAAATCTTCATGATGCATTTTAGGAGTTTTTCATATTTCTGTGAATCCCATTTAAATCTAACTGACTTAAAAAATGTTGAACTTGGACAAGTTCACTTGTTTTACTTCTAGAGAAGCTTGTCCAAAGAGAAAAATGCTTCCTCTTTGGAGAAAGACTTCAAAATGCTACCTCCCTGACCATTATAGAAATAAAGCACTGAGAAAACTCTTGCATTATCCCCTCAAGCTCGGGTGATGCATGTTGATGGTAGCCTGAAGTAGGTGAATATCCATACTATTTTAGCATGGTCAACCAAGCTCTTAAGTGAGCCACATGTGTACAAACTGATTGGGAGGACTCCACAGATCAAAATACAAACTTTTTAAATTAGAAGCTACCCGATCTACTCCCGAAGGTATCAAAATATTTGTGCAAGGAACAATCCCTGTGGTTTCTTGGATCACCTTAAGACACTCACCATATGTATCCCTTTTAAGGGGTATCAAGCTATGGGAAAAGATTTTGATACTAGCCTTGTCCTTAGGTAGTTCTGTTTGAAGTGTTTTCGAAGTTACAAAATTAGTACAAACATTTTTTAGAACATACACTTATTTCAAAAGAATATATGAATCAGAGGCTGATCATATTGCTTGTATCCCACAAAGTTTCTTTGTGCTTTGTTGGGATTTCTTTCAAAGTATCTTTTATTGAGTTTGTCCTTTGCCATTGGAAACATCAAACTGATCCAAAACTTGATCAAAATCATTTCAAACATCCTTTCATAGAGATCCTTCAAAATTAGACACCTAAAGCTTTGTTTCAATCCAATAACCAAATCTTCCCAAAGCTATGTCTGATTTGACCAAACACAAGAACGCTAAGTTACACAATTCCCAAGTTTATTAAGAGAAGAAAGTTGCAAAGAGGAACCTCAAAGGTCACCGACCTTCCCTAAAAGAAATCCAAGTAGAAGAG
This sequence comes from Chamaecyparis obtusa, assembly GCA_027943335.1. NCBI lineage: Eukaryota > Viridiplantae > Streptophyta > Pinopsida > Cupressales > Cupressaceae > Chamaecyparis > Chamaecyparis obtusa. The sequence goes on from BSBK01004767.1 coordinate 364,360, forward strand.
GAGTATTAGGAGAAGCTTGACAACATGGAATAAAACACTAGGGTGAAGCATTTTTCTTACCGGTTCCAAGTTAGTCATCGCTATTTTAACCTAGAAAGAGAAGACTAGCATAGTCTATTGTATATCCACCATTCCTTTAGAATCCCACAATCCAATCTTGATATCCTTTGCATCCTAGATCATCATTAGATTCATCCTTTCATATGATCTTCCTAGTTCCATCATAGGTCATCTTTTTTAGCTACATCTAGATCATCCTCTTAGAAATAACATCATCTAGTCATCCTTCATCATCTTTCCATCAAGAATCCACAATCAGAATCCCAAAAATCCTTGATCCATCATCCTTGCATTCATCCTAGAAACAATTCCAGTGATCCAAATTCTAAAACACTTCATTTCTTATCCTTTGAGTTGCTTCAAATTCTTATCCCAAATCAGAAATCTCAACCCTTTGACAAAGAATTGTCTAGGGAATCCATACTTTTCCTTGTAAGCCTCATCATCTTGAGCAAGAGATTGGCATGCATTGACAATCCAATCCTATTTGATCCTACATTTGGAAGAAAGAAACTCATTTGATCGATACTTAGTAATCCTCTACCATGTTCCACCAATCGTCCATCATCTCCTTGATCTGAATCCAACATCCCACCATCTTTCATCATCTCTCCATCCTTAAATTGATCCAAGTCCATGCATCACATCCTAAAAATCCACCATCTTTAGAGATTCTTTAGATCGTCATCCATCATCCTTAGAGTTCTTGCATCCACGTAGCATCTACATTTTCATCCTTAGATCTACATTCCATGTCTACCGAGACACGATCCAAGAGGAGAAGTAATATGGATCCCAACCTAGCCACTAGTTTGTCTAATCCTAACAATCCTACCAGCATGATGGTAATCTACAATCCACAAATCCCACAAATTAAGAATGTATGGGATGAGCCCAACGGACCCCCCACTTCATTTTCTAGAGAAACATTCATGAGCCATCCAGGGAATGCATGAATAGTAAGTGCACTTATTGATCAGAATAGACAAGCCATATTGGCTAACTTTGTCCAAGAAGGTACTCCCATTCTCCATCATCTCCAACCTTGCATCCCCATAAACACTATCCAAATCCCAATAGAAGCCTATACTACCATGATCCAACACATCCCTGATCCCAACTTCCACATATCTCAGGAAGCCTCACCCATTCCCCATCTTCTAAAAAGTAGCTTTGCAAGTCCTACAACACAAGTGGTGACACAATCCACTCCATTTTTCATTATGGGAACACCATCATCTTCTATAATATCCCAAGTCATCAGTCAAGCTCAAAGATTTCTACAAAATCAACCTCCACCTCCCACACAAGTTACCACGCAAGAAATTCCTCCACCTTCCATAGGCCAAGCAACATCATCATTTCTGGGGCCAACGCAATCATTTCCTTATTTTTCCCAACAAGCCTCTGCATCAACACCATCATTTCCAAGGAAAATGCAATCATTTCCCTTTCCTACTCAGAAAACCTCCACATCAGCACCACTTTTCCTATGGGGAACACAAGCATCTTCTTCCACTCCCCAACAAGTATTCACCCAAGCATATGTTCCACTTCCACCTTTCATTTCCAATCCATAGGCCCAAAAATCTACCTTTACAACAAGGATGCCCTCCATGGGATCTCAGAATCCACCATCTACATCCCAAATCCCCACGCCTGCATTCCCAACATTCTCTGCATCACAACACCTACCATGAACCGGTTCTCATTGGGACCTCACTCACACAGAAATGCAAGCCTTGGGCATACCAACCAAATCTCCCATATCCATGCCTAAAAACTAACAAGCCACATTCCCTCAAGCAACAAAACAACAACCATTATAGCCTCTACTAGCTTCATCATTTCCTTCATACACTAACTATCTATCCATGCCACCCATCGCATCTTAGATGGTTCCATCACCCCAACAATAGAGTCCATCTCATCTTGCAAGCTACCTTGTACAACCACCACCTGCTTCCCAAAATTTGTTCCATCTCTAAGAAATGCATGAAAGAAAACCACCAAGTGCAAAGCCAAGTGCATCAAAGCCAAACCTACCAAAAAGCTACACCATTCCACTAGCCTCCTCCACTACAACAATACTTCCCAGCACAATAGCAGTAACATCCTATTCTTGCACAACAACAATAAGCATCATCCTACCTATCACAATAGCAATATCCCATCATCCCCCAACAATAGAAAGTTGTTCCATGTCCTCCACATCAATATGCTCCCGCACATCAGCAACAATATCCTCCTTGAAAACCATCACCCCAACATCTATTTCAATCCACTTACCTTGATGGGAAGTCCCCATATCCCACCCCATAATGCCCTCCACAAATCACCCTTATTCACCAGCACCATCAGATCAGGTTTCCAAATGGGAGTACCCACTCAAATTTTGATCAACACTGAGTGGGAAAAAATGAAGAATTCTCTTAAGGAGCTCAAATATGGAACAAAGACAAAACCTTTAAATTTGAGGAGGTGTGTCCCTATCCTTCTGATAAATCAATCATGGTTATCCCTTTCCCTAAGAATTTTGAGAAACCTAAATTAGATAAATATCAAGGGAAAGGAGACCCTGTAAGCCACGTAAAGATTTCTATATGGCATGTCAAGAAGTGGCATACAGTGATAATTACCTTATGCATCTATTCCCCAAAAGCTTGCGAGGAACTACTATTGAATGGTTCTATAAAATATCTTATGGGACAATCTCAACCTTTGTCAAGCTCTGAGAATTTCATTGCACGGTATGCCCATAATGTCAAGAATGAGTTGTCTTTGCTAGACCTTTGCAACTCAAAATAGAAAGGAAGAGAAAGTATAGCTGACTATTTGCAATGATGGAAAAACCTCACTATCAGGTTATCATATCAACCACTTGAGAAGAATCTAACCAAGATCTTTATCAATAACCTGCATCCCAAACTATCCCACTTCATGAGGATGAACTGCATCCAAACCTACCAAGATCTTTATCAATAACCTGCATCCCAAACTATCCCACTTCATGAGGATGAACTGCATCCAAACCTACCAAGATATCAAAAAAAGGGGGATAGATATTGAAAGAGGCCTCCTAGATGAAGGCACAATCTAGAACTACAAGGACAATTCCCATAGTAAGTCCAATAATGGCAAACCCCATTACTAGAATCAAAACAAAAAAGTTGTTACTGATGGAGCCACAGACACCAAGCATGTCTAAATTGTTTTGGTTGGGACTACACCAACTCCTACATATCAACAACATCAGCCTCCCATCAATTAGCAACCCATGTAGAATTATCAGCAGTAAGCACATCAAGAAAATTGAGGCAATCCAGCCAATCAGACCAATGTCATATCAACAACTCCCAATCATAAAAGGCCTTGAGCCTAGACCCACCAAAAGAGAACCTTCACACCTCTTGGTGAACCTCTAGATGTAATCTTTCATTGCATGGCTAAGGTCAATCTCATCACTTACCCACCAACTCAATAATTTAATGATGCCACTCCCAAACCTAACTGGTACAAAGATCATGAGTATTGTGATTATCATCAAGTTAAAGGACAAACTACCCTAAGGTGCATGAAGATAAACCATTACATTGAAGATCTCATTGCCAGGAAAGAGATCCAAGTCGACATACCATCCCAAGCTTTTCCTAATGCGAATCTGTAGATTTATTAGAATGTGTTTTCACAACACAATGCTGGGAAGAACCAAGCTAATGCCAATCCTCCACCCCATAACCAAGGAAAAGGAAAGCAAGAAGACAATGCTGACCATAAATACTATACTAATTCTCATATCAACTATGAAATTTTTTTGGATGTATAACCCAAGTCGAGCCCATATTCAATGTCATCCATGTCAAAGGAGTAGATAGTCAGTGTCTTGTTACTACCCATAGAAGCCAGATATCTATCACTAGTGCCAATCCAAGGCCAACACACAATGCACAATACAACCTTATAGAACATCTTGGGAATACACCTACCCAAATCTCCATCCTCGACCTTCTCCACACTTCACCCATCCATCAAGATATCCTCAATCGAGCCCTCCAAGAAGGACATGTCCCCATAGATATAAATACCATCTAGTTTGAGAATCTTTTAGGACATTTATCAGTGTCTTGTGCTCTCTCCTTCAAAACATCACATATACCAGCTATTGAGCTAGACCATAATCTCCCCCTCCACATCACTGTCATGATCTGAGACTTTTACATAAAAAGGGTCATGATAGATAATGGCTCATCCCTAAACTTGTGCTATTTGAAGTTCATTCAGAAAATAGGGTTCACGGAGGCTAGCATATCACATGAGGTCATCACTATCAAATAATATGATAACTCAGAGCATAGCTCTGAAGGTACCATTATTTTTCCTATCAATCTAGGCCATACAACTCAAGACACCATCTTGTGCATTGTTGATCTTGATTTACCATTTAACGTCCTCCTTGGATGACCATGGATCCATTCCATCAAAGCCATACCATCTATGTATCATCAGTGTGCCAAATTCATGCATCAAGGAACTGAGGTCACCATTCATGCAAACCCCCAAACCTTTGCATATTGTCATGTGTTGGAAGCATCATTCCCTCATTCCACCCATTGTCCTAGAACTAAAATTGGCACTTCTGTCACTAGCTCTTCTAGATCCCATGGCAATCTAGAAACCATCATCGCCTCCACCCTCTCTTATGTCAAGATCAACAACCAGTGTTGTGGTGAGTACAACTTAATAGATGCATTTGCAGTAGGGGGCCTCTCACTTGATCCACATACACAAGGATGCCCAAGCCACCAAAGAAAGCCTACTCAGGTCGAGATGAGATCAAGCAATTGGGACCAATGACTTTTGTTTTCCATGGAAATATAGATAAACTTGAAATGGACCTTGACATCAATCAATGTCTATACAGAGATCCCCCACCACCTGACACCGAACTCCTTGGCTACTTCAAAGAGAAATATCCACAATCACACAAGTACACCTCAAAACAATGGAAATACCAAGGTGGTGGTCTAAGACAACAAGAAGGTGAAAGCAAAGATCCAATCGAAGCCTTGAAGAATCCAAAGCATCAAGGTCTTGGCTTTAATACCCCTCGCTTGCGCACGCAAGAACATAATACCATGACTGGGGGTACTAACATGACCAACATTCCCTTCTTTAATAGCTAGGACAACCTCGTAGACATCGAAGACATCCCTGAAGAGGAAGAAAATAAATCATATGATGACATATTTGACGATGATACCCTCTTGGATTCTTTTGTCCTCCATAAACTCGCCATTAATGTCATAGAACTTCCCGTCATCCATCCCAAACTCATAGAATGGGACCAAGAAAGCATCACACATATCGATGAGTTCCAAAGCACATAAGTGTTCCTAAGAATCATGGTAACTTCAGGCCAACAAATAGATCAACATCAGGAATTAGTTCATGTCTGCAAGCTCGAACGTAAAGGATATTTCCAGGAAGAAGCAAGCTTCAACCACAAAATTGAAATAGAAAAATAAAAGAATAAGTTCTTATTTGAAAACCCTTCTGGGGCACATTCTGACTCTAAACAAGAGAAAATAAATGGCGTATCTTCTGTTGAAAACCTCTCTAAGGCTCTAGAAGATGGAGACTTGCCTCTTCCTCCTATCTAGGATTACAGACCCAAGTAGTCACCCATCATCATTGAGGAAACCAAGCTAGTCAACTTGGGCATAGAAGAATGTCTTAGAATCATGTACATTGCAGCATCCCTAGTAGAGGGTGAAGAAATGACTCTCACTACAAGGTATGTGCAGGATCATGGTATGCCAAACTAGGCCCAAAAGTGGCAATGAAAATTTAGAAAGTTAGGTTTATGCAAGTTGACAAAAAAACTTGAACAAGTTATAAATATTATATCAAAAATATGTAAGAATGAAATCTATATAAAATTAAATTTAGTTTCTAAGATACTAGGCCTTTTTTGAAAAAAAATTATTCTATATGTTGAAAATTTCAAATTTCAATGTAGTGGTACGAAAATTTTAGGAAAAAAATATGAAGTCGGTGTATGACTGACCACCTTAAACACAATCAAATGATAATTTTCTTTTACAAGATTCTAGATATAAGTAGTAGACTCATGTCTGGATGTGACACATATTTTTTTGTAATTCTTTTCCAAGTAAATAATTAATTATGATTTTTCTTATACAACATTTCCAGAATTCAGAAAATCTCATGTTTGTCCACGTGAACTTAGTCTAAACATTATCAAATTGAATTTTATTTTCTATTTTTCTTATAGTAGGAAAATTAGAGAATGTGACACATGTTCTAGATTTCAAAAATGTTATACAATTTGAAAGTTATAGCTATTTTTCAACAAGTCTATCAATCAGGACTAAAAAGATAACAAGTAGGTGTATGTCTAACTACATTAAACAAAATCAAATGATAATATTTTTTTACAAGATTCTAGATAAAATTAGTAGACTCATGTTTGAATGTGATGCATATTTTTTTGTATTTTTTTCCAAGTAAATAATTAATTATGATTTTTATGCTACAATTTTTTCAGAATATAAAAACTATCATGTCTGACCACCTTAACTAAGTCTAAACGTCATAAAATTGAAAAAATTGTTTATTATTATTATATTAGGTTAATCATAGAATGTGATGTATATTTTAGATTTAAAAAATGTTATATTGTTTGAAAGGTATGGTTATTTTTCAAAGAGTCTATCAATCAGGACTTCTTTTTCGCATCGCCACTTTTTGGCATGCCATGATCCTGCACATACCCTGCACTTCTCCATGAAGCCACCACCAAATTTGCATGGTCATATGCACATATGCCTGGGCTTGATCCAAATCTTGTTGTGTACAATCTTGTAGTGGATCCTAATGCCAAGCCATTGAAGCAAAAGCTATGAAAGATGCATCCTAAAGTAGCCCTATTAGTAAAAACAAAACTGGAAAAGCTCTTGGACACCAAGATCATCAAAGCTATTGACTATTTAGAATAGATCTCCAACATGGTGCCTGTCACTAAGCCTTCAGGAGAGATAAGAATTTGTACTGACTTCCCACTACCCAACATAAACATGATCGTAGATCTTACAATGAGCCATGAGATGTTGTCACTCATGGATGGCTTGTCGGGGTAGAATCAGATACAAATAGAAAAAGAAGATCAACACAAAACAACATTTACCACACCATGGGGTACCTTATGCTACAACATGATTCTATTTAGGATAAATATTGTAGGATCCACTTATCAATGAGCAATGAGAACCATCTTCCATGATATGATACACAAAATCATGGAAGACGATGTGGATGATATTGTTGCAAAATCTAGAACATGATGTGAACATCTAGACATCCTTGAAAGTGTGTTTGATCATCTCCAACATTATGGATTAAAGTGGAATCCAAAGAAGTGTGTCTTTGATGTAACATCTGGAAAGCTTCTAGGCTTCATAGTATCACAACACAGCATAGAGATTGATCCCCAAAAGGTAAAAGCCATTACATAAATGCCTCCTCCTAGAACACTCAAGCAAGTTAGGAGCCTACAAGGAAAGATTCAATCAGTGCATCAATTTATATCACAACTGGTAGATAAATGCCAACCTTTCACGCATCTTCTCTGCAAGGACACAAGCTTCAAATGGGATCCTATCTATCAGAGAAGCTTTGAAAGGCTAAAAAAGTATCTAGCCAACTCCCCCATCCTTGTACTACCAGTTTCAAGATGGCCTCACATAGTCTACATCCGGTGACCACTATAGCACTGGGGGCACTCTTAGCACAGCATGATGATGACAATAAAGAGAGCACCACATATTATATCATTTGAACTCTAGTTGGCTATGAGCTCAATTATTTACCAATGGAGAAATCATGCCTTTCAGTGGTCTTCTCTACTCAAAAGCTTAAGACATTACATGCTTAGCCACACAATCAATCTCATCTCAAAGGTGGATCCAATCAAGTATCAACTATCTAGGAAATCTCTCACAGGCCCTATGGAAAAATGGGTCATGCTACTCAGCGAGTTTGACATCCAGTACATAGATCAAAAATCAATCAAAGGGAAAGTAATTTATGAGTAACTAGAAGAAGAACCTTTGGTCGATGCATATACACTAATAATGGAATTCCCTAATGAGCATCTATGTATGATCGAAGAACATTACATATGGAAGCTATTCTTTGATGGCTCCTATACGTCACATGGATCAATGATGGGAATTCTATTTGTCACACCTCAAGGTAACAATATTCCAAAATCATTCAAATTAGGATTCCCATGTACTAATAACATTGCAGAATATGAGGCACTCATCTTAGGCCTCAAAACCATCATCCAATGGAGTATAATAGAATTGCAAGTTTTTGGAGATTCACAACTAATTGTCAAGCAGGTCCTAGATGAATTTTAGATAAAGGACAACAAGATGCTACCCTACAAAGGACTAGTGGATAGACTGAAAGAGAATTTCTTGAATCTACAGTTGACGTAGATACCAAGGCTTTAGAACAAAGTGACCAATGCAATGGCAAGCATCAAATCCTCATTGGAAATCCCTCGTGATGCATCATAGTATGAATTATTAGTTGAGAAGCTACACACACCTACTTATGAGAATGTCGATTTAGAAATGGTGTGTGTCTTGGTTGGTCCTCAGTCCCCATGGTACCATGGCATCTAGGTGACCCCACAATAGTGGGTTACACTCTTTTAGACATGTTGATTTTTGCTGAAATAACACATTTTTAATCAAATATGTTGATTTAAGCCTTGAGAGGTTCTATTTGAAAGAATTAATTACAAATGGTTAGCTCAAAGCCTATTAGATAAAAAACATTGATATAACATCTATACTCCTCATTCATACCTACAATGGAGTCTCCTTCACACCTATTAAAATGCTGAAAAAAAATCACTTCGACTTTATCTTTTGTAGATCAAATAAATCCATTTAAAAGACCTATCTATGTAGTAAGGTACTACTAAGAAAAATATTTCCAATGATTATAATGTTAATATATATTAAGTTTATTATGACTTTGTATTTTTAGTTTTACTTGTATGCACCCTGAAATGGTTGCCTAGACTTTGGGCCCCCATTCATCAATTTATCAATTTCCTGAATCAATGTCTTGCAATATTTTTAATTTAAATCAATTTCCTTGATCAAATCATAATTAATTTAATTATTTTAATATTTCCTAAGGTTTGATCATTTTATCCTAAGTTTTATTTAATTATGAGAACATGCTCCATTTTAATTAAATAAAGATACCTTTTAATTAAATAATAAAATCACTTTATCCTAAGCCACATTTAATTAAAAGAACAAATATTTTTTAAATAAATAAAAAATCTTTTAATTAAATAATGGAGACCACTTTGCTAAAAAATAAAAATAAATAATAAAACAAAAATAAAAAGAAAAAGACTTTTTGTCTACACATTGAATGCACACTTTCCAAGATGAGTGGAATCTCCTTTTGCCTCTTAATCTCTTCCACGCATCTTTTTGCCTCTTAACCAAGATTTAATCTCCACCATTGCTCATTTCTTTTTGCCTCTTAATCATGATTGTCCATTCATTTCTAAATCCTTTATAAGGAGTCCTCTCCTTCTCATTTTTATGCATGGAGATTTTAGAGATCAAGATTTAATGTTATTGTTATGCAGGTTTGGAGAGTGATTTTGGAGGAGAATTTGAGATCTTGAGCTTGGACATTGCAACTTCTCTTTTCTTGTCTTCTTCTTCTTCTCTCTTGTTTTTCCTCTTTGAATCTTGCATTTTATGGTGTACTTGCATGGGCACAAACTAGGTCTAATCTGAGGGCCTTCATTATAAACCCTTGCACTCCATGAATAGAGAGCTACGAGTCACCATTTGAGACCTCATTCTTGAGAAATCTTGGATATAATGACTCATAGAAGTGTGTCTACATTTTAGCACAAATTTTTGGTGCCCACCATTTGGTAGCCCACCTTTACATGCTTGTTTTGGTTATTTTTTGGAGCTAACCCCCTTGTACAAATTTGTTGGAGACTAAAACCCTATATTTTCAAAGATTTGATCATATCTCCCAAACGGCTTGGATTTTTAGTCTGAAATTATTTTTTTCAAGTTGGGGACATATCAAAGAAGCTTCAACAAAAAATTTAAAATATTCTAAGGTATTTTGAATTTTTTATAATTTTTTCTTTATTTTTCATAAAAAATTATGTTTTGGCACAAATCAGCATATTTTTCAAAAAAATTTCCATTTTCAGAAATCTATTTAAATTTCACATGAGATCCATTCTTTGTGTTTTAAATTTAGATGCAATATCATATCTCAAATAGTCAATTTACAAAAATTGGTTTGTTTTGGTAAAATGGGTCTCTAGGACACAAATGAAAAGATTTTTTTGAAATTTTTACATTTTTGAAAATCTCTATATTTTCTAGTAGGGGTCTCTTTTTTTCATTTCTATTTTTGTGGCCGAAATCATATCAAAAAAGTCAAATCTTGTTGACTAGGTCAAATGCAAAAAAAATAAAAATTGTGATGAGTATGCACTTATTTTTCATGGGTCAATGCATGATATGAGTTGTCATTTGTATTATTTACTGGCTATTATTTCTCCTAACAGTTTATTTTCAGATCTAACCCTAGGTTTTGCATAAGTTGGATATACATTGCATATCTTGTTTGCTTGTTTATTTGTTGGAGAGTTCGTGACTTGCACAAAAAAGCTCAACAAAAATCTATAAAATTTGTATTTTGGGAATAAAATGAATCTCTCATGTGTCTAGCTTGAGTGTTTATTGCTTTGATAGATCACACTTCAATTTTGGGCTCTAAAAAGAACATAGATTCACTTTCTTGCATATTTGTTTCACATAGTAATTAGGCCCTATGAACACTATTTATGGCATTCTTGAGAGAGTGAGTTTCTTGTGAATCTCTTCTTGACGATAGAACCCCTTGTAGGTAGGGAGGATATTGTTACTATCTCATGGTCTTACTTCGTTTAGTCTTCAACATTGATCGGTACGTTCTCTCTTGGTCCCACTTAGAGAGCTCGGTAGACATTGTTGTTGACATCATGAACCTTGGTGAGGTGGTTCCAATCTTAGTGTGTCAATGAACTTGGTTGCTATGTTTGGGTGAAGTGAAGAGGCTAGAGGATTATGCTCTACTCCATTTTGGGTAGTATTAGAAACTCAGATCCTTGAATCTAAACCAAGTCCCATGTGGTCCTTTTTGTGAGTCACCTTGTTAGAGAGAGTTAATTGTAGTGAACATTCCATTTATTGGGTAAACCACGTGTATAGAACCTCAAGTGGTATAGCCATTTTCATCGTGGTAGAAACAACCACTATATAAATATCCTTGTGGAAGAAATCTCCATGGGTGTAGTTTCTTTTTGGGTTGTCAAATCTCCTCAGCATCTCTGATTGATTAAATTCTTGGAATGTGTCAAAACCTTGGTGCGACTGGATTGGAGTTCACCCTCTTGAGATTGCAAAAGTTGCAGAGTTGACCATTACTACAAACCATAGTGCAACCAAATTTTTTTTTCTAGGACTATGTGCATGACTGAAAAACATTTTGATAACATACACAAATAGAATATTTAGGGAGTATAATACTACGTCACTATTCTTGTTCATTTGCCTCATTAGTGATAAAAATCTATTAATGCATCTAGTTGGTCACATTAAACAAACAAATCTGAGTTCCTGAGTGATAAAAAATTCAAAGATCTCCCCAAAAGTGCTATGACATGTTTCTCAACATACAAATGAGCTTAAATGGTATCAAGTTACACAAAATAATTGTAATGCCCCTCCAACCCTATCAATCTTGGTTATGCTCTCTAGGAAGTTAGATAATGTTATAAGTGATTTCATGGTTAAGAGAATGATCCTTCTTGAGATGGTTTCTTCCTAATCATTATAACTTGATATGTTAATGTGGGAAATAATAATATTGTGTAGTATGTTCCTATACATCTTCTTGTGTGTCAGTGATAGTTTAGGACCTTAATGCTAAAAGGATCACCTAATAGACTTATATGCTTCTATGTGAAATTAATGCTCATTATTAATATTTAAGATTATCTTAGGTTAATTAATTATAATTGAACTTAAAGGGGTTAGATGTGTTACTTATTATAATGATGTTACTTGTTATACTCAAGATTAGACATGATTTGTATAGTGAGGATTGTGTGATTTGTTTTGGTAATAAGACATTATGAGTACATGCCTGATGATTAAACTGGGTTGTGAAAGTTAATAGATAATTTACATTTACATGATTATGTGATGATGCAATATGAAATAGAGATTGTTCTGGTACTAATCATGCTAATCTATTTATGCTTTGTTGATGTCACTATCTGATGTGAATGTAGGATGAGGGGAGGTAGTCGTAGTTACTCCTACAGGAGGTCCACATGATGTCGCACTCTCCCTCCTTGTTTGCCACTGTTTGTTTATATATAAATATATATGTATGCATGTCGGTTGGTGTTGCAGGATGCACGTACCAAGCATTGACTCCACCTGGCTACATAGGTCTGAGTGTACCTTAAAAATCTTTGAATTGTTGCTGTGTGGAGATATTACCAAGGTTACTCTCAAGGTTACTCGTGGACTTAGATTTTGTTTAAGAGGTTACCCTAGTTGGGGGATTTGAATGAAGTATGTGATGCGGTCTTGTGATTTATGATTTGATGTTGTTATGAGATTTATGTTGTGAGTTAGAATTGTCCTTATATATATATATATATATATATATATATATATATATATATATATATATATATATATATATATATATATATATATATATATATATATATATATATATATATAATTTATTTTATATATTTGTTATAATTGATTATGTGTTATATAGGTATGTGTATATGTGGGTGCACACGCATATACCCATGCTTATTTAAATAATATTATTTGTATGTTTTAAATTGCTTATGAAGATGGTATTTTAATAATTGAATAAAGTAAATTAAATAAAATGTATTGAATGAAGCGTATTAAATAAAAAGTGAAAATAATAAGTAATAATAGTAATTAATAAAAGAAATGTTGTTTGTAGTAAAACTAGCTATCTAGGAGGGAGTTGAACTCAAGACCTCCTAGAAGTTAGGCTAGTTGGTTTCCATGTGTGCTATGTGTTTTCCTTGAAACTTATTTGTTTGACTTTCTTGTTATGGTTTTCTTTTTTAGCTATTTTAATTAAATTTATTTAAAACTTTATTAAGTCTTTTACAAGAATGTTTTGGTTAATTTTCCAACCAACTATGGAAGTTGGAGAAGTTTCTTCTGGTAAAGCAACTTCCCCAACCACATAGTTGGAGGATAAATAATTACAATTTTGTGTGGTTTAGAAAATGAGAATTTTTGGAAGATTTTGGGGAGTTGTCTGCAACTATTTTTTCAGAAATTTATTTGAAGTTTCTGTGAGTTTGAGAGTCTTTTATTTTGTGAAGACAAGAGTATGTGTATTGTTTGGAATTGGATTGCGAGAGGAAGCTCTCCAAGAGGCTATCTACTCAAGGCTTGAAGATTTGCAGAGAGTCTCCAGCCAAGGGAAGAGAATTCTCTATAGGACCCAAGTAGGGTCTTAACTGGGATGAATTCTCCTATGTGTTTGTGTGTGTTTGATTATTTAAATGCTATGTTATTGGATTGATATTTGACTATTTACTATGTATTGAAAAATAAAATATAAATGTCTTATGTTATGTGTATTTCTATGTGTTTCCGGGAAGTAGAATATGTATGTTTTTATGGTTTTTGGTTTTATATCTTTCCTAGAAGTATATGATTGATTATATAATCATAATTTGATATATTTATCTATGTATGTGTGTGTATTTTTAAATATTTATATTGTTCATATGGTCTACAATTTTATTCCGTGGAATGATTTTTTTATTTGGATGATAATGAAAAAGGATATGTTAATTGGAAATAGGAAAAGTGTTCTGGTTTATTTTCCTATACCCGTATTGCATTGTGCATAACTTTTGAACCTGAAATTATTATGAAAATCTCTCTAGTGAGAATGTGAGAAATTAGGTTTTATCCAATATATGTGAAAATTAGAAAAATCCAATGGTTCAAAAAAAAGTTATGTTCACTGTACCGGGACTGTATTTTTTATGACAGTCATATATATGTTTCTAAAAATTAGTCATTTACCCATCAATCTTTATTAGTTTATAATTTATATTAGTTTTATTTTTCTATTTGGACCTATTGTGGAAAATTTGGAGTCATGAATTTTAGTGTTGGATAATTGTTTGGCTTGGGGTTTGGTTTGTATCTTCCAACCTTGATCGTGGTCTCTGTCTGCATCTTTGTACCACTCTTAATGTTCATTTTATTTCTTTCAGTTTATCATAATGTTGTCTTAATGTATGTGGAATTTTTTATCTCCTATGTATATTCATTGCTTATTTTTTTGATGTTATATGGTGTTACTTATGATGTTTTTGCACTTGGCATATACTTGAGCTTATTTTATGAGGCTAGTACTTGTCTCGGTGGCCTGTGTGCACGAGAGGGTTTCCTAGACCTATAAATAAGATGTGGAAAGTTGTATTTATGAATATGGAAATTTATATGCTATGGTCTCTTGTGATAGAAACTCTTCCAATGGTTCCTATTATGTATATAGCTAAGGTTAGGACTCGCTATGAGGGCTTGAGTGTGCAGGGGAGTTTCCTAAACCTATGAATCAGGACTTGGAAGTGTTATCTTGTATTTGTGGCTTGTGATGGGGTAAGGGAATAGGAACCCTAAGTGAGTGGCTCACCATAGGTGTTGGAACCCTAAAGTGGTTGCTAGATGATCCTATGGGTGGGTTTGTAAAAAGTGATAACATTAAAAATTAACCTGGGAAGGGGGGATTCAAAAGATAATGAAAGAAAATGTAATAATGGCCACACAGACCTGATTGGAGTACTGGGACCAGGGATAACTACCAGAATGGATCCTTATTCTTAAAGGGGGGACTAGGGTTACATGGTTGCCATGAAGGATCCCAATATACAAGTTGTGTGATGACACTCACTTAGGTGGTCTCCTAGAACCTTAACCTTTATGATATAATATGATGATATTTTTATGTGCCTTATTGTTTTTATTTTGAGTCTTGGATTTATTGGTATTTAAGACTTAGATTTCCTTAAGGTCTTGAGAGTACCTTGGTTCTATCTCCTAGCACAGGGGGTGGAACTTTATTAGTTTCACATGGTTGGGTGGAAAATCTCTTTCGAGGTATTTTTTGTGGTTTGTATCGTGGTTTGGATTTTGAGTTGTTCAATGGTGAAGATTTTGTTCTTGTATCATGTACCTCTATCTTTTGTTATCAAGATGTAAAGATGTATGGTGAGCTTTGGGAAACTTGATGTAATAATATTTCTATATGCCTTCGGGCAATGTGCAGTAACTGTAATTATGTTTGTAAAAGGAAATTGTAAGAAATAAGTTATGTATAAGGGAAGGATAGAATTATTAATTTGAAAAGGGGATTGAATATGGTTAAATCAATGAGTAATTCCTACCTTATATCTCCTATTAATTTTAAATGAAATTGAAAATAATGGTTCTATGCAAACCTTTGTAATGAAAGTATTTATGGATGTAAACTTCTTTAAAAGGAAACTTGTTTTGATATATGGTTAGTAAAAAGATATGCTAGGGGTTCAAGGGTATCTCTAGGTGAAATAATAGGGGAAAAGGAAACATGTATGTTATTGAAAGAAGTAATGGGATGTGATTTCTTAAATGTATAGTTCAATGTGAGTGATGTCTGGTTATTCAAGCTAGGTTTTAATATAAATCGTTTACTAGATGTTTACAAGGTTATAGATGATAATTTGTGGAAGTTAAACTTGTGGCCAAAATGATTCATTAAATGGTTTATGTTGGTTATCAATATATGGCTAAGTACTTTACACTCTTTCTATTATTATATTTAAATGAAAATAGAAAGTAAGGACTCCTAATGGAAATGATTAATTGATTTTTCATGGTACAATTGAGTTGAGCATAGATAAGGTTAAGGAGAAAATAAATAGGAAGGAATAAATGTACTATGTGATGGTTTCATTTCTAAAAGTAAATGATGTGTTAGTTTGGTAAAGAAAATGAATTCAATTAATTCATTAAGGTAATTGGTTTGAATTAGAATGTCTCAATGTAAATTGAAGTTGAAATAGAAATAGAATTTGTTAGATTATGTAATACTTGATAATGGTAAATAAATTCATTAAGGGAACCTTAAGGAATGTACTTGCGAATAGTAATGATGGTATGACAGAATGTTAAGAAAAAAAAATTTGTTAGTTGTAATTTTAGGTCATAGACCTGATTCCTTATGGGTTCCTTGGCAGGGACATTACAATGACTCTTGGTCTTCTTTCTTCCACATCTCCCATGTCTTCCTAGTCTCCCATTTCCATCCTTTCTCTTCTTCCTTCATGCTTCTTCCTCTTCTTCCTAAACTCTTCACATTTTCTTGATTATTTTCTTCTTATTATCTAGTCTACCTTCTTTTATTCATCTCTTCTATCACTTCCATGCTTGATTCCTCCTCTTCCAGAACCATCAATTTAAACTATCTTGTTATGGAACCTCTCTTGAAAATAGATGATCTCGAACTCATTGCTCAATTCAAAGAGTTTTATTCCTCCAATAGTCCTTCTAGATATTGCATGGGTGATAAACTTAAGACAAAAATAAAATAAAATTTGATTGAATCAGATGCCTTTGCTAGGATCATATGCATGATCTTGTCACAATCTCCTTCTTCCAAACATTTTTCATCTTCTAAGTCTTCTCATCCTTCCTCATCTTCCAAGTCTTACCATGACTCCTCAAGATATTATTCACATTCCTCATTATCCAAGTCTTCTTCCTCCACTAGGTCTTCACTTTCCTATTCTTCATGATCTCATTCCTCTTCTGCTTCTCCCAAGAGTCTTACTTCTCTTCTCAAGACATACCAAAATGAGCAATGTGACAATCCTTGTGATACCTCTTCCACGAAGAGTGACATGCCCATCTTTGATGACTATGATGATGGACAATGTAGTGATACCTATGACACCTCTATTCCTATGAATCCTCCTAGTCACGTGCTTGTGCTTACTAGAAATGGGTCGTCACTGTTAGGCCTTTTTTCTATCATAGCAAAAATTCTTTGAAAATGGCCTATTCCCTGCAAGTGTTTTGTAAAGTTGTCCTACCATGCCTACAATAACAGTTTTGTTTTGAGAAGAAAATCCATAATGTTTCACAATGTGTGGCCTTAGCCCCTGGTAGTTTATTGTGTCACCTTGCTCTAGTCCAAAACACACATGCTAAATCGCAAAACCTAGGGAGTTATTCAAGTTTTAAGGTCTGTAGGAAATGTTTTCAGAATCTGCCACAGTGTCGAAAACCCATAATGTTTTTGAAAATCCTATGTGTTTTTGATCTTTTGCTAAAAATCCTCATTTTTTTCAACCTTTGCCTTCCCACTTTTGTGCACTTGTCTTCTAGCATCGAAAAATCTATATGTGTTTTTCAGTCTTTTGCTGTGTCAAAAACTTTGTGTGTTTTCGAGCTCACAGTTTCCTATTTGCTGGCATTCCCTAACTATGCAAGTGCGATGGATGGTGGGTCCAGGTCTGCAGGCTCTTCTTGATTGGTTGTCACATGGCCGCATGTCAAACTTTTTTGACATGCAATCATGCGACCGCTTGCCACCTATCCGCATGGGTCCCAGCTCTTCTCATCGCCTGGTGTGGTTAAGGTTCGAACAAAATCATTGGTTAGCATAAGTTCACATGGTAAAGATGCACGATGTTTAACCTTTATGCTTTTGTGACAACTGTCTGATTCCCCAAAGGGTAAAGCTTCTTTGGCTATGGTCCTGGAGGTGATTATGTGGTGGCCTTTGGTTAGCTGTGGTGGTTAAGTTGATGACCGCACAATTGTGTGACTAAGGGAAAATAGTTAAGGAACATAAAGCCCACAAATTGCATGGTGACTGTTGTAGTTTGAATTTAATTTTCCTGAGGATCTGCAGCAACAAAGGCACCAAAATTCAATGCTTTCATGGCCAGATTTGACTAGTTTGGTGGTGCTTGTTGTTGCAGTGTGGTCTAGGGTGCCATGAGTGTTTGTAGGGGTGTTTTGTCATGTGGTGATGGACAGATTTTGTTGTTTGAGGCTTTTTGTAGGAGTTTTTGAAATTTGATGAAATTTTGATTGGTTGGGTGGTTGAAATATTAACCCTGGTTACCCGTAGCTTGTTTCATCCTACTGGTTTAGGACTCCAAGGTAACCAGTGGTATAAATAGTCAAAATTTTGACTTTGTAGAGGTTCCATCCTAGAGTTCCTTTCTGGTTCCAGTGAAGGGTCCTTTTCCTGTAGATCTTCTCCTTCTCTCTGCATATAGAGTGTTTTGTTTTCCTTGCTAGTTCTAAGACTACAATGCATATTGTAAGTGATTTGTCTTATGTGTGAGAAGTTAATATATTCTTACTATTACCAAGCTATCTCTATTTGAGCCTTGAATTCATTGATCATACATTAAGGGTGTTTGATTTGTCTACTTGTATTGCCTATGTGTTTGCAAGTGGAGTTGTCTTCGCAGAGATAACTAGTTCAGGCTTAGTGTTCATGTATGTATGGGCTGAAATATCAAGGATATGTCATGCTTGTCTTCTGGTGGATGCTGGTAAATGTATTTTCTGATTCATAGGTCTCTTCTAAGGAGAGGGTTAAAATCCTTTGATTGGATAATAACATGCTTGAATGCACAGGTGGGTGTTAAGTTGAGGTTTGGTCATGGTGTGTGATTGATGTAAGGCATCAACACATTGGGTATATTATTTTCTTGTTTCATAGCTATCATTTGCAATAGGGTATTTGACTCTATGGCCCATTGGATAAGGCACTAGTCTATGAGAGACTTAGGGTATCTCAGGGGTCCCTTCAAACTCATTTTAAAATTATTTCCCTTCAGCTCCACCCTTTCCCTTTCTTGTTTTTAGGATAGGTCTCTAGCTTTTAGTCTCATTCCATGCAAGTAGGGCTATTGCATGAGATTTTCTATCATCAGGGTACAGGATACCTATAGGAGATTGATTGCTATTCCACATTAATCTGTCTACAGGCCTTTGGTTTTCCATGAGGTGTCTTGAATGTGTAGATAAGGCAATACTTTCCTGAGTGACATGGAGCTCAAAGAAGAAGGAGGATGTTCTCTATCCTCATCAATTGGACTATTTCCTTGTCAAACTTGAGTGTCTAACTGAGATCTAAGCCCAACCATTTGATTCAAGTTTGGTCCTGGAAGGAAAAGATCCAACAGTCACATTGGATAGATCATGATGGTGATCCATATGATTCTTATTTTGAAAGAGACTTTGATGATTTTTGTGAACAATACCTAGATGATACATCTACTTCTATTGAGGAAGAGAAAGCTTTTCATGCTGATTATAAACCTAAATACTATAAGAATCTCTCCTCTAAGAACTCTCATGCTGAAAATAAAGATTACACTCTTGAGCAAGATTATATTAATGAATGACCTTTGTCTTGTGATGGTTCCCTTTCATCCCCTACTTCCTCCAATACCCATACATTTCCTAAAGCTTCCAAGTCTTTCAAATCTTTCACAAATCCTTCATCCAACAAAGGCCCTAATACTTTTCATGTGGTTCCCTATAGTTTTCCTCAAGGGCTACCTCTTAAAGAAACTCAAGCTAACCTTCACTTGGCTGCAAATACTTTCAATAATGCTAAACCTAAAGAGCCTATGATGGGGATGCTAGGATAGACTAGAAAGTCTATGCTCTGCTCCTTGCCCAAGGAATCAAGTGTGCTCCTGACACTTGTGGTTGATCTATAGGAACCTTTTACATTCAAGGAACCCCTGACCTACCTAACCTTCCCACCAAGTTCAATAAACTAACACATCAACACTCCATGCTTTGCATTCTAGCTACTAGCCCTTATCTAGGCTTAATAAGGTCAATTAGACTTCTAAGTCCTTCCTATGCTCCAACTGTGGAAATGATGGGTTCCAAGGTCTTTTTGGGACTAAAGACACCTTTTCAAATCATTACCAAATTTTTGGGATCACCCGATTCATGGGTTCCTTTGCATTCTAGGGCTAAAAGGAAGTGCCAATTAGGCCTCCTTCTGGATTTGTAGGGCCTATTACTCCTTCCCTGTAAAAAAATAAAATTCCTAGCCTTAAGGAATTCTTCTACATTTGCCTCATTCTCAAATATTTTTGATTTCTTAGGTGCCCATTTGACCGTACAATACTATTCCCTATTTATGAGGGTTTCAAGGGTTTCAAGACTTTTCCCTACTCCTATCTTCACCAATGAAACTCCATGATATTTTAGACCTTCTCCTTCACAAGATTGAGTCTTCATACATCAATCTTGACTTCCTCCAAAGGATTCCACTTGGAACTTCTTGCACTATCCTTGGGAGCTCATTTTCTACTGCACATCCCTTGTTGGACTACTCATAGCTCGCCTAGGGCTTCCATAAAAAGCTATTTGCCTTTCTTTTCAAGGGCCCTACAGTCATATTAATACAACATAGGTTATATAGCTTTAGATTCCAAAGCTCCATGGAGTTTCCATAGTAGGAACAAAAGTTACAGGCCCATCTACACAAGTCTCTCCAAATGGGCAGAGAACTGATAACAATAAGAAATGAACAAAAGATGCTAATAAAATTTAAAAGAACCTAGACTATTTCACACATAAGAAAGCCTAAACACACATAAACATTAAAATCCTTCAAATATTCAACAAAACTCCATTGTATTCACAAGAAATCAGTCATAACAGTGACTGTTTCCCCCAAATCCTGCATTCAGTCTGTAGTTTCATACAGTAGCCATACAAAAATGACATCCAACCTTAGGATTATGGTTAGTTAGGCCTTATATATCCTTTCTTTCAAGTGTGTGCATTATTTTTAGGGCTTATAGCCACTTAGCATAATCAGTCTTTACAAAAAGGGAAAGTTGCTTAGCAACTTTTGAGCAACTTTTAGTTGCTTGAGTAGCTTTTGCTTACTCATTCAAAAGACCATTCCTAAAGCACACTTGTGCTCATTAAATAACCAAACACTAAATTAAGATTACTAACCTCAAATCCAAGCACTCCAAGTTGATTACATTCCTTGGATCAGTGTGCTGCACAAACAAACTAGAAAGACTATAGACTTATAGGACTTAGACATTGCCTAGACTCAACAAAAACAAATGAGCCAAACTCCTTGTTGACCCTTATTTAATTACATGCTTCAAACCAAGGTAAGACACACAAAAATATGAAGGTGACAGCCCTCATAGAGGTGATCCTACACCATACTCCCCGTCAGCACAAACTAAGGCACCTTGGGGTCTAGGAGATCTAGATCAACACCAAACCTTTTGATATATCCTTCCTCTATCTAGGTGGCTTTAGATTCGGGTTGTCCTTTCCACTTGATTAAATGCTCCATGTAGACTTGATGTCTGGTGGTCTTCTTCACCCTAGATTCTAGGATCTTCTCTGCTTGGGCTGGTTCCTTCTTAGGCATGGCATTGGTATCCACATCTTGTAGTATCTTTGGTGGAGCTATACCTTGCTGACTAAGATCACCCTTGAATCTGATCAAGTCTACAATATTGAACACTGGTGAGATGGCTAAATCTGAAGGTAAGTCCGGACACCTTGTAGGCATTCTCTCCATATTTGGCTAAAATCTTGCATGGACCTACTCTCCTCATCTGTAGCTTAGTAGGCATTCCCTTCTACATCCGTGCTTTGTTAAGATGGACCATGACATAGTCCCCAATCTGAAACTACACTTCTTTCCTCTTTTCATCCACTTTAGCCTTGAGTCTTTGGGTAGACTCCAAGATAGTTCTCTTCACTTGCTCTTGAACCTCCTTGATGGTTTGAGTAAAATCTTCAGCTTGTCCACTCTTCAACTCCATGGAACCTAAGTTTCTCAACTCACACACTCCTCTAGGGTGTCTTCCATACACTATCTCAAAAGGACTTCTTCCTCTAATCCTATTTACACTATCATTATATGCATATTCAGCCTGAGATATCACAAGATCCCAAATCTGCCCATACTCCTTTGTCAAACACCTTAGCAAGTTGCCAAGCACCCTGTTGATGACCTCAGTTTGACCATCACTTTGAGGATGGTATGCTAAACTAAAAGAGAGATTAGTTCCCAGCCTTTTCCATAAGGTTTTCCAAAAATGACCCATGAACTTGCTATCCCTATCTAACAAAATGCTTAAAGGAAGTCCATGAATTCTAACAATCTCTTTAAAGAAGAGATGTGCTACAAAACTTGCATCATGAGTAGTTCTACATGGAATGAAATGACTCATCTTAGAGAACTTGTCAACAACAACATAGATGATATCCATACCTAATTTGGTTTTAGGGAGTCCAACCACAAATTCCATACTTACACACTCCCAAGGCCTATTGGGAACTGGTAGAGGTTGATAGAGTCCTGCATTGCTTGAGCCTCCTTTAGCTCTTTGACATACTCCACATTGCTCAACATACCTCCTGACATCCCTGGTGAGCTTAGGCCAAAATTAGTATCTTTGTACTAAGTCCAATGTCTTCTTTATGCTAAAATGACCACTTAGGCTGCCATTATGCTTCTCTTGGATTAGATTTTCCCTCATGGATCCTCTAGGTACACAAAGTTGATTACCTTTAAACAAGAGTCCATTTGGAAGGGTGTAATCTGCAAACTCACCATGAAAATGGTTCTCAAACTCTTGGCACACCTTGTAGGCTTGTGAGAAGTCTTCATCCTCCTCATATAAATCTTTAAAACCTACTATTCCAATGCTTTGCAGTTGTACCTCTTGGACAATCAATAACTTCCTACTCAAGGCATCTGCTACCTTGTTGAGCTGCCCTTTCTTGTGCTTGATTGTGAAGGTAAATTACTAGAGATCCACTTCAAGTGCTTGTTACTAAGCTTCTCCTAAGTGTTTATGTAGCTTAAAGCTTGATTATCAGTAAAGACAACAAATTCTTTTGGCAAAAGGTAATGCCTCCACTTCTTAAGAGATTGTACTAATGCATACAACTCCAAGTCATAAGTTGAATACTTCTTCTTTGCCTCACTGAGTTTCTCACTAAAGAATACCATGGGCCTTCCTTCCTAACTCAATACACCACCTACTACTACACCACTTGCATCACATTCAATGGTGAACAACTTATCAAAAGTTGGCAAGAGTAAGATAGGTTTTGTGGCTACCTCTTGTTTCAAGGTTTGAAATGCTTTCTTAGTTGCCTCAGTCCACTTGAACTTAGTTTTCAGTCCTCCTTTGATGGTGTCTAATACTGGTGCACATATCCCACTAAAGTTCCTCACAAACTTCCTATAAAATTGTGCCAAGCCATGAAAACTTCTAACTTCAGTCCCTATTTTAGGAGCAGGCCAATTCAAGATTTCCTCTACCTTGCTTGGGTCAATTTTTAGAGTACCCTTGGACACTACAAAGCCAAAATAAACCAGCTCTTGCTGCATAAACTCACACTTTTCTAGATTGATGAATAGCTGCTCTTCATGTAGCTTTTTCATAACCAACTTTAAGTGCTCAAGGTGTTCTGCTTTTTTCTTTCTATAGATGAGTATATCATCTAGATACACCACCACAAATCTGCCTATGAAGTCCTTCAAGACCTCATTCATTAACCTAATGAAGGTGCTTGGGGCATTGGTAAGCCCAAATGGCATTACAAGCCACTCATACAATCCATCTGTGGTTTTAAAAGTAGTCTTCCACTCATCACCCTCCTTAACTTTGATTTGGTGATAACCACTCGTCAAATCCAACTTTGTAAAATACATAGCACCTCCTAAGCAATCCATCAGATCTTCTATTCTTGGAATTGGGAACCTGTACCTGATAGTGATCCTATTAATAGCCCTTGAATCTATGCAAAGTCTCCATTTTCCACCTTTCTTAGATGCTAAGACCACTGGTACTAAACATGGACTAATACTCTTCTTGATCAGCCCTTGATCTAATAACTCTTGTACTTGCCTTGCCACTTCCTTATTCTTATCTGGGGTAAGCTTATATGTTGCTTTATTAGGAAAGGATGCACTAGGTACAAATTAAATTTGATGAATTATGGCTCTTCTTGGAGGTAAAGTGGCAGGGGTTCCATCACTTACTATATCTCTGAATTCTTCCAGCATTTGTTGCACTTCCAATGGTAAATCTACCTTCAACTTCTTGTCTTCCTCTTTTGGCTTCACCATTATGGCACACCCTATGGTCTCCTCATCCTGTAGTGCATGTAGAAACTCCTTACCATTTCTAAGCAACACACTAGGTGTCTTATAAGTTCCCTCTTCATTCTCTATTATGGACTGAGTTTTGAAAGTCCTTGCATCTTTCTAGAAATGGAGTTCTCCTCTCCATCATAGATCATCTTCCTGTCAAATTGTTAGGGTCTTCCCAATAGAAGATGACATGCATCCATGGGTAAGATGTCACAAAGAATTATGTCTTTATAGCCTCCAATGGAAAACTCTACCCATGTCTGCTCATTAACTAGCACACTTTGTTCCTAGTTCAACCAAGTTACCTTGTAGGGGTTTGCATGTGGAATCTTTGTGATTTTTAGCTTCTTTGATGCTTCCTCTACTATAATGTTATCAATAGACCTTGAATCTACTATAACCTTGCATACTTTTCCTTGTATCTTGCACCTGACTCTAAAAAGAGCCCTTCTTTGCTTGGGTTCACCTTGATTAGGCTGCCTGATAAGTACCCTTCTAAACATAAGATTCTCCCCCATTTCTGATTCCAATTTGCTAACCTCATTAGTGCATGAGCTGCTATTGTCCTCTTGGGTATAGGCTACCCTCTTCTCATTCTATGAGGCTGATGGTTTCTCAGGACACCTATAGGCAGGGTGTCCAAGCTGTCCAAACTGATAGCACTTCATAGTGGCAAAGTAGGAGCTGCTCCTTCCTGTTCCTCTTCCTCTGCTTCCTTGAGAACCTATTCCTCTACCATAAGATCCTCTTGTACTAATTTCTAAACTTTTTTCCAAAATTCTGCTCTCACCTTGGTTTCTTGATTCACCACCTCTACTAGAACCTCCTCTTTGACCCCCTCTAGAGTCTCTACCTCTTCCTTTGTTCTTGGAATTAGGTTCTTGCTTTCTCCTCTATTTGTCTTCAAGCTTTTGTGCCATATGCTGACATCCAAGTATGGTGGTAGGAGTGAACAAACTCATCTCTTCTGCTATGCTCCATTTCAAACCACTGAGGTACCTTGCCACTTTAATGCTCTCATCCTCTTGGACTCTAGATCTCAAGCTCAATTTGTGGAACTCTTCAGTATAAGTAGCTACATCCATCTCCTTCTACCTAAGTGTCAACCTTTTCTTATGCTGTTGTATTTCATAATCAGCTAGTAGGTATGCTTCTCTGACTTTGTTGACCATAGCTTTCCAATTAGAGATTGGATTCTTTCCCTCTTTCTCCCTTTCACCTTGCAAGTAGTTCCACCAGGTTGATGCTTGTCCTCTCAACCTAGACTTGGCCACCTTGAACTTTTGTGCTTCTGTGATCTCTTCACATTCAAATTGATTCTCCATGCCTTCAATCCACTACATCACAAGCTCAGTATCCATCCTGCCAGTCAGTAATGGGACACCTTCAAGTGCCTTGCCTGTGATAGCCTTCAAGGCTTTGAGAAACTACTCATCTTGTGTTGGAGGATCAGGTGTAGGTACATCATCATCAAGAGTCTTCTCTTTTCCCTTAGCATCTTGCTCCTCCATTTTCACATTCACCTTATCTTCTTTTTCTTGGACATCATCCAAGAGTCTGTTAGCTTCCTCCTGATCTTCTAACTTCTTAGAAATCTCTTCATTGGTCACCATTTTCTTCTTTTGAGATGATCCAATTGATTCTTCTGGTGGTTGAAACATCCACCATTCACTTCCCAAGCCTTAAGAGGCTATGATACCAATCTAATGGGGAGGCTAGGATAGACTAGCTAGTCTATGCTCTGCTCCTTGCCCAAGGACTCAAGTGTGCTCCTGACACCTATGGTTGATCTATAGGAACCTTTTACATTCAAGGAACCCCTAACCTACCTAACCTTCCCACCAAGTTCAATAAACTCACTCATCAACACTCCATGCTTTGCATTCTAGCTACTAGCCCTTACCTAGGCTTAATAAGGTCAATTAGACTTCTAAGTCCTTCCTATGCTCCAAATATACAAATGATGGGTTCCAAGGTCTTTTTGGGACTAAAGACACCTTTTCAAATCATTACCAAAGTTTTGCGATCACCTAATTTAGGGGTTCCTTTGCATTCTAGGGCTACAAGGAAGTGCCAATTAGGCCTCCTTATAGATTTGTAGGGCCTGTTACTCCTTCCCTATACAAAAATAAAATTCTTTGCCTTAAGGAATTCTTCTACATTTTCCTCATTCTCAAATATTTTTGAGGTCTTAGGTTCCCATTTGACTGTACAGTACTATTCCCTATTTATGAGGGTTTCAAGACTTTTCCCTACTCCTAGCTTCACTAATGCAACTCCATGATCTTTCAGACCTTCTCCTTCACAAGATTGAGTCTTCATACATCAATCTTGACTTCATCCAAAGGATTCCACTTGGAACTTCTTTCACTATCCTAGGGAGCTCATTTTTTACTGCACATCCCTAGCTGGATTGCTCATAGCTCGCCTAGGGCTTCCATAAATAGTTGTTTGCCTTTTTTTTCAAGGGCCCTATAGTCATATTAATGTAACATAGGTTTTGTAGCTTTAGATTCCAAAGCTCCATGGAGTTTCCATGGTAGGAACAAAAGCTACAGGCCCATCTACACAAGTCTCTCCAAACTGGTAGAGAACTGATAACAATAAGAAATGAACAAAAGATGCTAATAAAATTTAAAATAACCTAGACTATTTCACACATAAGAAAGCCTAAACACACATAAACATTAAAATCCTTCAAAGATTCAACAAAAATCCATTGTATTCACAAGAAATTAGTCATAACAGTGACTATTTCCCCCAAATCCTGCATTTAGTCTACTGTTTCATATAGTAGCTGTACCAAAATGACATCCAACCTTAGGATTAGGGTTATTCAAGCCTTATATATCCTTTCTTTCAAGTTTTTACATTGGTTTTAGGGCTTATAGCCACTTAGCATAATCAGTCTTTATAAAAAGAGAAAGTTGCTTAGCAACTTTTAAAAGTTGCTAGCAAATTTTGAGCAACTTTTGGTTGCTTGAGTAGCTTTTGCTTACTCATTCAAAAGACTATTCCTAAAGTTCACTTGTGCTCATTAAATAACCAAACACTAACTTAAGAGTACTAACCTCAAATCCAAGCACTCCAATTTGATAACATTCCTTGGATCAGTGTGCTGCACAAACAAACTAGAAAGACTAGAGACTTCTAGGACTTAAACATTGCCTAGAGTCAACAAAAAAAAATGAGCCAAACTCCTTGTTGACCCTTATTTAATTACATGCTTCAAACCAAGGTAAGACACACCAAAATATGAAGGTGAGGGCCCTCATAGAGGTGCTCCTACACTAGCCTAAGCTTTTATATGCTATAATGTCTACTTTAGCTAGTCCCTCACCATCTCTTCCAAAGTCTTCCATACAATTCCAACATTCTTCCTTTTCCTTAGAAGTGGCTCCATGTCAAGAGGACTCTAAAAATGATAAAGAAAAGAACATAAAGAAAGATCAAGATCAAGAACCCTCCATGTCATCCAATCCTTTTCATGATGTCTCTTATCCATTTCATGGTTCTTTTAATCCTGCACACCCTTTCTCATTCGTTCCACCATGTCTTAAGTCTTCTCCTAAGCAAGATCAAGCTACTACTTACACCATTGATCTTATTGAAAATCAAAATAACCTTACTACACTTGCGCTTTCCAAAGATGATACTTCCATTAAGGTTATTAAAAATAGTGGTGTTACTTCCAATCTTAAGCATATTGAAAATCAAGAGAAAAATTATACGCTTATGCTATCCAAAGCTCCTTGTCAAGAACAAAGTCTTCCATCTTCTTGTTCTACCAACCCATGTTTGCTTCCACTTTCTACTCTTCCTAAGTATTTTCAAGCTCCAAAAAATCCTATCAAAGAAGTTGGTCCTATTCAGGATGTTCATGATCCTATTGCAAATCCTAATACTCACTCTAAAGATGTTGATGTCCTTAGTTGTCATATAGATGTTGATGAACTTGTTGATTATCCTTTTGTATCTTCCACGTCCATCCTTGGACCTCCTCCACCAATACTAAGGGCTTCATATCTTCCTTCCATCTTGGGCCCTTATGTTCCTTCACATTCCCCTCCTAACTCTCCTAATTCATCATCCACATTGGGTCCTTATGTCCCTCCATCTCTTGTCTTTCCTCAAGATCAACATAGATGCATACCCTTGAATCCTTTTCATCCACCCACCCATCTAAACTTGTCATATCCTCCTTCTTCCACAAGTCCCAAGTCTTTTGGAAGTAACTTGAATGTTCAATACAAGAAAAAGAAGCAATAAAAGAATCCATCAAAAAAAGAAGATCACCATGTCTCCTCTAATCGACATGGAGGCATAAATTCAAAAGAGATATATAAGAAGAAAACTACAAGACAATTATGGGTTCCAAAATCTATCATTAAAGATATTCTTTCTAAATCATTAAAAAGAAATGAAAAGCCTATAACTATATGGATTTTAAAGTCTTCTTGAAATATTTTGATGTTGAGAAACAAGTGAAGTTGACATTCAAGCTTCCAAAGGCTTCCACTTCATCTTCTTCTAAAAACATTCTTTCATTCCATGCGTCTAAACCACAACCTCTCTATCCATTCACCATATTCCTTCACGTATTCCTTCATTCACGTTTCCTCCATCCTATCACCACCCTTCAAGGTGTGTGTTGATGTTAATATTTATTTCCTTTCCATCTACCCTTTCATAATCCTTACAATCATTATCCTTCTACCTTCTATCCTTTTTCCTCATTTTCCTATTCCTCCTATCTTCCAACCTCACTCGCTTTACATAAAATCTTATCCTTCATTTTTCTCTTCCATCTTCCTTTCCCTATCAGCATCTTTGAGCATATCATTTTCAATCCTTGACATATCATGGTTTATCCTTTCAAGGAGCATTATCTAAAAATATTACCTTCTTCCAAAAAAAAAAACAACTTCAAAAAATAGAAAAATTTGAAAATGAAAAAAAAATGAAAAAATTGAAAATGTGCCTTGGTGGAAACCTAGAAATAGGTGCCTTGGTAGCAAAAGTAAAGAGAAATAAATTCATCCTATGGTGAAAACCACTCCCTTGTGCCACCTTGGATAAGTACCATGATGAAAACTTGGCAATTAGGCATCATGCGTAGTTCTTCTACATATTTCATCCATTCCATCTTCTCTCTTTGATCTTGATAATGTTGACCTATACACGAACATTTGGCTATCTTGTGAGCTATCTTACGATGATCTTTCTTTCATTCCATTCATGTTTAGCCTTCATATTTATTTTCTTCCATTCATTCTAGCCTTTCACTATCCTTTTCCCCTTTGGTCTTGATCTAATAAAAAAGAGTAAAACATGATGCTATGAAGCCTCTTGACATGTCTACTCCTTTGGACTGCATCCTTTCCTTCTTTTGCATTATGCTTTTGTGACTTATCCTATGTTGGCCTTTCATTACTTATCCAAATGTGCTTTACATGACAATTTTTCCCTAGCTTAGGTACTCTTAAGGAGTTCACCCTTGAGATTTTCTTCCCTTCATTCTCCTTCATTGTCTTGTCTTCCATCTCTTCCACCAGCTTGTTAATCCCTCTTGTTCTCCACCTTTCTAGACATTGGGACTAAATGATGTGATCTTTCTTGGGAGTTTGATGCCCATTTTGTTTGAGGGCATCCTTTGTACATACTTATACTTATTGATCCTAAATTTATTTTTTTTAAAATGGTATATTGTTAAAAATTATAAAAATTGGAAAATGTCCAGAAAAAATGATCATCTTAGTAAAAACCTAGCAATAGGCACTTTGATATATCTCAAAAAAATTATATATTCCAAAAATACCAAAAAAATTAAAAAATTAAAAAATTAAAAAATTAAAATAGAAAAAGTGCCTTGGGGAAAACTTGGAAATAGACGCTTTGGTAGCCAAAATACAAAAAAATCTAAAAAGTCCTTAAAAAAAAAAAGAAAGAAAAAATTGCAATAAAATCCAAGTGGTGAAAACTTAGAAACGGGCACTACTTGAGGCCTTTGCACCTTTGTTTCTCAGCACACATCCTCGACACTTAACCTTTCTCCATCATGCCTTGTCCTTGTTGCCTTGGTTTGGAATTGGTCTTTGTCTTTGTCTAGGGGGCATAATTGTGTTAGCTTTGGTCTCTGGGATGTGTTATTCTTTACGACACCTTGTAAATGGTGTTTTTCAACACCACCCCAATTATTTTTTTCAACACAACCCCTGGCATCAATTTTTTTTCAACACTTCTCAGTTTGGTCTTACCTAGTTTTGTCATGTGATCTTACCTATTGGCAAGCATTTGATCCTTATCCTCAGAACTCAGTATCAGTTGATACACTTAAATTTTTAAACACAACACTTAATGCTTGAGATATGTCATGATATTTTCTTTATGTGATGACTGTTATTGATTTTCGTTGAGTGTCCTTGTCTAATAAGTCTCTCCGAGATGCATAGCTAGAGGACTTGGGGCATGGGGCATGTTTTTATTTTCTTTTTGCTTGTGGGTGTGGTCTTGAACCTCTTGAGTGTCTCTTTTTTTTCCCATGACACACTAAGGAGATTTGAGGCATCATCCTTGATTGTTTTTGCACAACTGTTCTTATGGTCATCCTGACATCTATGCCTTGATGCGAGCATGGTTTTGCTACATTAAATTGGGTAAGCTAACATCGAAGTCATCTTGACCTTTACGTCTTTGATGCTTATGTTAGAATCTTTCCACATTCCAATCCGATATAAATTACATTCATATCTTCATAGTTACGTTTGTGACCAATGATGATTGTGTGATTTTCTAATGTCCGTTAATAATGGCCCAATGATGAAAATAAGTTCCTTAACATTCTCTAATGAATTATGAACACAAAATCCTATGTTATAGTTGCTCTATTGCAAGTACACCTTTGCATTTCCATGTATCTTGCATTGTTAGACTTCATGTTAATTTGCATTTTTAGGCTGCATTAGGACTTTGAGAGGGTTTTCCTTCATCTTTCTTTTGGACTTTTAATCAGCTGTGATCATGTTTAGATCTTCATTTCCTTGTCTTCTTTCATGATCTCAATCAAATTTTCTATCTTAAATAGTTGATTGATTTTGGGGCATTCTCTTTCTTGAGGCAAATTCTCTTTCTTCTCTCCATTTCTTTTCACCTCTTCCAAACTTATATCTTCCATTCACTTTCACCCCACTTCTTTTCTTCTAATTCAAACTTGGGGCATAATCTTTCATGCTTGATGATCTATCTTGGTTCTGTAATCCTTATATCTTTCATCTTACATCAAGAACCTTATTTTTAGTTTGATTTGATCAAGTTTATCAATTTGTTGTTTCTCCTCTATCTCATTTCAATTTCAATCATGAGGGGGCAATACCTATCAAACTTCAATCTTTGATTTGGCTTTATCAAACCTATCAATTAAACATGGCTTGAGACTTCACAATTACCTATTTACAGGGGTGTTGGCCTTGTCTTTTTCAATAAGCTTATCTTTGTCCTGATGTGTTCCCATCTGTCAATCACACGTCTGGATTGTTTTGTAATTCCAAATCAATCTCACACTTCAA
Organism: Chamaecyparis obtusa; assembly: GCA_027943335.1. Classification (NCBI taxonomy): domain Eukaryota; kingdom Viridiplantae; phylum Streptophyta; class Pinopsida; order Cupressales; family Cupressaceae; genus Chamaecyparis; species Chamaecyparis obtusa. Next base: position 396,387 of record BSBK01004767.1, read on the forward strand.
TTTCATTCGTTGAATACATGTGTTCCTATGAAGATCACACATTAGTCAAAGAGGGACAAATGTATGCACCCTAAAATGGTCACCTAGACTTTAGGCCCCCTTTCATCAATTTATCAATTTCCTGAATAAATGCTTTGCAATATTTTCAATCCAAATCAATTTCTGTGATCAAATCCTAATTAATTCAAATATTTTAATATTTTCTAAGGTTTGATAATTTTATCCTAAGTTTTATTTAATTAAGAGAACATGCTCCCTATTAGTCCATTTTCCTGTCAATGAAAAAATCCTATGAAAATGGCCTATTTTCCTTGTAAATTTTGTTAAGTGTCCTGCTTTGCCTACAATCTCAGTTTTAGCTTGCAAAGATAATCCATTTGTTTCATGATGTGTGCCCTTAGCCCTATGTTCTTCATGTTCTTCATGATGTGCACCCTTAGCCCTATGTGTTTTTGACCTCATAGTTTCCTATTTGCTGGTGTTCCCTAACTGCGCAAGTGCGATGGATGGTGGGCCTGGGTCTTCAAAGGGTTTCAAATGATTGGTTGTCACATGATCACATGTCAGAAATTTATGACATGCGACCGGTTGACACATGTCCCAGTGGACCCATCTCAGAGGGCTCTAACAGATTGTTAACAGGTGTGCAGGATCAACAATCCTCACCATACTATAAGGAAAAGATGCAAGCCTTTTAATCTTTGCGCTTTAACAAGAGTCGTTGATGTGATATGAAGGTCATTGGATTTTCTTGTATGGGCGTGCAGTGGGACCTATCTACTCGATGGCATTGATGTGTCAATTTTCTATTGGTTGCCTGTGATGAGTTGGATTTCATGTCAGCGGGGCTACGTATCAAAGATTTAAGATCTACTGTCGGCATGTGATTGCAAGGAATATTCTTTCCCCTTGCGATCATGCACCCACCATTTGATTGGATGCCGATGGGTTTGTTTGTAGTGGGCCTGCTGTCAATGAATGCTGAGGTGGTAGGGTTCTAGTGGATGCAGGATAGAGATGTGGGCTCGGTGGTTAGAGCCCTTTCAATCCTACAGTTGCCACATGACTGTAAGGAATATTATTTCCCCTTGTGATCATGTGACAACCATCTGATCTTGTAGTGTTTAAAAGGGTTGACGAGTGGTGGGTCCTATGTCAGGTGACCCAGCAGTTGCAGAGAATGGTGGTGTGACATGTGGCATCGGGTGGACCCAGGTGGGGTCTGAGGTTTGGCGGAGTGGATAAAGATCTGGCGGTGTCGACAAAATTCAATGTGTTCACATGTTCACGCATAAAAAAGGTGATTCGCTAGTTTGTTTGGTGATTTGGCGAACGGTAGTTGAGAAGTCACTAAATTATTTAGCGAAGGAGTGAAGTGTTTCATGAATTGGTGAAGGTTCTTTGTTGCCAATTCACTAAGTTTGACTGGGACCACTTTTAAGGAAAGTCATAAAGCCTGCGAAGGGAGATTGATCGGATGGCTATGTTTTAAAGTTGGTAAAGGTTTAAATTTTGGCTGCTGTTTCTCTGCAAGCACCAAAGAAGTAACTGTTGAGATTCAAATTTGAATTTTTGAGGGTTTCCAATGACAGAGGGTACCCTTTTAATGGAATTCAATGTAGAAACGACCCTGTTTGGTGAGAAGCGATTGGTTTGTGATTTGCAGTGTGGTCCAGGATGTCTAGTGCTCATTTGTAGAGCATGTACGTTGCAGTTGTGGCTCAAGGCATGTTGCAGGGCATCCTTTTGAGCTTGGTTTTATGATCCTTTGTACTTGCAGAGAAGACTTTCATAATTAAGGATCAGTTCAAGATTTCCTCTTTCCTGGATTGGATGTGTTTCCTACCCCTGAATTAAATTCATGATTGTTTCTGGTTAGTTGAGGTGGGTGAAACTTTAGCCCTAGCTGTCCGTAGCTTGTTGCAACTTGTTTTGGGTTTCCAAGGTAGCTAGTGGTATAAACTGTCAAAATTTTGACTTTCTAAGGGTTCTAGCTTAGAGTTCCTTTCTGGTTCCAAGAAGGGTCCTTTTCCTATAGATTTTCTCTTTCTCTCTGCATATAGAGTGTTCTTCTTTCCTTGCTGGTTCTGAGAACATAATGCATATTGTAAGTGATTTGTCTTATGTGTGAGAAATTAATATACTCTTACTATTGTCAAGCTATCTCCATTTGAATTCTGAACTCATTATTCATGCATCAAGGATGTCTGGTTTTTCTACCTTGCATTGCCTAAGAGCTTGTGGGTGGAGTTGTCTTTACAGAGATAACTGGTTCACGGTTAGTATTCATGTATGTATGAGCTAAAATATCAAAGATAGGTCATGCTTGTCTTCCAGTGGATGCTGGTTAATGTATTGTCTATTCATAGGTCTCTTCTAAGGGGAGGGTCAAAATCCTTTGATGGGTAATAACATATTTGAATACACAGGTGGGAACTAAGTTGAGGTTTGGTCATGGTGTGTTATTGATGTAAGACATCAACACATTGGGTATATTATTTTATTATTTCATAGTTGTCATTTGCAATAGGTTATTTGACTCTGTGGCCCATTGGATAAGGCAGTGGTCTATGAGAGACTTAGGGCATCTCAGGGGTCCTTTCAATCTATTCAAATCATTTCCATTCAGTCCCACCTTTTCCCTTTCTTGTTGATAGGTTAGGTCTCTAGTTTTCATACTCACTCCATGCAAGTTGGGCTATTGCATGAGATATTGGCTTCATTGAGGTACAGGATACCTAGAAGAGTTTGAGAATCATTCCATAGTTAGTTACCTATAGGCTTGTAGTGTGACACAAGTTAATATGTGTGTGGAGATGAGGTATACCCACCTGAGTGATGTGGAGCTCAAAGTGTAGAAGGATCTCTCTTTGATCCTTGTCAGTTGGCCCTTTTTCCTATCAAATTTGGAGTGTTGAGTGAATGTGACACTAGCCTTGTCAATCCTAATGCCAAGCTGACCTTTGGAGAAAAAGAACACCAACACTCCCTTTTAATTTAAATAAAAAAATCTTTTAATTAAATAATAAAATCACTTTATCCTAAGCCACATTTAATTAAAAGAATAAATCTCTTTTAAATAAATAAAAAATCTTTTAATTAAATAATGGAAACCACTTTGCTAAATATAATAAATAAATAATAAAATAAAAAGAAAAAGAAAAAGACTTTCTATCTACACATTGAATGCACACTTTCCAAGATGATTGGAATCTCCTTTTGCCTCTTAAACTCTTCAACACATCTTTTTGCCTCTTAACCATGTCCATTGATTTTGCCTCTTGAGAATCTTGAGCACATGGATCAACCAAGATTTAATCTCCACCATTGCTCATTTCTATTTTCCTCTTAATCTTGACCGTCCATTCATTTCTAAAATCCTTTATAAGGAGCCCTCTCCTTCTCATTTATGCATGAAAATTTTAGAGATCAAGATTTTATGTTATTGTTATGCAGGTTTGGAGAGCGATTTTGGAGAAGAGTTTGGAGCACTTGAGCTTGGATATTGCAACTTCTCTTTTCTTGTCTTCTTCTCTCATGCCTCTATGGCAATCCATTTAGATTAATCTCACACTTGCATATTAGATTATATTCATATTTCCTTTCATAGAATAATCTTGCATAAGTATTTCCTTTCATAGATTAGTTTGATGTCATACATTTTTATCATATAAACTAGTTTTCATTTTCATTTGCATACATATTTGATGATCATGGAGACTAGCATTCTTCCTTTTCCTCTTTGAATATTTCATTTTATGGTGTACTTGCATGGGCACAAACTAGGTCTAATTTGAGGGCCTCCATTATAAACCCTTGCACTCCATGAATAAAGAGGTATGAGCCTCCATTTGAGACCTCATTCTTGAGAAATCTTGGATATAATGACTCATAAAAGTGTGTCAACATTTTAGCACACATTACTAAACATAGATATTTCATCGTATGTCTACCTCTATATTTGATGCTTATGGAAAAATAGTAAATAAGAGAAAAACAAATTCTTAAAAATATATATGCCCTAGATATTGAAGTTCTATTCCTATAAAAATAAAAATAAAAATGAAACTGGACAAATGCACGACAAGTTATATGCTATGTAGTCAAGGTATGTCAAAATTATAGTTTAGTCAACTTCAAACTTAGTAAAATATACAATAATCATGATAATATAATCAAACCTATTGCATGCCCTTCATATAGATGTTACAAAACTAAATCTAAAAGAATAACATTGATATCAATTTTCAAAAAAAAGTTATGCTCTATGAAAATAATGTAACTCTTTGAAAATGACATTTTCAACAACATACCAGTTTTTGTAGGAGAAAGAAAAAACTATTGAAATAAATTCAAAAATTATATGTGTGTGTGTGTGTGTGTGTGTGTGTGTGTGTGTTGGAGATTTGCCAGCAGGCAAGTACAGACTGTATTTTTGTCATTGACGACAACATATGAAAAGTAGCATGTGTGGAAGTCTTATGTAGTAAGCTTTCAGTATATAAAGCATGGACATGATATCAACATGATATCATGGGTGTAGAGGTTAATTTTTAGTACAAACAGTTATCTAACAGCTGGTGTCAGCAGTGTTCTTAATAGAGTAACAGGTAGTGTTCTATGTATGGTTGTCCATACAGTTATCATGGAGCCTTGCATGCTTGGATATATGTTGAATACATGTTAGTGATGTTTTAGTTATGAATTCATAGTCTAATATTGAGTAGAAGTAAGGTTATGTAGTCTCTATTTGCCAGCAGTAGTTTCCTATTTTTGTTCAGGAGAGCTGACAGAGATTTTATTGGCTCTTGAGTTGCACCTATCTTTAGGGTATGTGCCCTTGGAGTTAAGCTTAGAGGAGTGTTATTGATGTTTGGTTAAGAGTGCATGAGTTAATTTAGCTTGAGGAGAAAGATCCAATTGTTTTGGTAGAGTCGACAATGTGTAGCATGCCTCTACATTTATCTTATTAGACAGGTCCCAGAATGAGTTGTGTGCATAGTAGAGCTGAAAGAATGTTTATTGGAGTTTGTTATGGTTTCTCTAATATGATTTCAAGGTTTTTCTAATAGGCCAACTTGATTATATCATTTAGAGGAAAGATATTTATAGACAGTCATTTGTGATTTCTTAAGTGTGGTTCATGGTTGGTTAAGCAGAGCAGAGCAGAGTGTGCGAAGTGTTGAACCATCAGAAGAAGGTCTATGTGACCAAGTAAAGTACTTTTTCTATTCATTAGAACTAATCCAGATAGCAGGTTAAAGCACAGTTCACCAAGATCCAGATATAGTCTGTATCTGTTAAATAGAAGGTTGTAGCCTTCACCCCTTTGAGCAGTGTGCTCTCCGATAGTGCATCATCTCCCCTAATAGGGACAATTGTAAAAGACTCCTAATAGGGTCTGACCCTTAACAAGGTCTACTGTACTTAAATTTTTTTAAAGCTACTCCTAATAGGTTAAAGGATCTTCTAACAAGGATCACAAAACTCTAGTATAGAATATTAGTGGGTATCAAGTCCCATCGAGGTTTTTACCTATTTGGGTTTCCCCGTAACCAAAATATTGGTATTGTGTTCATGTGTTCTTTCATTGTTTTTATGCTTTATGTTTAAGTATACTTAATTTGATAAAGAATTAAAACTTTTAGATAATTGATTCACCCACCCGCCCTCTCAGTTATATCTTGGGACTATTCGTAACAATTGGTATCAGAGCCAAGTGCATCGAAGAGAAAGTTTAACAGCTTGAGGTTGATGAGATGGCATACTTTAGGAAAGAAATTTCTAAGTTTGATGGTGAGAATTATCTTGATTGGAAAAACAAGATGGTGACCCATTTACAGTGCATTGCTTTTGAAGTTTTTGATGTAACTATCAAAGCAACCAAGGTTCCCACCTTAGAAGACCTTGTAAAGGATGATGCTACTGATAGGAAAAAGGAATTTTTTCATTAGAATGCTATTGCTAAAGAAGCCCTTATCAACACCCTATCTGATGGTGAGTTTTCAAAAATAAAAAAGGTAGATACAACCCACAAAATATGGAAGCACCTAGAAGACATATTTGAAGGAGACAAACAACCAAAGGATGTGTGCAGAAAGACATGCAAGAAAAGATAGAATGCATTAGAGATGTTGCCTAACGAAAATATCACAGCTTACAATCAAAGGATAAATGAAGCAGTTGTTGGAATCAGAAACAATGGTGGAGAAATTTCGGAGGAAGACATTAGGGATAAGTTAATGACTACTCTCACTCTTTGATATGAAAGAAAGATCAACATCCTTGATGAGACCATGCAGCTTAAATCTAATTTCAAGAGAGAGACTTTGATCAGAAAAATCTCAGCTTTCGAGATTTCAAGATTGAAGACTGAACCAAGAAGTGAGACAGCCTTCAAAACAATAGTTCATGGTAAGAAATCTGCAAACACTTCTGGTAATTTTGATGATGATGATGATGATGAAGAGAAAAATCTAGATGATTTCATTTCTATGATTTCCAAAAGATAAAAGAAAGGAAAAGGAAAATATGAAGGTCAATTACCATTTAAGTGCTTTTCATGTAATAAGATAAGTCACTTTGCATCTAAGTGTCCTACTAGAGCTAGAAAGTTCAAAAAGGATTACAAGCCTAAGTATTCCAAGGAATGCTACTATGTTGGAGATGGAGTTTCCGATGAAGAATATGGTGAAGAAGAAATTGGATTCATTTCTATTATAGACAAAATGAATAATAAGATAGTTCATGAAGATAAGAAAGAGAATCAAGAGCTAGCATTGATTTCACAAGTTGACATAAGGACAAATTGGATTATAGATAGTGGTTGTTCACATCACATGATAGGTGATAAAGGCAAGTTTGTTCATTTGGAAAAATACAATGGAGGTATGGTCAGATTTGGAGACACCTTTCCTAAACCAATAGTTGGTAGAGGAGCCATCACCTTGGATGGAAATAATAGTACTGATGATATTCTCTATGTTGATGGTTTGAAACATAACCTTCTCAATGTTGGATAGTTACTTGGAAAAGGCTATCAGTTGGAGTTCAAAGATGACAAATGCATCATTAACAACAAAGATGGTGTTATGATTGCATTAGGCTCAAAGAAAAGAGGTAATGTTTTTCAACTCAATTCAGAAGCAAGTTTTTTTGTTGCTAAAGTTGATGACAATTGGTTGTGGCATTAAAGACTATGTCATATCAATTTTGATAACACAGTAAAGATAAGCAATGTAAAGGCAGTAAGAGATCTACCTAGAATAGCAAAGCTAGTTGATACTATTAGGAATAAGGTGTCTCAACCTTGGATAATTCCTATTCTTATTATTTGTTTTGTAAAATGTATTTCTTGCAAATAATGTTGATGTGTCAGCATCTTGAATTGTGTGTAAGGAGATCATGGCTAAAACGGTTATGACGGATTCCTATGACATGTAAGAGCTATGTCAAGAAGATTCAATGATAGGTGAAGACATGTGGCAACTAATAAATTTGAGTACTGTACACTCTTCCCCAATCATGGGGTTCCTATTTTCTCAGAGAATGGTAAAACCCTAATACAGTTATCTTTGGGAGTAGCCCTAAAAAGTGAAGCGCATGATATAAGATTTTTTAGGGTTGCAAAGAGTGATGATGAGAGTGTATTGTTGAAACATTTTATGCTACCATGATTTATCTTCAAGGGTTTAGAAATCTTCTGAAAGAACTTGCATTGCAAGTGTATTGTAAGCTGTAATAGTTTTGATCAATACATTGTGCAAGTTTTGGAGTGCTGAGGTTTTTACCGAAAGGTTTCCCTAGGGTATATCATTGTGTCATTCTCTATTTTTCTGTATGTATGGTATGTGGTTGCAATATCTTTGTTAAAGTAGTTAATGAATCTAAAATTTTAAGGATTTAAAAGAATTTGCACAATACTCTCCTATAGAGATTAGCGTAGGAAGTTGTTTCTGCACCTAAGTTTCCTTACAAGTGGTATCAGAGCTTGATCAACTTTTGATCCTAGTTGTTGGGTAGGGTTTTTTGAGCTGATCTCAAGTTTGAGTGGGAGTTTTTTGCAGAGCATTCTGAATCTTATTTGCAGATTGGGATGGCAAGTTCATCATATGGAAGAATGGAGGTGGAGAAATTTAATGGCACTAATTTCGAGTTGTGGAAACTCAAGATGGAAGACATGTTGGAAGATCATGACCTATGGGAAGTGACTTCAAATGCTACAAGACCATAAACTATAGCTCAAGAAGATTGGGATATCAAAGACCGTAAAGCTAAGTGTCTCATAAGACTCTATTTAATCGATGTAGTTCTTCTGAATGTTCTAGATGAGGAAACCACAAATAGTTTGTGGGAAAGACTTGCGGCCATGTATTAGGCCGAATCTCTAGTGAACAAGTTTTTCCTGAGGAAGAAGTTGTACTCTCTATGAATGGAGGAAGGTGGATCCTTAAATGATCATTTAAATGCATTTAATCTATTGGCTGCATAGTTGACATCAGCTGGTGTCAAGTTAGAGGAGGAGGATCGTTGCTACACACTTTTGTGTTCTTTACCAGATTCATGGGACCATCTTGTGATGGCTCTCGAAAGCAAATTAGTCACCTTCAAAATGGATGATGTGGTGTCTTCACTGCTATGAAAGGAGATGCGGAGAAAGGCTTCCATTTTAGAAAAAGAAGCCCTTGTTGTTCATGGGAGATCCACTGAAAGAGAGAAGAAAAATGACAATAAGTCTGACAATAAGGGTAGATCCAAATCCTGTGGAAAGTCAAAGACTTCCAATAAGTCCAAGGCAAAATGTTGGAACTGTGATAAATTTGGGCACTTCCATAAAGACTACAAAGAGCCAAAGAAGAAGAAGAAAGGTTCAGATTTAGCTTCAGAAAGATCTCAAGAAGATGGTGATGCATTCATCATAGCTTTGGCGGCCTATGCATCTGATGATGTGGGGTTGGTTGACTTGGGTGCATCTTTTCACATGACCTCTCATCGAAACTGGTTCTCAAAATATGAAGAGTTCGATGGTGGAAAGGTGTACTTGGGTGATGATTCTCACCTAAAGATAGTTGGACACGGAAGGGTCACTATCAAATTTCCTTATGGATGAGTAAAGGGAATCAATAGAGTTATGCACATTTTGAGTTTGGCATGAAACCTATTATCTATAAGTATGCTAAATGATGTAGGTGTGCAAGTTGTTTTTTGAAAGAAGGATGCAAGATGATGAGAGGATCGATAGTTCTTGCAAGGGGTACTAGGAGAGGTACCTTATTTTAGCTAGATGCATGTATTCCTCTATGTAATAGTTCTTCATCCTCACCATCTGAACAAGCAGTGAAGAAGTCTATGGCTATTGGTTCCGATGGTAGTGCAAACACTTTGGAAGGTAAGCTTCCTGCAGAAAAGACAATGTTGTGGCATATGAGATTTGGCCACATTGGTGAAAAGGGTCTCAGAACCCTGAAAAATAAAAATCTCATTGAGGGGTTAAATGATTGCAATCTCAAGTTTGACTTCTGAGAACACTGTGTCTATGGTAAATAAAATCATGTTTAGTTTTACTCTAGTTCTCACAAATCTTCTGATGTTTTGGATCTTATTCATTCTGATGTATTTGGTCCTGTAAAAGTTCCTTCAATCTCCAAGTTTGTATTTTTTGTATCTTTCATAGATGATTATAGTAGAAGGATATGGATTTATTTCCTTAAAAGTAAGACACAAATCTTTAGTCAGTTCAAGGAATTTAAAGCTCTTGTAGAGAATCAGACTAGTAAGAAGATTAAGTGTGTGAGAACTAACAATGGTGGTGAGTTTTGCTCGGTAGAGTTTGAACAGTTCTATAAAGAACAAGGTGTCGAGAGGCATAAGACAACTCCTTATACCCCACAACAAAATAGAGTCATAGAGAGAATGAATAGGACACTGATGGAGAAGGCTAGGAGTATGCTTAGTGGAGCTGGTTTAGAACAAAGGTTTTGGGCCGAAGCTGTGGCCACTACTTGCTATCTGGTTAACAGATCTCCTACATCAGCCCTTGTTGGTAAGACACCCATGGAGGTGTGGTCTGGTAAGAAGCCTTCAATTAGACATCTTCTAGTTTTTTTTGTGAAGCTTATGCACATGTTCCAAAGGAGAAAAGATCTAAGTTGGAAAACAAAGCTATTAAATGTATTTTCATCGGATACAGTGCTAGTGTGAAAGGATAAAAGCTTTGGGATCCTATGACTTGTAAGGTGTTGTATAGTAGAAATGTTATTTTCAGAGAGCTAACATCTCCTCCTATTGTGCTATAACCAGATGAAAAAGAAAAGGAAAAAGATGTTGTCCAGTTGCCTCCTACCCCTGAGAAGACTGAATAAAGAGACCATGTTGGGCCTAATGATGAGGAGAGCTCTAGCAGCTCTGATAGTTCAGAAGAAGAGGAAGAATAACCTCAACCGTAGCCCTTGAGGAGATCCATGAGAGAAAGAAAGAAACCAGAAAGGTTTGGTTATTCTATGTTAGATTCTAGTTGTGCCTTTGCTTTGATTACTAACACTGACGAGCCTAGATCTGTGAAAGAGGCTTTGGGCATGGAAGATGTAGGTTCCTGGATTGAGGCTATGGATGATGAGATGGCTTCATTGGAGAAAAACAAAACTTGGGACCTTGTACCTTTTCCTAAAGGGAGAAAATCTATTGGCTGTAAATGGGTGTTCAAGAAGAAATTCTATGCAGATGGTAGTGTTGAAAGGTACAAAGCTAGATTGGTTGCAAAGGGGTATTCATAGGTAGAGGGAATAGATTATGGTGAAATATTCTCTCCTGTTGCAAAGTTGACATCCATTAGATTTATGTTATCTCTTACTACATCATATGATTTAGAGATAGAACAGATGGATGTGAAGATAGCTTTCCTTCATGGTGATTTGGAGGAGGAGATTTATATGTCACAACCTGAGCACTACATTGTTAAAGGTAAAGAATCCTTAGTTTGCAGATTAAAGAAATCTCTATATGGTTTGAAGCAATCTCCTAGGATGTAGTACCTTAATTTTGATGCCTTTGTGTTGTCAATTGGATTTGTAAGATCAAAATCAGATCATTGTGTTTATTTAAGAGTTGAAAATGATCATCTTCTTATTGTGGCATTATATGTTGATGATATGTTACTGTTTGGGAAGGGTAAGGGTATGATTTCTGATTTTAAATCTCAGTTGTCAGCATAGTTTGAGATGAAAGATCTTGGGGTAGCTAGGTACATCTTGGGTATGGAAATCAGTAGAGATAGGTCTAACAAAAAACTTTGGTTGAGTCAGAGTAAGTATGTGAAGTCTATGTTGGACAGGTTCAGCATGGAAAATTGTAGACCACTATGTGTTCCTATTTCTGTGGGAACAAAGTTATCTGTAGATGATTGTCCAAAATCTCCTAGTGAGGTGGAGGACATGAGTAGAGTACCTTATGCTAGTGCAGTTGGCAGTCTTATGTATACTATGGTCTGTACTAGACCAGACATTGCCCAAGTAGTGGGAGTCCTGAGTCAGTTTATGGCTAACCCTGGATGGGTTCATTGGGATGCAGTTAAGTGAGTATTCAGATATTTGAGGGGTACATCACATTACTCCATATGTTATCATGGTAACTCTTCTGGATCTCCACATTCATTTTGTATTCATGGGTTTGTGGATTCAAATTGGGTAGGTGATATTGACAGCAAGAGATCCACCAGTGCTTATGTGTTCACTATGTTTGGTGGTGCCATTAGTTGGATGAGTAAGCAACAACCTGTGGTTGCTTTGTCCACTACAGAAGCTAAGTACATGGCTGCTACTCAGGCTTGTAAAGAATTCATTTGGCTTAGAAGATTGTGTTCTGATGTTGGTGTTGATGCATAACAGATTACTATTTGGTGTGACAGTCAGAGTGCTATTTGCCTTGCAAAGAATCCAACTTTCCATGCCAGAATGAAGCACATTGATGTGCAGTTTCACTTTGTGAGAGATATGGTGGAAGATGAAAAGGTAAATCTGGAGAAGGTAGATACTGTGAAGAATGTTGTTGATGCATTAATGAAACTAGTGGGCACTGAGAAGTTCAGATGGTGTTTGGAGTCTATGGGCCTTTTGGCCTATAGCGGTTAGTTCCTGTTATGTTCTTGTTACTCTTACAAGGTGTTTGACAAGTGGGAGAATGTTAGGAATAAGGTTTCTCAACCTTGGATAATTCCTATTCTTATTATTTGTTTTGTAAAATGTATTTCTTGCAAATAATGTTGATGTGTCAGCATCTTGAATTGTGTGTAAGGAGATCATGGCTAAAATGGTTATGATGAATTCCTATGACACGTAAGAGCTATGTCAGGAAGATTCAATGATAGGTGAAGACATGTGGCAACTGATAAATTTGAGTACTATACACTCTTCCCCAATCATGGGGTTCGGGGCATCACCCCGAAAAAAATTTTAGGGTTCCTATTTTCTTGGAGAATGGTAAAACCCTAATACGGTTATCTTTGGGAGTAGCCCTAGAAAGTGAAGTGCATGATATAAGATTTTTTAGGGTTGTGAAGAGTGATGATGAGAGTGTATTTTTGGAACATTTTATGCTACCATGATTTGTCTTCAAGGGTTTAGAAATCTTCTGAAAGAACTTGCATTGCAAGTGTATTGTAAGCTGTAATAGTTTTGATCAATACATTGTGCAGGTTTTGGAGTGCTGGGGTTTTTACCAAAACGTTTCCCCAGGGTATATCATTGTGTCATTCTCTATTTTTCTATATGTATGGTGTGTGGTTGTAATATCTTTGTTAAATTAGTTAACGAATCTAAAATTGTAAGGATTTAAAAGAATTTGCACAATACTCTCCTATAGAGATTAGCGTAGGAAGTTGTTTCCGCACCTGAGTTTCCTTACAGATACTATATGTAGGGAATGTGTGATGGGGAAGCATGTGAGAAATTCATTCAGGAGAAAGCAAAATTTAGCAAAGAACAAGTTGGATCTAATTCATATAGACCTATGTGGTCCAACTCAAACAAGATCATACTATGGTAAAAGATATTTCACTTTGTTTGTTGATGATTATACTAGGATGATGTGGGTTGCATTCTTCAAAGATAAGTCAGAAGCATTTGAGAAATTCAAAATATTCAAACCTAAGGTTGAGAATGAATCTGGTCTAAAGATAAAATGTTTGAGATCGGATAGAGGAGGAGAATTCACCTCTAATAGATTCTATGAGTACTGCAAAGAGCATGGCATAAAGAGACATTTAAGTGCACCTAGAACCCCTCACTAGAATGGAATTGTAGAGAGAAGGAATAGGATCATTCTTGATACAACATGCACCATTATGATAGAAGGAAAAGTTGCACACACCTATTGGAGAGATGTGGTCAATATAGTAGTCTATACCATCAATAGAATTCAATTGAGGCCAGGCACTAGCAAAACACCATATGAGCTATGGTTTGGTAATGTTCCCATAGTAAAATACTTTAGAATCTTTGGAAGAAAGTGCTACATCAAGAGGGATGAAGCAGTAGGAAAGTTTGATGCAAGAAGTGATGAAGGTATTTTTCTTGGTTACTCTACTAAAAGTAAAGCTTATGGATGTTTCAATTTAAGATTGAAAAAGATCATAGAAAGTGCTCATGTAAATATTGATGAAAAATTTATGGTTCAAGAAAGATATCATGATTACTCACACATGATTGAAGAAGAACCTAGACCATCTACTAGTGAGACAGTCATTGAGGAAATGTTTGATTGTATTGATGTGTTATTCAATGACCCTGAAACAAGTGAAGAAAGTACTCTTAAGGCTGATGAGTCAGCATCACCTAGAGCTCCAAATTTTACATCTAGAAATCATTCCAAGAAAGAGATAATTGGAGATCAGAGTGGAAAAGTCTTAACAAGATCACAATAAAAGAACTCAGCTAGTAGTGAAGTGATATGTTTACTATCTTAGATTGAACCTTTAAGTGTTGAATATGCTTGTAATGATTCAGATTGGCATGATGCTATGAAAGAAGAACTTGATCAGATTATTAAGAATGACACTTGGGAACTAGTCCCAAGACCTAGTGATAAGAATGTGATTGGAACAAAGTGGATATTCAAAAACAAGATGAATGAAGATGGTGCAATAGTAAGAAATAAAGAAAGATTAGTATGTAAGGGATATGCACAAAGAGAAGGCATCGATTATTCAGACACATTTTCACCTGTGAGTAGATTAGAAGCTATTAATTTGTTTCTAGCCTATGCTATAGTCAAAAACTTCAAAGTTTATCAGATGGATGTCAAGTCAGCATTCCTAAATGGAGATTTGAAAGAAGAAGTATATATTGAGCAGCCATAAGGATTCACCTTATCAGATAGACTTGATATGGTATGTAGATTGAAGAAGGCACTCTATGGACTTAAGCAAGCCCCTAGAGCATGGTATGAGAGACTAGATGGATAATTAACAAAGATTGGATTCAAGAAAGGAGTAGCAGATTGTAATATATTCATTAGAGAGACATTTGAAAGTTTACTACTTGTAGCTATATTTTTTGATGACATTATCTTTGGAGGTAATGACAAGATCAGTGTTGAATTTTCCAAAGAAATGTAGAATGAGTTTGAGATGAGTATGATTGGTCCTATCAAATAATTTTTGGGACTAAATGTGCAGCAGACAGAAAAAGGGATTTTTATTAATCAGTCAAAATATGTGAAAGAGATACTAAAGAAATTCAAGATGGATGATTGCAAGCCAGTAGGAACCCCTATGATCACTAGATGTAAGCTTACAAAAGAAGATGACTCACTAGTAGTAGATATAACATTGTATAAGTCTATGATTGGTAAACATATATATCTTACTCAGACTAGACCTGATATTTCCAATGCAGTTGGCATAGTTGGAAGATTTTCAGTAGAACCTAAACAAAGTCACCTCGTGGCAGTAAAGAGAATATTTAGATACTTGTAGGGAACTATAGATTATGGTCTATGGTATCCTAATTTAGAAAATGTTGAGCTTCATGTGTACACTGATGCAGATTGGGAAGGATGTGTTGATGACATAAATAGTACATCAGGTGGAGCAGTGTTTCTTGGTGATAGAATTGTCACTTGGACAAGCAAGAAACAAAATTGTATTTCTCAATCAATAGCAAAAGCAGAGTATGTTGCAGCAGCCTTGAATTGTTCTATAATTGTTTGGATCAAGAAGATGATAAAGGATTTTGGAATTCAGATTGATTATTCTATTGTTATTCACTGTGATAACACTAACACTATCAATATGTCAAATAGCCCAGTAATGCATGCAAAGACAAAGTACATTGAGATCAAATATCACTTCCTAAGAGAGAAAGTGGTAGAGAAAGAAGTCAAGTTGGACTATGTGAGTACTAAAGATCAGTTGGCAGATATATTCACAAAGCCCTTACCTAAGGATACTTTTGAGTATCTCAAGGAGAAGTTGAGAGTCATTCCCTTCCCTGATTCTTATTAGAAGGAAGAAGGAAAGGCATCAGTCCTTAGGGACTGAAGGAAGGTTGACTACTCTACCTCAAGAGTTGTATCGATGCTTAAAATGAATGGTTCCCATTTCCATTGAATTCAAAGGGGGAGTAATATGCAGAGTCATGAAAAAAAGAAGTAAAAAGTAGGAGCAATATACTAAGGGGGAGCAGTATTCAGTTATGACTCATCCTTAGTATATTACTCCTTCTTTTTACTTCTTTTTTACTTCTTTTTTATTACTTTGATTCCCAAAATAGCAACTATATATATTTGAAAAAAGGGGGTTTTGGGGGTGGCTATATATGGTTTTGCCTTAGTCAAACCCCCATTTTGGTGGTCTCCACCTCCATGAATAGCTGATTGAAATAGAATGTGTGTGTATATGTATTGAAAATGTAATGCCAAGATCTAATCCTCTAGATCAAAACCCTAGCATGAATATGTATGAAATAACAATGCATAGATTGGAATGAGATAGAAAAGCATACCAAGCCCCCAAGGCTAAAGTACTTCTACCAAACTCACAATCTGTAATTGTTACCCCATGATTGAATCTTTGAATGCTTAAAAGTTGATGATGGTGGATCAATGAAGAAAGGATCTCTTGCTCCAAATATGTGTCCACAAAGATGCTTGATGTCAACAATGGCTTGATTGTCTATATCATCCTCTTGCTATCTTACATCTTCACCATTCCTTGCTTTCTTGAAATATTCTTGCTCACAAAACTTGATGGAGAGATGTGAATAATGGATGTTGGATCAATCACCTTGCTTGAGAATGCCTAAGCATGAAAATTTGATGTGAAAATGAGAGAGGAAGGCCTCCTTTTATAGTGAACTAGGGCACAATCCTCTAGAGGGGCCACCTTGGAGAATTAAATCCCAATTAGGTTTTGACCTTTAGAAAATATACCTTGATTAAATGAAATTAGAGGATTTACCATCCTAAAACCCAAAATGGCCAACCAAGAGGTAGGAAAATAAATATCTTGAAAGCCCGATGCTCAGAAATCAAGAATTCTGGAAATTTGAATGAGGGGGGCAAAATCAAGGTTGGACCTGACCTAGTCAAGATCGACCTCAATCCTGACCTAGTCAGGTTCAAGCTAAATCCTAACCTAGTTAGGTTCAAGCTCAATCCTAACATAGTTAGGATCAACCTCAAATTTGACCCTCGGCCTAGATCCAATCAAAATCAAGATAGGAGATCCAGGGGATGCCTAGAGACCTAGAAATGATATCAAAATAGGATAGAATGCCAAGGATAAGCATAAAATCCTATGATGACTATGATGAAGGCCAAGAGGACCTATTTCTATGTCCTACCTAGAAAATAGAGCCGTGGAAGAGGGAAATTTAGGAGAATCCTCAGGTTCCTAACCCTAATTTCACCTAGAATGAAGAAGATAAGTGCAAAATGCATCCTAAATGCAAGTCTATCATGGTAAATGTACTAAAAGAGGGTGCTAAACCTATCAAGATGGAAATGCTTCCATTTTAAGATGATACAAAATGTTTATTGGAGTTTTTTATGGTTTCTCTAATATGATTTCAAGGTGGTTCTAATAGGCCAACTTGATTATATCATTTAGAGGAAATATATTTATAGGCTATCATTTGTCATGCTTGAGTGTGGTTCATGGTTGATTAAGTAGAGAAAAGCAGAGTGTGCAAAGTGTTGAGCCATCAGAAGAAGGTCTATGTGACCAAGTGAATTACTTGTGTTATTCATTGGAACTAATCTAGATAGTAGGTCAAAGCATAGTTCACCAATATCCAGATATAGTGTGTATCTATTAAATAGAAGGTCATAGCCTTCACCCCTTTGATCAGTGTGCTCTTGGACAATGTGTCCTCTACCTTAATAGGGAAAACTATAAAAGAATCCTAATAGGGTCTAACCCTTAACAAGGTCTACTATACTTAAAGCATTGTAAAGCTACTCCTAGCATAGTAAAGGATCTTCTAACAAGGATCACAAAACACTAGTACAAAATATTAGTGGGTATCAAGTCCCACTGAGGTTTTTCCCTATTTGGGTTTCCCCGTAACCAAAATATTGGTGTTGTGTTCATGTGTTCTTTCATTATGTTTATGCTTTATGTTTAAGTATACTTAATTGGATAAAGAATTGAATCTTGTAGATAATTGATTCATCCACCCCCCCCCCTCTCAGTTATCTCTTGGGACTATTCCTAACAATATATATATATATATATATATATATATATATAATCTAAATAGAAAATCCTAAAAGACTCTAATTTAATTCATCTTTCGATTTCAAATGGTTTAAGGATAATATGCATCTGAATCTGAAAGTTTTTTTCAAATGTAGAGTTCACTGTCCGTTCAGGCAAAAAAGTGTAACCCACTATTATGGGTTCACCCATCTATGCATATCTAAAAAATGGTATCATATCTCCCCATCTCACCAACACCCAACACCAAAACCTAATTCAAAGAGCTTCTCATTACACTCTTGTAGCCAACACCCTTTATCATCGAGGATATCATAACATCCTCTCTAGGTGTTTAAATTCAAATGAAGTCATCCTAGCTTTACAAGAGGTCCACACTGGAATTTGCAGTGCTCACACAAGTGGCATGGTTCTAGCAAACTAGTTTCTTTGAGTCGGGTACTATTGGCCTACAATGGAACATGACTCTTGTGAATTTTTTAGGAAATGTCTACCATGTCAACAGCATGGAAATATGATTCATGCACCAACACAAGACTTGTAGGCCATTGTGCCACCTTGGCCATTTTCATGTTGGGGCTTTGACCTCGTTGGGTTAATCACTCCCTTTTCCTCATATGGACATAAGTATATCATAACAACCACATATTAATTCACAAAGTGGGTTGAATCAATTCCTCTCACCCTCACTACTGGCATCCAAATATCCAAGTTCATCTTATACCACATCATTTTCTGCTTCAGCATACCATCTACCAACTTTACAGACCATGACACACCTTTTGAAAATAAGCATGTGGATGTGTTGGCAAGCTAGCTATACTAATGTATATGACTTGATATAGTGTTGTCATTATGGAAACAAATTCATATAGAAATTTGAAGTCAGCACACTTGATGAGAAGATCAGAAATCAGTTAAGTGTTGAAGACTAGACAGTGTACAGATTTCCTGTAGCTCAAAGCATCAGCACACATGCATACGAAAGAATTATGGTATGCACCCTAGAAGTTAACTTGGTTAATCTATATTCATACTTAGTCTATGAGTGCATAATTAGATATGAAAGGATGAGAAAGTTATAGTAAGTTGAAGTTGCATAGCCAGTGAGTGCTAGAGAAGAACAGAGCATGAAGCTGATAGTTAGTATTTGGGTTTGCAGATATATTATAATATTGTAAAGGCTATGTTCCTATTTTATTTAGGTTTTTGACATATATACTTATTTTTTTGTAAGCACACTTAATCCAATTCATTTGGAAGCATTGTATGTAATAGCTCTAAGGGCCGACCTAGTTGTTTATTTTGTATGTGCATATAAATATAAGATGTGCCCATTGTATTCAGTATGGAAGTTGATAGAGAGTTGTGATAAGCAGAGAAAAATTGTGTGAAGACACTATAAGATGTATTAGATCTTTTCTAGAGGTCAAAGCATCAGCACATCAAAGGAACTGATCTGACAAGAAGTGTCACAATTATAGTTCAACATGTAGAAATAGTGTGTATCTAAGATCAGAAGGTTGTACCCTTCACCACTTGAGTAGTGAGCTCTTGGATAGTGCATCCTCTCCCCAAATAGGGACTATTGTAAAAGACCCCTAATAGGGTTTGACCCTTAACAAGGTCTACTACACTTAATGCATTGTAAAACAACTCCTAACAGGCTTAAGGATCTTCTAACAAGGATCACAAAACACTAGTGCAGAATATTAGTGGGTGTCAATTCCCACTGGGGTTTTTACCTATTTGGGTTTCCCCATAACCATATTGGTATCATGTGTTGATTTCATGTTTCATGTTTATGTGAATTTTTAATTCAGTACTTAAGCATTTCAGTTCATTATAAAGATTAAAGTTAAAAGTTAAAATACGGTCAACATTGATTCACCCCCCCCCCCTCTCAGTGTTCTCATTCCTAACAATTGGTAGTAGAGCTCTGGTCCTCAGCAAATAAGTTTTCATGGACAAAGCAGAAATGAAACATCTGAAAAGAAATCTTGAAGCTACTCTTGAAGACCTGGACAAATCAGAAAGAGAAATTGAAGAACTAAAAGAAAAAGTTAGTGATGCACAATTGGTTATCAAAATGCTAAGAAAGGATTTGAAATAATGCTCTAACAGTGATCTAGGAGCAAAGTTCAAGAAGCCAAATGAAGAAAATGCATCTATGAAAGAACTACTTGAAGAATTTGATGATAAGTTGATCAACAATTAGGAAGTCTACAATGAACAAATCAAAGAGAATCTTCAACTCAATGAAGAACTAAGGCAAGAAAACTTGGAAATCTTGGAGCTAAGGAATAGCAAAGAAAGCTTGGAGTCTGAATTGAAAGCAGCAAAGAATAATATTGAAAAATTACACACCAATTTTGATTTGATAGAATCTCAGTTGTATGCAAGGAGAGCCAAAGGAGACACTGGGTGTATTGGATACAATGAAGCACAAAATCAGATTGACAACATGCAAGCAAGAAAGGACTCACAAAAGGACTCTACTGATGTTGAAAAGACTAAAGATCAAACCAAAGATAATGGTGGACCACCTAAGAATGAGTGTAATCAGGTAGAATGCACTTGTTTTGCATGTCACAAGCATGGACACATTGTAAGGATCTGTACAAAGGTAAGAACTTTTAATGGTTATTGTTAGTCATGCAATAAGTTTGGTCATAGAGATATGAATTGCAAGACTAGTAAGAAGAACAGGGTTCAACATGATCAGAGAAATCAGAATTAGACAAATACAAGAAGTTGTTAGAATGTTACATGTCAGATATGTAACTATAATGGTCACTTAGTGAGACAATGGAGAATGGTGACTCATGTCAATGCACCAAGGAATATAAGACCTCTAGTCATTTTTCACTCTTGTAACAAGGCTAGACATATCTCAAAGTTTTGTAGATTAAGGACGCAAGGTCAAGAAAGCCCTAAAAAGGTTGAAGAACCAATTTTGGATCCCAAAGGAGAAGTCAATTTTGTGAAAGCCTCAGAGGATGCAAGCTTGATTTGGACAAAAGGAAAGAAGGAAAAAGTTGATGGGAATGTATTGGATGCATCCATAGTGGATGCACTCTCTACATCTAGATGAATGGCCCTCGAGGTCATAGGGGGAGCTAATTTAGCTCTAGACCCCTGTGTGGCTAGTATATTCACTCTCAAAGTATGTGCCTTTGGAATTAAGCTTTTGGAGTATAAAGGAACCTTCATGCAAGAGCACACACTAATTTTTAGCAAAACTCAAGTTGTAAATGTTTAAGTGACAGCCTGGTTTACACGGCAAGCATTAATGGCAGAATTTTCACTTTAAGTACACAAAAAGTTATTTGATTATTCATTGCATTCAAATTCAGAGCAATAGGAGAGTAGAAAGAGCCTTAGAAGTTGTTGTGAATACTTGTAGAGTGATCTATCAGTGATTTACAGTAATTAGCAGTGCATTTGGTCCATAGCAGAAACCCTAGTTCATCGTGTCGATTCAGTAGTCTTCAGATTATCTCAGAGATTAGTTGGAAAGTGATTAAACAAGTAAGTCATGACCACTCCCATAGTTTTTGATGTTGCAAAGAAGAAGAGATATGTATTCAAGAAAAATCCATTTAAGTCAACCCTAGATGATTTAGAGGGAGCATTCTCCTGCATGCCTATGGGCATCATGCATGTGGAAGACATTTAGGGCTTACATCTACTGCAAGAAAGAACCAATAGGGTTGGATAGGTTAAGGGTGCACATTGATACCATGTTGAAACTAGATAAAACATTCATGGATGAATATGTTAAGTGGAATGATCACCCCGTAGTTGAGTATGCTATGACATATGAATTTTATGAGACTGAATGGATTAAGATACTATTAAGAATAATTCATGATGATTTATTTTGGATACGTGATGTGCCAATAAGAATCACCAGTGACCATATGAGATGACAGACCTATCTAAGATAGGCACCATCCTTCCAGTAGGAAAGGATGTCAGAAATTTTTTTGAGAAAACTTGTAAGTCAAGGAGTGATAGGCATGAGATGACAATTGAGCCTATTGAGAAAGCTGACATCAAATTGATGTCTATGATACTTGGATATAGGTTTCATCACACCAACAGGGTGAATAGTGTGTCTACGGGCACAATTCTAGCAGCCATTAGACTTGTAAAGGAAGATGTAGAGTTCAACTTGTGTGAGATATTGCATGCATAGTTGATTGATAACATCAAGGCAATCAAGCATGACAAAACCAAGATATTCAAGTTTGGGTCATTGATCATTTACATGTACCTTTGTATAGTTGGGAAAGTATTAGATTTGTATTTGGACAAGTCCATTCCAACCATGCCATAGATATCTGACAAAGCATCCACTAAGAGTACATTAAGAGATTACATAACATTGGAGTTGAAGATCTTCAGGGTCAAGATGCAAATAAGGTATAGAATTCCATAAAATATTGTTGCAAAGTACAAGGATACAATTTGTTTTATGGTTGAAATAGATACATGTATGGAGGTAGTTGTACCTAGAACAAATTAGATTCATCCACTTGGTTATGAAGTAGAGGAACAAGTTTTAGAAGCATATTCTCAAGTATTGCTTTCTGCTCCTACTGACCCTAATGAGCCAAGATGGGGAACTAATGAGGAGAAGACAAGAGAAATAGATGAAAAACTAAATAGCTCATCAACTAAGAGCAAAGCCTCTAAGATTACATATGAGATACTCAGAATTCATGGAGTAACACAAGTAGACCTAGACAAAGCAAGGGAAGAAAAGATTGCTTTGGAAATTGAGAGTGCATCCACAGTGGAAGCTAAGTCTGATGATCCTAAGATGAAAAAGGTAAAGATTGAGAAGACTAATGATCCAAAGGATAAATAGGGTAAAATTGATGATATCAGTCTTGCACCCACTACTACAGTTGATATTAAATCCATAGATGCATCTCCTAAGATGCCCAAGAGGAGAAAAAAACTGCCACAAATAACCCTTCAGCTATAAGTGCAGCCACAAGAAGCAAATTGAAAAATATGCAGTCACCTCCAGAAGTAGGATTCATACCTAGTCTTCAAGTGTTAAGGACTAGAGTAGTAGAAGAAGGAAGGCTAGATCAGATAGCCAAGTTTTATGATAAATATCATGAAATTGACAAGTTAGAGATTCATGAGATGCTGATCAAACACATTATAAAGTTCAAGAAGACATTTCTTGAATTGAAGATAGCAATACCAAATAAGGTATGGGATATTATGGATACCTTGAAGAGACAACCCACTGAAGAAGACTTCAGAATCAGGGAAAAAACACTTAATTCCACTCTTCCAATATGCTCTGTTGAAGAAAAGTCACTATTATTGAATTTGGTAAAGCCACACTTAAGGACAAAGATGAGAACACTACACCTCATGAACAAAGACTATGAGATAATAACGAAGGAAATGGAGAAGGCCTTTGAGAATGTATTCTTAGAGCAGCACATGAAACCTAAGTCTACACCCATCACTCAAGCATCTAGTGAGCAAGACAAAGTAGCAGAGACCCCCAAAATACCATTTACAGGTCCTTAGGATTCAGCACCTATAGTGATAACACCTACAAAGGTAGTAAAGTCTGTGCCCATAACAGATACACAAAAAGATGATACAATCTTCATTGACAATGTAGAGATTGCAATGGTGGCAACAAAAAATAGCTTGGATAAGTTTGAAGAAGCTTTTATGAGCACACAAGAAGCTAAAATGTTATGCAGCAACACACCACCCACTCATCAAGTATTGATCGATGATGAAAAAGAAGAAGAAAAGAAGGAACAAGAAAAAGAGATAGAAAAAGAGGAAGAAAAGAAAGAAGAAGAAATGATAAAAGAAAGTGAGAAAAAGGATGAAATGTTAATCAAGGTGGAACAATAAGTGATGGAAAGCACTCCCATCACTCCCTCTACAACATTATTGTCAAGTTTGACACCTGACACATCCAGTTTGGACTCATGGAGAGAAGAAAACCTGATTAAGATTAGCTTCTTAGCTATGGAGAAAGTGTCAAAGATACACTTAGTTGATGATGTGAGTATAGTCATCTCACATTTCAAAAGTAATTTCTCAATCCTTGAAGAATCTACATCCCTAGTTGTAGAAGAAAAGTATCTAAAGAAGAGATGGAATGAATTGGTGAACAACTTTGCACTTGACCTTAGCTCACTCAAGACTAGTCAAGCATCCTTGAAAGAATTTGCAAATCAAGGAAGAAGAATCATTGCAGAATGCATGGATCAAGACAAGCTTACTAATGCTCATTTCAAGAAAATAAAAGAGGCAGAAGCTATGATTGAGCAGGTGAAGAGTTCAGTGAAAGACACATCCACAGATGTGAACATGTGCAATAATTTTTACCAAAGTCAGATAGACAAAATTGAGAAGGTAGAAAAAGAGATAGCAAAGTTAAGGGCTAGATAGACTCAGTTGAGGAATGCTCTTCCACCCTCACTAGACATTCTAAATCAAAACATCAAGGAGATTGATGCCACCATGATAACCTATGATCAAGGTCCTTCCATAGATTTGAAGAAAATGGAGAAGCTTCAATATGCATTATGCACCCATCTCCAGATAGTAAACTCTTTGATCACATTTTGGAAGAAGGAGATCCAGAACCTAAAGATTGTATATCTAGATGTTTTCCCTCTGTAAGTATGTATAGATACAGTTTTGTAACACATTTCTCATTAATTTCAAGGGGGGAGTTGTGTATAGAATATTGATCACAATATGTATAGGGAGATATAAGTATATGTATAGATGAAAAAAGTTTTTTGTATTAAGGACAGTTAGAAACTTCACCATATTCCTTTGTTTCCATCAATGACAAAGGGGGACATTGTTGGCAAGTTGGCTATACTGATGTATATGACTTGATATAGTGTTTTCATTATGGAAACAAAGTCATATAGTAGTTTGAAGTTAGCGCACTTGATGAGAAGATCAAAAATTAGTTAAGTGTTGAAGATTGGACAATGTACAGAGTTCCTACAGCTCAGAGCATTAGTGCACATGTGTATGGAAGAATTATGGTATGCACCCTAGAATTTAATTTGGTTAGACTATATTAATGCTTAGTATATGAGCACATAATCAGATATGTAAGGATGAGAAAGTTACAGTCAGTTGAAGTTGCACAACTAGTGAGTGCCAGAGAAGAACAGAGCTTGAAGCTGAAAGTTAGTATTTTGGTTTGCGGATATAATGTAATATTGTAAAGTCTATGCACCTATTGTATTTAGGTTTTCAACATATATACTTATTTTTTTGTAAGAACGCTTAAGCCGATTCATTTGGAAGCATTGTATGTAATAGGTCTAAGGGCTGACCTAGTTGTTTATTTTGTATGCGCATATAAATATAAGATGCGCCCATTGTATTCAGTATGGAATTTTATAGAGAGTTGTGATAAGTAGAGAAGAAGTGTGCAAAGACACTATAAGATGTATTAGAGCTTTGCTAGAGGTCAAAGCATTAGTGCATCAAAGGAACTGATTTGACAAGCAGTGTCATAGTGATAGTTCAACCTACAGATATAGTGTGTATCTAAGATCAGAATGTTGTAGCCTTCACCACTTGAGTAGTGAGCTCTTGGACAGTGCATCCTCTCCCCTAGCAGGGACTATTATAAAAGACTCCTAACAGGCTCTGACCCTTAACAAGGTCTACTATACTTAATGCATTGTAAAGCAACTCCTAATAGGTTTAAGGATCTTCTAACAAGGATCACAAAACATTAGTGCAGAATATTAGTGGGTGTCAATTCCCACTGGGGTTTTTACCTATTTGGGTTTCCCCATGATCATTTTGGTGTCATGTGTTCATTTCATGTTTCATGTTTATGTGAATGTTTAATTCAATACTTAAGCATTTAAGTTTCATATAAAGATTAAAGTGTAAAGTTAAAATACAGTGAATACTGATTCACCCACCCCCCTCTCAGTGTTCCCATTCTTAATAGGATGATCTATGTGCCAAAATCCATATCCACTATAATTTATCAAGTCCATACTTCCCCCAAGTAAATGGCCAAGTTGAGGCAACCAATAAAACCATCTTGAAAATCTTCAAGAAGGTTGTCAATGACTCTGGTCATGACTCGCACCTCCAAATAAATCCCATCCTCTGGGCCTACCATACTTCCTATCGCACTCCCATAGGCACCACCCCATATTCCCTTGTATATGGTGTTGAAACCATTCTACACATCAAGTTTGAGCTCCCATCATTACGTGTCTCCATGAAGAGCTATACCATTCATGAAGACCACCATGTGTAACATCTCATGTAGATGGACTTGTTAGATAAAAAGAGACAACAAGCATATGATCACCTGGTTGCATACGAAAATCAACTCAAAAGGAGTTATAACAAG